>CM028132.1:1454182500-1454497500 GCA_016271365.2 Neoceratodus forsteri | reverse complement strand
CACTAGTTCCCCCCTTATTTCTTTTAGAATTCTGGGGTGAATTCCATCAGGCCCCTTTGCTTTGTCCACCTTCAGTTTTAGGAGTTCTTGCAGAACCCTTTCTTCTGTGAAAGCACTGGGATCGACCCCCCTATCAAGAGTGCATCTGTTAATTGGATTAGGCACTTCCCCCTCCTCTTTTGTGAATACTGAGCAGAAATATTCGTTCAGTATCTCTGCTTTTTCACTGTCCCCCTCTGCCCACCCACCGTTCATTCTATTCAGCCTCACTATCCCTCCCTTTGTCTTTCTAAGCTTGCTGATGTACGTATAAAAGGTTTTATCCCCCTTCTTAACCGAGTTGGCTATCTTTTCCTCAGTTTGGGACTTTGCTATTTTGACTTCCCACCCTGCTTCCTTCTGCCTTAACTGGTACAGCTCTCTGTCCTGCTCCTTCTGTGTTTCCTTATACTTCCGGAATGCTATCTTTTTCTTCTTGACTTTTACAGCCACCTCTTTTGAGAACCATAGTGGCTTTTTCTTTCGTTTTGATTTATTTGCTTCACACAAAGGCTTGTTGCCTCTGTGATGGCAGTTTTGATGATTCCCCATTGTTGCTCCACACCTCCTTCTAGCCTGTTTGCTAGTGCTTTCTGAGGCACTCTCCCCATCTTGCCAAAGTCAGCCCTCCTGAAGTCCAGTACCCTCACTTTTGTATGGCTTGACTCTGTAGCTGAGTTTAATGTGAACCACACTGTTTGATGGTCACTTGTTCCCAGATGGCAACCCACTTCTAGATCTGAGATCCTCTCACTGCCCCCATTTGAGAGTACGAGGTCTAAGATTGCTCCCTCACGAGTGGGTTCCAAAACTAGCTGTCTGAGGCCTGCCACCTGTAGGGCTATGTTGAAAATTTGGTGTAAAATATTTAATTACAACAACGTTATGAGCCTACATTAAATTTAGCAAATGCAGGCTTGTAACTTTGGTAATTTTTTGAATATTTTGTCCCAAATTCACAACATAACCATATTTTTACAGCTCCTCATGGGTGTGACAGCTGTCATTTTTCAAATCCTGGCTAAAATGTTTTTTTTTTGTTTTTTTACATACCAGAAAGTAATTTCGTGGTCCCTGCACGGAATCACCTTTCAGGCAGGAGTTGAACATTTTCTCTGCCCTTGTTCATAAGGTGGGGTAATAAGAAAGCTATGTTGAAAATTTTGTCAAAATATTACAAAACAATAAAGTTATGAGCCTACATCGAATTTTGAGAATGCAGTCTCTTAACTTTGATACTTTTTAATATTTTTACCCCACATTTATAACACATCCATTTCTTTACAGCACCTCTTGAATGTGACAGCTGTCATTTTCAACTCTAGCCCTAAATGTGTTTTTGCATCCTGAAAGTTGATTTCACAGTTCCTGTGCACAATCACCTTTAGGCCAGGAGTTGAACATTTTCTCTGCCCCTCTTCATGAGGCAGGGTTTTAACAAAGCTATGTTGAACATTTGGTGTAAAAATATTAAAAAACAAATTTTCAACATTTCTACCCCAAATTCCTCAGCTGCAGCCCTATCGGCTCTGGCCAGAGTTTATTCATTCTTTCTTCTGCTTTGCTTTAGATTGCTCCTCTCATACTCATCACTGCTGTCTTTACTCAGCTCTTTCCCTCCCCTGTCTTGATGCTAGGTGCCTTTCCCATTGCATCTCTTTTTTATCCAAATTCTGGTTTGGCACTCTTCTCTTTTATCTCAGAATCCTTCTTTCCCCTCCTCCTTCCTCCTCCCCTCTCCACAACAATAGTTTCCATCCTCTTTCTCTCTCTTTTCCTTCTAGAAAATCTATTGTTAGCCAATCTGCTTTTTCTTACCACTTTCCAACACTTCTGTCCTCCCTTCCCCTTCCTATTCATTCTGCCTCTTCTCCTTCCTCTCTAAAGCCTCTTCTTTCTGACTTTTGTCATCCTACCTGCAACTGCTTGTGTCATTTCCTCTTTTTCTCCACTCTGTAGTCTTGCCCTCTTCTTACTGTTCTGTTCTTTTCTCTTTCTGTATATATTAGAGCGTGTGTTATTTCAAGATGCCGTCATTTACTAGTCTGCCTATAATATTTATGATTCTGCTTTTAAAACTATATTGTTGTATTTTACCTTGTTATGTTTTTTATTGTTAGCTATCTCCTACTCCCCTCTCCCCCAGGACACATCTGGAAATGAGTTGTTTTCAGCTCACTATGTACTTCCTGGTAAAACTGTTCAATAAATAAATAAATGAGATGAATATGAAGGAGCAAGTTCATTTTGACATTTAAGTACAAGCAGAAGACTTTTGTTGTCAAGTCTTTTTTGGATAGGAAGCCAATGAGGTTTGGCCAGCAGTGGAGGAATATGATGTTTGCTGGCCCACAGATGAAACAATGATGTTTGCTGGCCCACAGATGAAACAATGTTGTTTGTTGGCCCACAGATAAAACAATGTTGTTTGCTGGCCCACAGATGAAACAATGTTGTTTGCTGGCCCACAGATGAAAAGGAGAGCTCATCCACTAATAATCCTCAAAGAAACTGGTGCTACTCTAGAACAGGTCACTACTTTCAGATACTTAGGTATCACTATTGATGATGCTCTAACATTTCAGCCCGATGTGGACATCTTAGTCAATACAATCAATAGGAAACTGGGGCATTATATAGGCAAAGACATAATCTCTCCCAGGAGGCCAAACAAATAGCTGTATCCAGCTTAATCCTGCATACTATTGACTTCAGAATCACTATATGTGGGGCAGCTTCTGACACCATCCTCAGCAAAGTCAAAATTGCCTTAAATAAGGCCTATCACTTTGCTAACAATGCATATAGGCTAATTCCCACCTGCACCCTATACACCCTGACTAAAGGGCTCACACTTCAGGATAGGATAAAGCTCCAAACTTGCCTCCTTGGCAAAAAAGCTCTGCTGGGCCTCATGCCAGCAGGAATCCAGGACCTCCTTTGTCCACTCCCAAACCACTACGTCACTAGACATTTCACCAGAAATGCCTTAGCTGTACCTTATTACAGAACAAGCCAATCCTCCACTCCTTTCCATTAGGGCCCCAATATGGTTAAATGAGTTACCAGATATTCTAGTAAACATTCCTAAATTAGAACAATTTAGAAAAGCACTAAAACAGGTACTCACCTCTAATACCAATGGTACCTGCCACTGAGTCAACACTACAGGTGCTACTTACGACCTATCCTGCCACTTGGCAACACTCCAGTTGCTGCTAAGTCCCCCCTTGTACCTCTTACCATCCAGATCAACTGCTTCAACCTAACAAAATTGGTACCTGGTCAAGTGAGTGCTACCAGAATAGTGCCACAATTCACAGCACTAGTCTGGTAAGTGCTCACATGGACAGTGAGTGGGGATTTATAGCGCTTGCTGTAAGCACTCCCCTGGTCACAGTCTGTGGCCCTGTAAAAGGACAAGGGCTGTGAGGAATAGGAGGCTGGCCAAGCTGCTTCCATGGCGTGGAGAGCTGGGGCATGGAGCAGCTCAGCCAGTGGCAGTGGAGACCAGGGTTCTAATCCTGTTCTCCCAACTTTTGCCGCATTGGGACTTAGTTTTTTTTTGAGGGACTGTGGAAACACTATTCCATGGCCCCACAGATTTTAACTTTCACTGTGGCCTGCTCCCCCCAAAGTGAAAATCCTTAAGTCTGGGGGGTGAGGGGGTAGAGTCCCCCACATGGGGGGCAAAGCCCCCCCCACAAAAAAAATCAATCAATCAATGAATAAATCAAAAACGTTATTTATCCAGGTGGGCACCATTGAGCAAGGCTGATTTGCAAGGTGGACCTGGTCATGAATACATCAAAGTACAGTGCAGAAGCAGGTATACAAAAAGCAATAATATACAAGGAAGAAAAGTATATACAGTGTATACAGTACAGTACAAGGTTGAAATAAATAAAAAAAACAGCATTATTTTACAACTGAAGAAGTGAGCAGATGTACAATCAACTGTAGGCATACAGGGGTTATAAGCAGAGATCTTTTGAGTGAGGTAGCCGGCAACTACACATATAGGGGAAAGAGGCCGTGTATGGGGTGGCAGGTTAGAGAGGTAAAGAAGAGGAGGGACATATTACCAACGACTGGGGGAAAATTGAGCTAAAACCATAGAAAGCAACGATGGCTGTCGTGTACTTGTTTATTATGATAATGACAGAGGAAGGGTAGATAATTGGGACACTACTAAGGATGGGGTGGGATTTTAGCCAGGCTGGAGTGGACAGGGAAGGGTGGGTGCAGCAGGAAGAGTTAATAGGGAAAGAGTGAGAGCCAGGGGTAGAAACATGGTGAGCGTCAGGATGGAAAGGGGGAGTTGCGGAATTAGTGGGCTAGCAGTGAGGAAAACATTTGCAAGGTGCTTTCATTTAGAGATCGTAGAGCACCTTGAAGATATTCAGGCTAACAGGGCAGCTTAGCTTCAAGTTCCTTTATAAACCGTTCCACAATGTGGGTAAAGAGAAGCTTAGAGCAGCTTTGCCAAAACGAGTGTTGACCCTTGGAACTTGGAGGGTAATTAGGGAATAGCTCCTTAGAGCGTAGGTGCCTAACACACTCTGGGGAATGCAATCTGAGACATATGAAGGGAGCTTGTTGGTCACTGCTCTGAAGGCCCATAGGGTGGTGTTTCTATTCCTTTTATAGTGAAGGAAAGTCCAGCCTAACGATGATTACAGGGAGCAGTGGTGTGTGGAAAGTGGAAGGTCAGTAACGAACCTGATAGCTCTGTGGTAGCGGGTGTCCAACTTAGCCAGTGCAGAGGCAGTGCAGTGGCTGTAGAGCAGGTCCGCGTAATCTATTAAAGATAGGAAGGTAGCTTGAACCAGTTGAATCTTGGCCTCCTTTGTGAGCAGGTGGTTAATTCTGTAGAATAGTCCTAATCTTTGCCTTAGTTTCTTCTGTAGTTCTTCGAGATGGTCGGCGAAGGGAAGTTTATGATCGAGCCGAACTCCTAGATATTTGAATTTAGCTACATACTCTAGTGTTTCCCCAAGAACAGTGGTAATTTGTGGGATAGCTCCCCCCCCAGCAGGAATTGCCGCATGCAAGGAGGGGGAGAACAGCACGGCTTTTGTCTTTTTCACATTGAGCAAAAGCTTTTTGTTTATGAGCTGATATTGTAGAAGGTTAAAAACAGCCCCTTTTTTACTGTGTGCACCGTGCTGATGCTATTCTTGTTGGCACTCAATGCCACAATTGTGCACTGCTCTCAACTGTTACATCCTGTATGTATCATGTGTATATTTTTTGTAAATATTTCCATATTCTGAGTATTGCATTTGGTCAATATTTTTCTACCCATTTGATGAACTACATTTTGTATGTACCATGTGATTATTATGTACTAATGTCTGTTTTATATGGACCTTAACTTTTATATAGTCTTACTATCCATTTGCTGAGGAACCTTTGTAAATGAGCCTCACAAGCTCAAAGGTGTTGTATCCGATATAATATATAAACAAAATGATCAAACTTCTTAGAACCAGTAAGGACATGAGAGCTGCAGTGTTTTGAATGAGCTGAAGACAATGCAAAATTCATGCTAGTAGACTGTACAGGAGAGAATTGAAATAATACTGACGAGAAAAAAGATTAAACAATGCACCAGAGTAGGGGCAGTCTCTGGACTTAAACAGGAACCGATCTTAGCAATGGTACATAGATGGTTAAACCCAGAGCTGATGATGTTGCTAACATGGGACTCCAGATGCAATGACAGGGGACATGTGTTTTTCTTAAATTAGAAATAACAAGAAATTCAAGACTTGGTTTGCTGGCCAAGGCACCTAGCTTCACCTGAGCTCTTTCCTTCTAAGACTGCTTGAAAGGCAGAGTAGAGAAACTTACCAGAGCAAGGGAAAAGGATTAAGACTTAGTTTGGCTAAGCAGATTTACTGTGTGGTGGTGTTTTTATTTTTTACTCACAGGGATTGCTACTGTTTGTTGCTAACATTTCATTGCTTTATTTTTCTCTGATTCAAATTGTTGTTGCTGGTATACCTTTTCTGCATTATTACAAGGTGTGCCTACAGGTGTGTGCTAACAGATTACTCCTGTAATCTTCTGATTCAAATTGTCTTTTGCAAGGTATATCTTCTGTTACTGCTTTATTTTTCTCTGGAGCAAAGTGTTTCTTACAGCGTATATCTTCTCTGAAATTATTACAGGTGGTGCTTTACAGGTTTTACAGTTTTATCTAACATTAGGATAAGCTTTCAGGGTTACTGCATTTGTTGTTGACTGATTGTTTCAGCTCTTACCTCCTTGTTCTTTCATCCGTGGTTCTTCTTTTAGGCGGGAAGGGCCCAGCCACCCACCCTCATCCCCCAACCACTTACGCTACACTCCTTTTGTAGGGTACCACAGTTGTGACATTTCCTGTGGCAGAGCAGGAAGGGGCGGATCAGTGGGGCCTCCACAAGGTGATCTCATTTACAGGGCACTAGTAATTTAACTTGTTATAACAAGTTAAACAAAAGCACAATTAAACCATTACTTGCATTTTTTCTTTTTTTTTTTCCTTCTAATTACTCTGACTAGGTTACAAACCCAGCAACTTATTTGGAATGGATTTCATTAACTGCAGGTACTGTGGAACAGTTTTCAGAAGGACAGTCTTACAGGATTTAGGACACTGTCCTACATGCTGGGCCTTTGGAGATCTTAGGGCTCAGCTCCGGGCAGCATAGGCAGGGTGCACGCCTCAAATTTCATATTGAAGAGGAAATACATGATAAGAACCACCCGCCATTTCCCCAGCATCCAACAGAAAAACCTCGACCGCAGAGGGTAGTTGGTCGAGGAGGTTGGCAGGTGGTTAGGAGGGGCAAATCAGGTGCCCCATCACTCTCTGCTCTCCAACACATTACCTCCAAAAACCATATAAACACTACAAACAGGTATCTGCCTCTATCTCTGAAATCAAATAAAGAGGCAGAAGACACTGCAGAGCAGGACACTGCAGCACAGGAGCTAGCACAACAAAACTCACCCAAATCAGGAACCAAAACAAAACAAGCACAAAGGAAATCCAAAAACTTCTGATCATAGGAGACTCCATGATTCGGGGAGTTGATACCCATCTCCAGCCAGGGTGATGGTCAGATGTCTCCCAGGTACATCAGCATGGAGAGACACTGACCGCATTGCTAAAATTGTTCACAAAGCAGGAGAAACATTCATGTCCTAGTACATAAGGGACTAATGATCTCGCCAGCCGGTCAGTTGTGGAGACCAAGGAACACCTGACTAGGCTGGGTGACAAACTATCATCTGTTTTGTCCGGCATCTCCTTCTCTGAGATCCTGCCAGTCTGGGAGAGGGGAGCAGATGGACTGAAGGTCAGAGAAGGGGAGATAGGGGAGCTAAACACCTGGCTCAAGGACTGGTGCCAGGAAAAAGGACACAGATTTGTAGGGAACTGGCAACAGTTCTGGGGCCGAGTTCTTTAAATTTGATGGACTGCATCTGACTAAAGAGGAGTCAGTGCATTGGGGCAGAAGTTTGACATCTTTGCAGAATATTTAAACTAGCAAATGGGAGAGGGTGCAGCACCCCATACGTCAAATGGGAAGAACACCCCTCCCTCAGCTAGTGGTCAAACAGAATTCAGCATGTTTGCAGTTCATTTGCATCACCAGGTAAGAAAAAGGTTTGTCTCCCATACGACGCAGGGGTAAGGCCAAACTTCACCCAACAACTAACACACCAAAATCTGGCCAATGGAAAATCATGTACACAATGCTCACAGCCTGGGAAATAAGATCCCAGACCTGCA
Organism: Neoceratodus forsteri; assembly: GCA_016271365.2. Taxonomy (NCBI): domain Eukaryota; kingdom Metazoa; phylum Chordata; order Ceratodontiformes; family Ceratodontidae; genus Neoceratodus; species Neoceratodus forsteri. The sequence continues at coordinate 1,454,489,675 of CM028132.1, read as the reverse complement.
GGCAATAATGTCAGAGGCTAAACTGGACATAGTAGCAATTAGTGAGACGTGGTTTACCAGTAACCACAGGAGACTTCGGTACCTGGCTATGTATTGTTCAGAAGAGAGACCGAGGGTGCAAAAGGGGAGGAGTGGCCCTGTATGTTAATGAAAATATCAAAGCTACAGAAATTCAGAATACACATAAGGAGCCAGAAGAACTGTGGGTCACCCTGGAAACAGGAAATGGTACAGCCATAAGAACTGGGGTTGTCTACAGGCCCCAGACCAGAGGAAGACATAGACACATTACTGTTAGAAGATATACAAAACATGACAGCTAAAGGGAGGTTCTGATAATGGGAGACTTCAACATGCCGGATACAGATTGGTCAATACCAGCAGGAACATCTGCCAGAACTAGACTCATAGTGGATTCCTGCAGGGAGGGCCTCAAACAACTGGTACAGCAACCCACAAGAGACAGGGCTATCCTAGATCTAGTACTGACTAACAAAGAAGGGATCACAGATCTCCAGGTAGAAGGTCACCTGGGGCCAGTGACCATCACATGGTATGGTTCAATTTGGCTACTACATCTAAATCATCCCATTCCAAGGCAAAAATATGGGACTTCAGAGGAGCTGACTTTGATAAGATGGCCAACAGAGTTAAGCTAGCCCTGGCAAAAAGAAACACAGGTGAGGGTACAGGCAAAGTGGGCAAGCATTAGGATGCAATACTTGAAGCAACATCCCATTGTGTTAGACAGAAAAGGAAGTGCAAAAGAAGGAAACCACTTTGGTTCTCAAATACAGTAGCAGAAAAGGTCAGAGCCAAAAGGCTGGCCTTCAGGAAATATAAGGGAACGTAGCGGATGAAGATAGGGAGGCACACCAAACTGCCCTAAGGGAAGCAGGTAAGGCAGTAAGGCAGGCAAAGTCCCAAACTGAGGAAACACTAGCACGAACAGTAAAAGAAGGTGACAAGACTTTCTATAGATACATTAGTGAAAGGAGAAAGTCCAGAGGGATTGCTAAGCTTAATGGAGAAAAGGGAGCATGTGAGGAGGAGGACCCTGTAAAGGCATCTATCCTAAATAGATACTTTTGCTCAGTATTTACTGAAGAGAAGGTAGGGCAGGGCCCACAGCTCAGCATCATGGACACACGGGGAGGGAGGTGAGCACTACCCCTTCACAAAAGAAAAGGGTCCTACAAGAGCTTGCTAAGCTCAGGGTGGATAAGGCAATGGGACCTGATGGCATACATCCCAGGATACTTAAGGAGCTAAAGGAGGAACTAGCAGAGCCATTAGCAGAATTGTTTAGTGAGTCTCTGAGCACAGGTGAGGTCCCAGAAGACTGGAGAAGGGCTCATGTGATCCCGCTCCACAAGAGTGGTAGCAGGGAGGAGGCGGGTAACTACAGACCGGTCAGTCTTACCTCAGTAGTGGGCAAGATTATGGAGGCACTCCTTAAGGAAAGGATAGTGCAACACCTGGAATCCATAGGGGCACAGGATCCAAGACAGCATGAGTTTACAAAAGGAAGGTCCTGTCAAACTAATCTCATAGATTTCTTTGACTGGGTAACCAGAGTGGTGGACCAAGGGAGCAGTTGATGTCGCCTACCTTGACTTCAGCAAAGCTTTGACACTGTCCACACAGAAGATTGATAAATAAGCTGGGTAGGCTCGGGGTGGGTCAGAAGTTGGTCAAGCTGGGTGGCAAACTGGTTGACAGGCAGAAAACAGAGAGTGGTGGTAAATGGTATACAGTCAGAAGAGATGCAAGTCACAAGTGGGGTTCCTCAGGGATCAGTCCTGGGGCCAGTCCTCTTCAACATCTTCATTAGTGACCTTGCAGATGGACTAGAGGTAAGGCTTGTCTGTTTGCAGATGACACCAAGATCTGCAACAAGTAGATGATCCAGATGGGGTGAGCAGAATGAGAAGAGATCTGGATAAACTAGCAGAATGGTCAGAAGAGTGGCAACTGGGATTTAATGCAAAGAAGTGCAAAATCATGCACATAGGGAAGAGAAACCCTGAAGCCACCTATAGGCTGGGAGGAGTTGCCTAGCAGTCACAAAGGAAGAAAGAGACTTGGCATCATCATCACTGATGACCTAAAATCATCCAAGCAGACCTCTAAAGCAGTAGGTAAGGCTAGGGGTGTTAGGGTGTGTTAGTAGGGGTATCACAAGTCGTAAGAGGAGGTATATCCTCTGTACAAGACACTGGTTAGGCCCCATCTGGAGTACTGCGTGCAGTATTGGAGGCCACACCTTCACAAGGACATTAACAAATTGAGGCAGTCCAGAGAAGGGCAACCAAAATGGTGCAGGGACTGCATCAGAAGACATATGAGGACAGATTAACGGAGCTCAATATGTATACCCTTGAGCAAAGGAGGAGAGAGGTGATATGATCGAGGCATTCAAACACCTTAAGGGCATAAACAAGGTGAAAGAGTCTAACATGTTTAAATATAAGGAAAATAGCAGGACAAGAGGACACAGCATGAGATTAGAGGGAGGCCGATTAAGGGGAATGTGAGGAAATTCTTTTTCACAGAAAGGGTGGTGGATGCATGGAATCGCTTACCACAAGAAGTGGTGGCTATGAATACAGTGCAGGGCTTCAAACAGGCATGGGATAGGCATAAGGGAGCCATACAAATGACTATGAATAGATAGGCAACTGACAGAGCAAAGGCCGATGGCACATTTATAAGATAGGAAAAGAAATGGGCAGACTGGATGGGCCTTGTGGTCCTTATCTGCCGTCAACTTCTATGTTTCTATGTTTCTATGTTTCAAGCTATAAAAAGAAATCAAACGAAAACAAACACATAAAAAAAGTTTAAAAATTGCTTGTTTTTTTGGTAGAAATGAAATCAATGCTTGCAGCAGTTGTTGTTTAGGCCCCATTGTTACCACAGAGACAGTTTGCAAGGAAGCGGCAGCAGAGTTGTCTGATTCACAAAATCTTTTAAGACCATAGCGTAATGCTGCTTAATACAATGTAGTGTACTAGGCATGTGATTTCTAGTGCGCATAAGGCCATGTTGAGGTATTTTATGAATATAAATGTGATAACAAGAAAAAAAAACTACATTTTCAATGAATAAAAAGAAATAAGAAATTCCAGAAAAAAGAAAAGAAAAATTATAAAAAAGAAAAAGAATTTTATGAGGCTCTAGCAATGATAGATCAAGAAAGGACTCTGCAAGATACAGAACAGCAGTGGTAGGATGAACAGTGGAGAAACCATGGTGCAAACCAAAACTGGATAACAAGCTGAGGATTTGGTTTTTACTTTTGTATTACAGACAATCTGAATGCCATCAGCATAACTGTGGTAGGACAGACCGTGAGCTCTGATGATGTCTGCTAAAGGTGTCATATATCACACAACCTTAGGACAACAACAAGGATAACAAGGACAATTGAATTCTTTTAACAAAGTCAAGATTTTCTAATGAATGACTTTTATGACCTTGTGAAATTGGTAGCTTACCTTATACTTTTTCTGTTGTTCTTCTTTCAAAATGAATCACTACACACCTTCTTTTCATAAATATAAAGTAATAGTAGTAACCTTGTTTATAAGGCAGCCTTTTCTGAAAGCTGAAGGAAATGTACAGAAATGACAGGCAATTAAAACAATACAATAAGTTAATAAATAAATAAAAGCAATAAACTGTGTAAAAGAAACAAAAATGGCACATCCAGTATTTCTGTTAACATTGGAGCAGTAGCTGAATCACAGGGAATCTAAAGATTAACTCTAGTCCCCAAAGGCCTGACTAACTTTGTTTTTTTCTCTTCTAAATATTTCCTGAAGAAGACTTAAGGTCAAAACGTAGATTTTTAACTCTATTTTCTATTTTCAGCGTGCATTTAATATAAGTATTTTGTTTTGTGAAACAGGTAAGTTTTAACCCCCTTTTAAAGGCCTCCACCAAGGGGGCCACCCTGTCCCCTAGTGAAGGTGCTCCATAAAACAGGCCAGCCACTCCAAATGATTGCTCACTAGAAGACTTGAGCCGGGCCCGTGGGACCAAAAGGAGGCCCTCAGAGGAGGAGCACATCTGGTGCAAGGACTGGACAGGGTGCAGAAGCTCTGACAGGTAGTCAGGGAGAAAGGTGCAATCACTATTTATATCAGCAGAATCTGAATCGCTTTTTAAATGTGGTGAGTTTAAATGTTAAACATTATGAGTGCTCACACAGTTACAGGTATCTTGTAGAACTCATAATTTTCACTGCTAAACTGAAAATATTCTGATTTCTTTTACAGTGGGAAACAGTGCATTCTAATATGTAAATTAGTTGAGCACATTCATTTTTGTGTCAGCTAATCATAGAAAGATAGAATCCATTTCTATGATGAACAGAGAGAAAATTAATTTGCATGGTCCTTTAAATGTTCAGTGACTTCATGAACTTTTTGTTGGTGAACAGTTCATGAACTGAGTTGAAGAACAGTTGGTCAACGTTCATCAAAGTTCATGAGCAGAACTGAATCTTGTCTGGGTGGGGCACTACTTACATTAAATTTTGTTTGTTTAACCTATTGCCTTTTCCTCCCATAGGACCAGATTCCAGATCTCCCAATAAATCTGTCTTACACTTATTTGAATTACTAACTCAGTCTGGTTATTGCAGAGAATTACGTTGCTGTTTGGACCAGCTGCTATTGTATTGTGTGGGAACTGGAAGGACTACACCACTAAGAGGCCCACAGTGGATTGGTTCTGTTTCCCAGGGGGCAATACTAGACTGTTACCTAGGCTGCTTAACCTTTCCCTTGGTGGAGGCACTGTGCAGCATATTTCAAACTATAGATGCTTTGGGTAAAGGGGTAAAGAATTCCCATACAAGTTAAAATCCAAGGCTCTTTAACCTGATTCAAGTGTGTAAGGCAGGGGTAGCACATTGAACACCTACAGCAAACAGGTGTGTACGAAGGCATCCCCTCCCAGAGGCCTAGACATGATATAAAAACACATAAACAGAAATAAAATTATAAATTAATTTAACACAACCAACAAATAAACACAGAAAAATGCAAAAGGGATCAATAAAGTAAGAGATTGGGGAAGGCTTGTGAAAATAGTTTTTAAATCAGCTTTAAAATGCTCCAATGAGGTGTCTATTTTTTTTTTCTTTAGGCAATCAGAATTACAACCCTTTGAGTCTAGGACTCTTTTGCAAAGGCTCCACATCAGGAATACAAAGAATACAAGGAGAACAAACAGTGCAGGAATATAGACAGTGACAAAGCTCAGAAGTGCATACAATTTAGGGCCAGTGACCCAGCGTTAGAAGTATTACAATACAAACTTGTAGAATAAAGCAAATAAGTCAAATGCATAATTTAGACATCAGAAGATAGCTCCTGGGGGAACTAATATGCAGGTTAGAGCACACCGCTGACGAGAGGTGTTGGGCTGGCCAGGAGTACAGAATAATGGGCCTTGGGAGGGGACACTCAAATCTTCTAGCGGTGTATGAATGTGCAAAGGTAACATATTGCAACACATAGGTGCTACTCTCCAAAAGATCATTCCCTGGCAGACTTCAAACAGGACATGGGAACTAAAAGCTAATTCAACTCGGCACAGCAAAGAGGGTGGGCAGAGACACATGGCACCAGGAGACCCTTTAGGTAATGGTGGCCTAATCTGTCAAGGGATGTCAACAGATAGACCTTGAAGGTGATGAATGACATCACTGAGAGCCAGTGCAGTTCCCACAGAATATGAGATGAAAGGTTTGTGGATATTATTGGCCTGGCTGCCCCATTCTGCACCAGTTGCAAATGGAGCAACCACTCCCCAGCTAGCCCTAGGTACAGAGTTTCAGTAGTAGAGGTATGATTTTAATTTTTTTATTTAGTTTTTGATGACCGGGTAAGTGCACTAGACAAATCCTGCCTATTTTCAGGCACGACCCGGAGGAAGGGGATACAGATGAATGCCAACTGACCTTGAACCAGATTAAGCTGTTGGTGGTATTTTTAGTGAATGAGGGAAATTTGGCCAGGACACCAGGAAAATTCCCCTACTCTTTTCGATAAGTGCCATGGGATCTTTAACATCCACCTGAACTACCAATCCAGGCAGATGGGACCTCGGTTTAACGTCTCATCCGAAGGACGGCACCTCAGAAGTGCAGCACCCCTCTCATGCTGCACTACAGTGTCAGTACTGGGATATTAACCCAAATGCCAGATGTGGGAACTGAACCCACAGCCCTCTGATCTCCCGGCCTCAGAGGTGAGTGTGCTACCTACTGAGCCACTGACACTGATGATATGATGATGACAATGATGATATGAATATATACACAAACGTGGCTAGGTCCTCACCACCAAGATATGACTATGTTCTGATGTAGAGTGCCTCAGATTTTGATCCTGGCACTCGTGTTGTTCACTGTGTTTATGCTGCCATTGGGGAACAGCATTAGATGGTATGGGCTGGGTTTTAGAATTGCTCGAGTTAGGATAGTTGGATATTAGGATAATCTGTATACAAATCTGACATTCGATCCTAGCCTCGGATGTCATTTCATGTTGTATTCAGATATCCTAATATCTGACTTTGCTAATACCCAAAATTATATTCTCTCCCCCCCCATCCTGCAATTAATAACACCTGACCCTCACCCAAACCACCCTGTAGGTCACAACTTCCCTCCTCCAAGCCCTCTGATTGTGTTAATTAGTGCCATTAAAAAATATTGTTACCGGTAAACTCCTCAGCTAAATCAAACTGCCCCCCCCCCACCCTGGCACAAATCATCAGCCCCCATTCCAAGAATGACCCCCACCCCACCATACACACCCATTAGCCCCATCCTCCTTCCTACCCAATAGCACCTCAAAGACTGTAACATACTAGTCAGGTGCTTTGATCGTAACTATAGTGTTAAAGATTAATCACCTACCTAAATCAAGCTGTTCCCCACCCTGTCACAGCTCATCAGTCCCCTCTCCCCAATTCAAGAAAGAACCTCCAAAGCTGGCTGAGTGGCACTGAGGGCTGAGGCGCTGGACTCCTTACCTCATGACACACTGGTGACCAGGGCTCAGGAAAGAGCCAGGGTCATTGGGAGCTGACCGGGGGGGGGGAGGGAGCAGGATCAAGCAGCCAAAAGGCATCTCTCCTCTTTGGGGAGGAATCCTGTCACCCACCATAGTTACACTACCCCCGGATGGAGACCCAAGGGCAGTGCAGGCTGGCAGCAAGCAAAGGGATGGGGTCTCAGTACTGCAGTGCGCACATGCCTCCACAAGCATGCAGATGAGACTCAGGGAAGGGGAAAAATGGTAAAATCAGCATGAAATATAAACTAAAAAACGGAAAAAAGAAAGAACCTCCCACTCAAAACACCCACTAGTCTCTACCTCCCTCCCCACCATCACAGCACCCAAAAAACTTACAACATCCAAGTCGGATGCTTTGATCATAACTGTAGTGTTAAAGTTTAACCATGTTCCCCCTAAATTAAGCTGCCCCCCATTCTGACACAACTCATTAGTTCTCCTCCCCTGATTAAAGAAAGAGCACCCACACCCAGCACACCCACTAGCCAACACCTCCTTCCCCCCCATGGCACCCAAAACCTGCAACATCCGTCAGGTGCACAGAGGATCACATCAGTAGCAGCCAGGTCCAACGGTGGAGTGACTTGCCTTGCACTCATCTTCATTCCGGTATGTATGAATGAAATTATGTCCCCCTTCAGAAGTAACACCTTATTGGCTAACTCGAAGTAAGTGCCTCAGTCCTTATGATTAGGGATTACCCTGCTAAAACTGCACTGGAATGTAGGTAACCAGTAGGGCTGGGCGAAAGTTATAATTTGCTGATGGAATTCTGGTGAAATTATGATTTCGCTTCCACAAAACTTCTCAATATGTCCATGAAAATTTGTGAAATGTTGCCAGGAAATGTGTTTTCAGTTATTTCCTTCTAATTTGAAAAAAACAACATTTGTCATTGTTGTACCACATTTGGTGTGGTGACTTTATAAATGTTCATACAGCAGTGTACCAAGTTTTGAATTTCTATCTTTACAGATGACTGAGTTATAAGCCTCCAAACTTTCAGAAATTGTAAAATTGCATTTCACAATTATGTAAACTGCAGAATTTTAAGCCCCTATAACTTTAAAACACCAGGGAAATTTTACTTAATTCCGGCTGTTGATCAGCCCGTGGAGGGAGGCCACTAGGCACCAGAGAGATTTTTCAAAACAAGAGAACAGAATATCACCAAATTTTTTGGTATCACTGACCCTAAAAATTAGGCATTGAGGCCTCCTCCATTGCCCAGCAGCACAGCGTCATGCTGCTATGCGGATGGCCCGGATTCAGAAGCGAGGCCAGTAAGTAACGTCGGGAGGCAGGCCATGGCAGAGACAGCTGCTGCTCAGCAGTGCATCTCAGTTGGGGAGGACTGGCAGTCTGTTCCACTTACACAGCGCCCTCTGTAGCTGGCCGGGAAGCTTGCTCCTGCCTCAGGGGACGCTCTGGCTGTGTGAGGCTGACAGAGGTACTGCCCCCTGCCAGAGCAGGTGGGTGGGGGAAAACATTTGGGAGAAAAAGCCGGTGGCCATCTGAATAATAGCTGGGTTCAGCCTGATAAGGGCATATACCTTTGAACAGGGTATATCTATAAGAAGAGAACTGCCAGCTTGGAGAAAAAACAATATGGAAAAAAAGGAGTCTGTGTGTGCGTCAGCTTTCTAGGCTGGGCAAATTATAAATAGCCAAAGATTCCAAAATAACAACAGAAATTAAATAAAGACAAAGTACCTCAGCACAAACCCACTGAGGCAAGGGTTAGCAAAATTAAAACTGAATTTCATGAATGTTAGTGAAATTGTGGAGTTTTGTGATACTTCTGTGGAAGCCACATTCACTCATGGATAAATCCAGTAGCCATCTGAATGACTGCCTCCCTGATCGAGATGCACTGTCGAGTGTCAGCTCTCTCAACTATAGCCCGCTTTACAACATGACTTCCTGGGCTCACTTCTGAACCCTGGGTCATTAGCATGACAGCACAATGCTCTGCTGTTGGACCATGGCATGGCCTCAGAGTCTCATTTTTAGGGTCAATGACTAGAAGACTTGGTTTGCTGGCCAAGGCACCTAGCTTCACCTGAGCTCTTTCCTTCTAAGACTGCTTGAAAGGCAGAGTAGAGAAACTTACCAGAGCAAGGGAAAAGGATTAAGACTTAGTTTGGCTAAGCAGATTTACTATGTGGTGGTGTTTTTATTTTTTACTCACAGGGATTGCTACTGTTTGTTGCTAACATTTCATTGCTTTATTTTTTTCTCTGATTCAAATTGTTGTTGCTGGTATACCTTCTTCTGCATTATTACAAGGTGTGCCTACAGGTGTGTGCTAACAGATTACTCCTGTAATCTTCTGATTCAAATTGTCTTTTGCAAGGTATATCTTCTGTTACTGCTTTATTTTTCTCTGGAGCAAAGTGTTTCTTACAGCGTATATCTTCTCTGAAATTATTATAGGTGGTGCTTTACAGGTTTTACAGTTTTATCTAACATTAGGATAAGCTTTCAGGGTTACTGCATTTGTTGTTGACTGATTGTTTCTGCTCTTACCTCCTTGTTCTTTCTTCCGTGGTTCTTCTTTTTAGGCAGGGGAAGGGCCCAGCCACCCACCCCCATCCCCCAACCACCCCCACGCTACACTCCTTTTATAGGGTACCACAGTTGTGACATTTCTTGTGGCAGAGCAGGAAGGGGCAGATCAGTGGGGCCTCCACAAGGTGATCTCATTTACAGGGGCACTAGTAATTTAACTTGTTATAACAAGTTAAACAAAGCACAATTAAACCATTACTTGCATTTTTTCCTTTTTTCCCTTCTAATTACTCTGACTAGGTTACAAACCCAGCAACTTATTTGGAATGGATTTCATTAACTGCAGGTACTGTGGAACAATTTTCAGAAGGACAGTCTTACAGGATTTAGGACACTGTCCTACATGCTGGGCCTTTGAGATCTTAGGGCTCAGCTCTGGGCAGCATGGGCAGAGATTGCACGCCTCAAATTTCACATTGAAGAGGAAAACATTATAAGAACCACCCGCCATTTCCCCAGCATCCAACAGAAAAACCTCGACTGCAGAGGGTAGTTGGTCCAGGAGGTTGGCAGGTGGTTAGGAGGAGCAAATCGGGTGCCCCATCACTCTCTGCTCTCCAACACATTACCTCCAAAAACCATATAAACACTACAAACAGGTATCTGCCTCTATCTCTGAAATCAAATAAAGAGGCAGAAGACACTGCAGAGCAGGACACTGTGGCACAGGAGCTAGCACAACAAAACTCACCCAAATCAGGAACCAAAACAAAACAAGCACAAAGGAAATCCAAAACTTCTGATCATAGGAGACTCCATGATTCAGGAGTTGATACCCATCTCCAGCCAGGGTGATGGTCAGATGTCTCCAGGTACATCAGCATGGAGAGACACTGACCGCTATAAATTGTTCACAAAGCAGGAGAAAACATTGATGTCCTAGTACACATAGGGACTAATGATCTCCCAGCCGGTCAGTTGTGGAGACCAAGGAACACCTGACTAGGCTGGGTGACAGACTATCCTCTATTTAAGTCCGGCATCTCATTCTCTGAGATCCTGCCAGTCTGGGAGAGGGGAGCAGATGGACGCAAGGTCAGAGAAGGGGAGATAGGGGAGCTAAACACCTGGCTCAAGGACTGGTGCCAGGAAAAGGACACAGATTTGTAGGGAACTGGCAACAGTTCTGGGAGTGAAAGTTCTTTAAATTTGATGGACTGCATCTGACTAAAGAGGAGTCAGTGCATTGGGGCAGAAGTTTGCGTCTTTGCAGAATATTTAAACTAGCAAATGGGAGAGGGTGCAGCACCCCATACGTCAAATGGGAAGAACACCCCTCCCCTCAGCTGGTGGTCAAACAGGAATTCAGCATGTTTGCCGTTCATTTGCATCACCAGGTAAGAAAAAAGGTTTGTCTCCCATACGACGCTAAGGGTAATGCCAAACTTCACCCAACAACTAACACACCAAAATCTGGCCAATGGAAAATCATGTACACAATGCTCACAGCCTGGGAAATAAGATCCCAGACCTGCAGGCAATAATGTCAGAGGCTAAACTGGACATAGTAGCAATTAGTGAGACGTGGTTTACCAGTAACCACCTTAGGAGACTTCAGTACCTGGCTATGTATTGTTCAGAAGAGACCGAGGTGCAAAAAGGGGAGGAGTGGCCCTGTATGTTAATGAAAATATCAAAGCTACAGAAATTCAGAATACACATAAGGAGCCAGAAGAACTGTGGGTCACCCTGGAAACAGAAATGGTACAGCCATAAGAACTGGGGTTGTCTACAGGCCCCCAGACCAGAGGAGGACATAGACACATTACTGTTAGAAGATATACAAAACATGACAGCTAAAGGGAGGTTCTGATAATGGAGACTTCAACATGTCGGATACAGATTGGTCAATACCAGCAGGAACATCTGCCAGAACTAGACTCATAGTGGATTCCCTGCAGGGGAGGGCCTCAAACAACTGGTACAGCAACCCACAAGAGACAGGGGTATCCTAGATCTAGTACTGACTAACAAGAAAGGATCGAAATCTCCAGGTAGAAGGTCACCTGGGGCCAGTGACCATCACATGGTATGGTTCAATTTGGATACTACATCTAAATCATCCCATTCAAAGGCAAAAATATGGGACTTCAGAGAGCTGACTTTGATAAGATGGCCAACAGAGTTAAGCTAGCCCTGGCAAAAAGAAACACAGGTGAGGGCTACAGGCAAAGTGGGCAAGCATTAAGGGTGCAATACTTGAAGCAACATCCCATTGTGTTAGACAGAAAAGGAAGTGCAAAGAAGAAGAAACCACTTTGGTTCTCCAAATACAGTAGCAGAAAGGTCAGAGCCAAAAGGCTGGCCTTCAGGAAATATAAGGAACACAGCGGGATGAAGATAGGAGGCATACAAACTGCCCTAAGGGAAGCAGGTTAGGCAGTAAGGCAGGCAAAGTCCCAAACTGAGGAAAAACTAGCACGAACAGTAAAAGAAGGTGACAAGACTTTCTATAGATACATTAGTGAAAGGAGAAAGTCCAGAGGGGGTATTGCTAAGCTTGATGGAGAAAAGGGAGCATGTGAGGAGGAGGACCCTGTAAAGGCATCTATCCTAAATAGATACTTTTACTCAGTATTTACTGAAGAGAAGGTAGGACAGGGCCCACAGCTCAGCATCATGGACACACGGGAGGGAGGTGAGCACTACTCCCTTCACAAAGAAAGGGTCCTACAAGAGCTTGCTAAGCTCAGGGTGGATAAGGCAATGGGACCTGATGGCATACATCCCAGAGTACTTAAGGAGCTAAAGGAGGAACTAGCAGAGCCATTAGCAGAATTGTTTAGTGAGTCTCTGAGCACAGGAGAGGTCCCAGAAGACTGGAGAAGGGCTCATGTGATCCCGCTCCCACAAGAGTGGTAGCAGGGAAGAGGAGGGAACTACAGACCGGTCAGTCTTACCTCAGTAGTGGGCAAGATTATGGAGGCACTCCTTAAGGAAAGGATAGTGCAACACCTGGAATCCATAGGGCACAGGATCCAAGACAGCATGGGTTTACAAAGGAAGGTCCTGTCAAACTAATCTCATAGATTTCTTTGACTGGGTAACCAGAGTGGTGGACCAAGGGGAGCAGTTGATGTCGCCTACCTTGACTTCAGCAAAGCTTTTGACACTGTTCACATAGAGATTGATAAATAAGCTGGTAGGCTCGGGTGGGTGAGAGTTGGTCAACTGGGTGGCAAACTGGTTGACGGGCAGAAAACAGAGAGTGGTGGTAAATGGTATACAGTCAGAAGAGATGCAAGTCACAAGTGGGGTACCTCAGGGATCAGTCCTGGGGCCAGTCCTCTTCAACATCTTCATTAGTGACCTTGCAGATGGACTAGAGGGTAAGGCTTATCTGTTTGCAGATGACACCAAATTCTGCAACAGAGTAGATGATCCAGATGGGGTGGGCAGAATGAGAAGAGATCTGGATAAACTAGCAGAATGGTCAGAAGAGTGGCAACTGGGATTTAATGCAAAGAAGTGCAAAATTATGCACATAGGGAAGAGAAACCCTGAAGCCACCTATAGGCTGGGAGGGGAGTTGCTAGCAGTCACAAAGGAAGAAAGAGACTTCGGCATCATCATCACTGATGACCTAAAATCATCCAAGCAGACTTCTAAAGCAGTAGAGTAGGCTAGGGGGTATTAGGGTGTATTAGTAGGGGTATCACAAGTCGTAAGGAGGTAATAATCCTCTGTACAAGACACTGGTTAGGCCCCATCTGGAGTACTGCGTGCAGTATTGGAGGCCACACCTTCACAAGGACATTAACCAAATTGAGGTAGTCCAGAGAAGGGCAGCAAAAATGGTGCAGGGACTGCATCAGAAGACATATGAGGACAGATTAACGAGCTCAATATGTATACCATTGAGCAAAGGAGGGAGAGAGGTGATATGATCGAGGCATTCAAACACCTTAAGGGCATAAACAAGGTGAAAGAGTCTAACATGTTTAAATATAAGAAAATAGCAGGACAAGAGGACACAGCATGAGAGATTAGAGGGAGGCCGATTAAGGGGAATGTGAGGAAATTCTTTTCACAGAAAGGGTGGTGGATGCATGGAATGGCTTACCACAAGAAGTGGTGGCTATGAATACAGTGCAGGGCTTCAAACAGGCATGGGATAGGCATAAGGGAGCCATACAAATGACTATGAATAGATAGGCCACTGACAGAGCAAAGGCCGATGGCACATTTATAAGATAGAAAAAGAAATGGGCAGACTGGATGGGCCTTGTGGTCCTTATCTGCCATCAACTTCTATGTTTCTATGTTTCTATGTTTCAATGAACCTACCAAAACTGGGGATATTCCATTCTCTAGTTCTGAAGCTTTACCCAACCTTTACCTTCATCTACAATGTCAGCAGTGGGTAGGGCCAGTGGGATGGTGGGATGTTGGAATGCATAGGGAGAGGTACAGTATCTCCATCAGGAAGACGGAGTTGGTGTTGCCACTACATTACTTGATGGTGATACCCCACATGGAGTACTGTGTCCGGTTCTGGAGGCTGCACCACAGAAAAGATATACACAGGGTGGAGGCAGTGCAGAGAAGGGCAACTAAAATGGGGAAGGGGTTGCATCAAAAGCCCTGTAAAGAAAGACTGAGGGATCTCAACATGCACACCCTGGAAGACAGAGTAGCGAGAGGGGACATGATTGTGACCAAGAAGTACCTCATGGGGGTGAACAGTAAGAGAGGAGTCTCTTTCAAATGAGAATGAGCACCAGAACTAGAGAGTATGCGATAAAGGGGGGAAATTAGGAGGGATGTGAGGAAGTACTACTTCACTAAAAGAGTGGTGGACACCTGGAACCGATTGCCAGTGGAAGTGGTGTAAGAGAAAACATTAGAGGGATTCAAGCATGTGTGGGATAGACATAGGGGAATATTTACAAAAGGGCAAGGAGGGTCACAGGAGACAAGTTAGGGTCTTTTTTTTAAATTGAAGAAACTTTATTGAAAAATCCTTAGGTACAAAAAATACAAAAACAAACATGACAATGGAAAAAAAAAACAATATCAACAACAACAAAGAATCAAAAAAGAAAAAAAAACATAACTAAAGAAGAACACACCCATCGCACACACACACCCACCCTCGCTCCAGAGCGTAATGGCACACCAGGTAATCAAAATAAGGGATGAATATAAAATAAATTACAAAACTCACAAGTGTTTAGACGGGGAGAAATCTGCAAGCCCAAGAGTTGAAAGAAAAGCAATTATGGTAAGGTGCTCTACACATTAAAATGCTAACAGCAATAGAGTATGCAAGGGTTCCCATTTCTTGTGATAAGCATCCAAATGGTCCGCCATACTGGCAAGTGTTTTCTCCACTGAAAGGGCAAATAAAATGTCTTTATGCCACTCAGTATAAGTAGGTATATCCTGATCACATAGATTCCTCAAAATTGCTTTCTGGCACACACACACAGATTAGGGCCATGTGGCTTTCTGCAACCCCAGTAACTTATTTTGGCACAGGGTCAAAATGTTGCGGCAGAATGTCGTCGCGACTTAATCGCGTATTGTGATTTCTTGTTATTTTATGTTCTGTGAGGAGCAGCCACCCCTCGATGAGGGGATGTGCCTTGGAATCCCCACTTAGGATTCTAACTCTGGGTGGTCCAACACAGAGAGTGCACAGGTCCGGGAATCGCGCATAATGCCGTACGCTATTAAGCGTATGACATTGTGACCCAGTTGGACTTAATTTTTATAATCCCCAATAAAACAAATGTCTGGGGTAAACGCCTGGTCCAAATGTAACAAGCGGTCCATTTTCAATCGAATAGCATCATAAAATGGTGTGACTCTTGGACACTCTCACAAAATGTGAACCAATGTCCCCTGACGAGACTGACATCAGCTACCGGAGTTGGAGGTAGAGATGTGAAATTTTATTTCGCTGGTGGAACTGCGGCGAAATCAGCAATTTCGCTGTGCAAAATATTTTGTGAAATTGCAGAATTTCACCTGCAATTTCACCCATCAATTATCACCTTTCATTTTTAACTTTTTAGATCTCCCTGGTGCCTAGTGGCCTCCCTCCATGGGCTGATCACCAGCCGGAATTAAGTAAAATTTCCCTGGTGTCTAGTGCTCCCCCTGCTGATCACCATCTGAATTCAAGAACTTCCCTCCCCCCAAGTTATTTCCCCAGTCACCATGACCCCCCAATCTTTAAAAAATCCTGTCCCCTTTCCCTGGTGTCTAGTGGACTTCCCCCCCCCATCACTACTGTTAAACAACGCCCACCGATCCCCCCAGTGCCTGATCGGACACCGGCACAGCCCTCCACTCACCTCCATGGCGGTGGCCTGACTGAGACCCTTCAATGAATGAGCATGTGCTTTTACAAGCATGCACTCATAAGTGAAGAGGCTCAGTTGAACCACCAGCCATGGAGGTGAGTGGAGGGCTGTGCCTGTGGCCTGATTGGGGTACTGGGGAACGGGTGGGCGCTGTTTAATAGTGGTGATGGGGTGGGGGTGGGGTCCACTAGACACCAGGGAGAGGGAGGGGATTTTTTTTAAAGATTGGGGAGGGTCATGGTAGCTGGGGAAATAACTCGAGGGAAGGGGGGTTCTTGAATTCAGCCGGTGATTGGCAGGGGGGTCTAATTCTGGCCAGTGATCAGCCCATGTGAGGGGGCCACTAGACACCAGGGATATTGTATGGGTCAGTGAGTGGCAAGGGGGCCACTAGACACCAGGGATATTGTATGGGCCAGAAGTGGCTGGAGGAGGGTCCACTAGACACCAGGGAGTCTTAAAATTGGGTGTAAATTGCGACATTTCATCCACAGGTGGTGAAATTTCATCCATGAGTGGTGAATTTTGCCGGTTCGCTAGTGAAATTTCACTCGCTTCACAGGCAAAATTTTGCAATTCGCCCGTTGAAATATTTCGTGAAATGTACGAATTACGCAAAATATTTCACCAGGTGAAACTTTTCAATTTCGCACAACACTAGTCGGAGGGCACCTTACCCATTTTGTAAAATTTAGTGAGGGTACAATACATATTATGTAACACTTGCAGCTGTATGAATCTGTATTTGTTATATTTAATATGTTTATACATATATACAGGGGCTTTGAAGAGTGCAGACGTGTTCACGGTCCACTGAAGATTGTTGAGCCGGACTCCAGAGGTAAGTATGGGGTGAGGGTGTGTGTGGGGAGGTGGGGTACACAGAGGGTGGGTGTGGGTTGAGGGAGGGAGGGAGCAGGACAGACTGCAAGGGACCGTTTTCTGATTTACAAGTTTAAAAAAAAACAAACATCGCAGGACTTTTTTTTTTACAGGGGCATTTGGCATGCTGAGGTGGGCTCCCAGCATACCGCCTGAGTGTTTTAGGGGTGTTGTAGCTGTGCGGGTGGTGGGCACCTGTCGGAACATACCAAGGCGAAGGGGAACAAGAGCCAAGAGTTGGGCACCTCCTTGGTACAAAAAATGGGGCATTATGCCGATGGGGAGGCTCCCCGTCGGCAAATTAAACTGGGAAGGGGGACTAAGGCTGATGGGGATTGGGCCCCTCATTGAACAAAGAAAGACTGTTGTGGGGTACATGATGCTGAGGGGGATTGGGCACCCCCTTGGCACACACGTGAAATGGGAGGGGGCATTATGCCGATGGGGAGTGGTCTCCCCCATTGGCAAATGAAGTGGGTTGGGGCATGCTAACAGAGGGATTGGGCACCCCTGAAGTTGGCGCTCTGCACAGCGGCAGTCAATGCCGCCATGTTTATTAAACTGCTTCACCAAGAAAGACACGCCACTGCATGACGAGCTTGGCTGTCATTGCAGCGGACCTTTTCTTAGATCTGGTGGCCAGTTTACGTGTTGCTGGTGTCAGCCCCTACAGCTGCCTTACTGGGGAATGAGGGACGCACCTACTGATGCATGCCCTGCATTCTCCCACAGTGACTGCACCTCCAAATCTGCTACTACTGCAATATGTTGGCTGGCATGCAAGTGCGAGCCAACATAAAAAGGTTCCCTCAAGAGTGTCCTAATACCATTGAAAATATTTACTGCATTACAAATAGTACAAATAACAATTAGGGAGTTGAAGTCCCCCATCAGTTTTGGGTGCTGTAAGCGTATAGAGAAATGCCTTAGTTGTTTTAGGTTTTGATTTTAATTCTTGTTATCTTTTAATATAAATTTTCTAGTTTCATTGTCTCTGTCTTATTGTTTCATGTTTGTATTTTAATTGCTTTGTAAGGGCACCTTGGGCCTTTGGGGAAGGGCACCCTAAATAAATAAAATCTACTACTACTACTACTATTACCACTACTATTACTACTACCACTACTACTACCACCACTACTACTACTGCTGCTGCTACTACTACTACTCCCACCACTTCTACCACTACTACTGCTACCACCACTACTACTACTACTACTACCACCACTACTACTACTACTGCTGTTACTACTACTACCACCACCACCACCACTACTACCACTACTACTGCTACCACCGCTACTACTACTATCACCACTACTACTACTGCTGCTACTACTACTACTACTACCACTACTACCACTACTATAAAATGTTCTACAGGCCACTTTACCATGTCAAATAAAGTGGGATATAACTTTATGTAACTTAATGAACCATTCCGTAGGGAGAAACAGATTTAGCATGCTGAGAGGATATAAGACCGTTGGCAAGAGATTCATTTTTACTACATTAACTCTACCCCAGAGAGTAAGTGGGAGATGAACCCAGTGAGCCAAGTCCTGTTTTATATGTTTGCACAATGAATCCAGGTTATACTGCATCATCTTTCTAAAAGAAGTGCTTAGGTATATGCCCAAATATTTAAGTTTGTCAGGCACACACACCAGCCCAATATCCTCCACATCTGCCTTGGTAGCCCAAACATTAAGCAGTATAACTTCAGTTTTATGAGTAGTGAGCTTATAATTAGAAATATCCCCCAAACTATGAATGCTATCCAGTACAGCTGGTAACGAAATCTTAGGATATGACAGGTGTAAGAGGATATCATCTGCATAAACAGACGATTTAAACTGCTGGGACCTGATGGCCACACCCTGAACAACCTGCAATGTATTAATTTTCCTTATTAAGGGTTCTAAAAAAAAAGGTTGAATAATAGTGGGGAAAGGGGGCAACTTTGTCTCATACCCCACTGCAAAATAAGCAAATCAGACTGTACCCCATTACAAAGTATTCTAGCTATAGGTTCCGTGTAAAGAAACTACATCCATTTAATGAATTCCTGTGGAATATGAAATCGCTCTAAAATCATAAATAAATACTGTTATGAGACACGATCAAAAGCTTTCTCTGCATCCAGAGATACCAACACAACAGGGTCACAGGCCTCCCTGGACACAGAGAAAATGTGTCCTATCTTTCTAAGGTGGTCAGAGGAAAGTCTCCCATGGACAAAGCCCACCTGGTTGTTACTAATCAAGGAACCCCCAACCTAATTGAGGAATATGACCAAAATCTTGGATAAAATGTTATAATCCAAGCTAATCAAGCAAATAGGTCTATAAATAGACACTCAGGAGTAGTCTTTACCAGGCTTCAAGAGAACCATAATAAGGGCCTCAATTAAGGTTGGGTCCAAGGTTCCTTGAGAATAAAAGTCTCTAACATAACCAGGGCCAATACACATTTAAACTTCTTATAAAAGTTGGGAGTGTAGCCATCAGGGCCCAGAACCTTGTCCGAGGAGAGAGAATCAATAGTATCCTCTACTTCCTTCAGGGTAAGAGGAGATTTCAAAAGAGTTTGTTGAGCATTGGTCAATGTATGTAGCTCAATATCTTGAAAAAATCTTGTAGTTTAGGGAAGAGTCAGCCTGCTGTTAGCTCTACAATGACTGATAATAAGCCTGAAACTGGGCCGCTATGTCATGATGGTGAGTGACTGTCAAACCTTAGTCAGAAACAATAAGTGGAATAATCTGATCCACCATCTGCTGACAAAGGTGTAAGGCAAGTAACGTACCTGCCTTCTGCCCCTGATCAAAATAATCCTGGCTACCAACAACCTGGCTCAATTCAAAACTGGCCATAAACAGCACCTAATAACAATCCCAAAATGCTCCTGCCTCTAAAGGAAGCCACCCCCACCCACCCTCCAATGACCTGACCTTATGAAAGCATTCAGTAGGCCTTAAATCAACCTCACCTCCCCCCCCAATTTAAGCCATGGTCTACTCCATACTAGCAGTCCAGGTCCCTCACTCTCACCTCCTCCACCCCTTATCTGCTTAACATTAACCTGGCCTGCCTGGCACCTCCCTGCTCTATCCAGGCCCTGCACTACAATTATGCTTTGACAATGCTCCCACCACTTTGCCCCACCCAAAACCCCACATGAAGCCACCCATATATCGACATGGCCCATGGCGCTGCCTCCCCCCTCCCCTTCTATCTTTCCTGAACCATTTCTCTCAATGACCCAGGATCTAGACTCTCCCCTTTGTTGTCTGACTGTACCACTTCCTGTCTAATGTTAATTTGTTATGTGTCTTACAGAAAGCAATTATTTAGCCACAGCACTGTACTTCAGCTGTGATTGCTCCACCCTTTGATTTGCTGTGTCCTAATGTTGTCCCTGCACTGATTTGTTCATTTGTCTAATGTTCCTGTATTGATAACCTATCTACTGTATTGTAACTTTTCTTGATGTCTACTCTGACGTGAAACTCATGCTCATGCTCAATGGTCTATCCGAATTTCCAAATGAATAAAAACAAATAAATAAATTAATTAATTACTTAATTTTGGATCTAAGAATGACATGCTCTGCTTGATCACAGAGAAACTTGTTGTATTTAGCTCTTAGATCATTAAGTCGAACCCAAGTACTCTCTGGGGTAGAGGGAGGGAGAGAGAGAGTATTCTAAATCATGAATTTGGACCACAAGTGTTGAGGCCTCTCTCTGTAGTAGAGTATTCCACTTTGAGGCCAAGCGGATCCATTCCCCTTCTTGGCTATATTCTAAAGTCCCCCCATAACAAGTTCAACTGTGGCATAGTTGGCGAATTTAATTCCAAAAAGGTAGTAATAAAATTATTGATTCTATTGATGAGGTCTGAAGATTTTAACAGTTGGTTGTTGAAATGCCAACATTTATCCACATTAAGGGTGGGGCTAGAAGCCACCTGTAGAAGAACCAGATGGTGATCTGACATGACCTTAGGACTATGTTCACAGTGATGAAGACTCTGTAAGTGTTCAGCACCCACCAGAAAAAGTCAGTTCTAGAGAAGGGGTAATGAATGAAATGTATACTCCTGGAGTGAGGTTCAACATGCGCTGGGTTCTAAGAACCCCATTGTATCCATCAGCTCACAGAATGTCAGTTGGGCTGGGTCAGGCCCTGCCTTTTATTCCCAGATCTATCCAATTCCTTTACTGAATACCAAGTTCCAGTCACCTGCCAAGAAAATGGTAAGAGCTGTCCAAGATGACAAAGTAGATACAAGGGCCAAGAAGAAAGCCAGATCATCATAAGTTGGACTATAAATAGGGGCCCAAACCACCGCTTGGTGATCCAATAAAGCATGTATAAAAATAAAACTCCCTTGTGGGTCAGAAATCACTTGTAGGTGATGGAATGGAATCTGACCAGCTGCTAAAATAGCTACTCCTACTTTTATGAGTGTCATTCCACACCCTGAAAACAGACCCGACCCAGTCCATAGGAAAAAGTGAAAGTTGATCTGTAAGCAGGTGAGTCTTTTCCAACATTGCTATATCTATCTGCAGCCTCTTAAGATGTAACAAATTCCAGTAGCATTTAACTGGTGTTTGGGCACCTTTAGCCTTGACAACTTAGGGTCTGCGTAGACAGGCCATGCAGGGACCATCTGGGCAGACTGGGTTGGCCAAGTGGTCTTTTTCTGCTGACAAATTCTGCTTCTGTGTTTCCAAAATGGTTATAAGGTAGCATTCGTAAGAGGTTTCAGAGTAAAAGTATAATTGTGCTAAGAGATGGGTCACTATCTTGAGTGATGAACCATGAGGAATAGACAAGGATATCACTGTGTACTGTCCTGTCTTCTTTCAATACGTAAGATAACCACTAGAGCTCACTGACTAAATGGCTTGTGGTTGTCCATGCATGTGCAGCATTGTTTTTGTACAATGCCACCTGCTGACTCTTTAGTAGTGGTGGGCGAAATGGCCAAATTTCGCTCCGCGAAGTGATTCGTGGAGTAATACGGAATCCATGAAGTACTCCGCAATGCCAAGCGGAGTACTTTGTGTCATAATGAGGAACTCGAAGTCCATTGAAACCAATGACGTTGCAATACTCTGCCTTCCCCAAACCACTTTTCCAACAATTTTAAGGTGAAGTACATTGAAATCAATGTACTTTGCATCACTTTGCCTTGTTATTGAGCTCCAAGGTGAATTTTGCAGTGATTCATGGGATTGCAGGTCACTTGGGCTCTAGATTGTTCTGCACAGTCTCAGTTCTGTGTAGTGTGTGTGTAGTGGAAGATGGAGACAGTTTTCTCTCAGCGCTATTAGGCTACCACCCTATTAGGAGAAAAGCTGGAATACATCACAAAATTCAAGTACCTGGGAGTGTGGCTAGACCATAGACTTTCCTTTACTGAACATGTTGAAGTTCTACTAAAAAGAATAAGGCAGAGGCTGGGAAATTTCTTTAGAATCAGTCAATTCCTAACCAGACACGTTAAGATATGGCTGGACCAATCCACGTTTCTATCATTGGTAGACTACGCAGACTTCTTCTACAGCCAGTGTCTGACCTATCACTTGAAAAAATTGGACACACTTTATCACATAGCCCTGAGGTTCATTACAGGTCTCCCCATGGCACGCACCACTGTTCTCTGTATGCGGCCATCAGATGGACCTTCCTTCAGTCCAAGAGAGAGTGAAATGCTGCTTTCTGGACTTTCAGAGCTATTTCAAAAAAACTGCCACACTACATTACCAACTGTCTTCCACTAAGTTCATTAGGTAACTATGCACTACGAATTTTCTCATCTATCTTACTCAAGGGACCTATGGCTAAATCTCGCTTTGGCAGAGCAGTCATAAGATTTATGCTGCCCATATTATAGAATAAGATTAGAAAAACTCTTAAATTATGCACCCCAGTCTGCTTCTCCTCCTTCAAGTAACTATATTCCCACTCAATCAAAGAAGCATGCAGTTGTTTTTCCCTCCCATGAACTGAATCAGTGTCCTCCATAGTATCTCATCCCACCCTGCACAGTACTCAAATATCAAAAATTCCAGGAATTATCCACTGACCTCCTAAGCTCTAGTCATTCCATCACCTCTCTCCCCACTTCTCCCATCACTTGCTCCCAACCTTGTCCTCAGTCTATGTCTCCTATACTCAGAGTAGGATTCGCTTGTACCTTCTGGTTGAGACTATCTCTGCACCCCTTCCTTTGCTTCTCTCTCACCTCCAATACAATCTCCACCATTACCCTCTGCATACACCATCCGCTCACGCCACCTTTTCTTCCCCCTGCACCCCTAGTTATCTCCTCTTCCTTACGGTCCCCTCTACCCTGACTTCCTGCTGCTCTTCCTGATTCTCATTTTACAATGTCACTCCAATCATGATTCTTCTCTACCTCCTCTATCTTCTCTTTTTCTCTCCCTCATTACTGTGTCCTGGTTGAATATAGGTATAGGCTCTCCCTTTTACACTACTGCCTCGAACTGCTTGATGCTTGCATGTTCTATTGTTTCTTGTTGACCTGTTTTCATCTTATATCTATATTAAATTGCATTACTTTATATTGTTATGTTGACTATGTTCCACACAGGTCCACCTCGCAAATACGCTTTGTGCATTGATGTCTGCTTGGATTAGTAAAGATATTGATTGATTGATCGTTTTCATATTTGTAAATACTGTCTCTGTATCCACATTTGTTGCATGTTGCTTGTAATTTATGAAACTACATGTAATACATTGTCTGGTTATATATATTCACTTGTAACAGCCTTTCCTAACCAGGTCCATCTAGCAAACGAGCTCTACTCAACGATGTTTCACCTGGATAAATAAAGATTTTGATTGATTGATTGATTGATTGATTGATTAATTGATTGAAAGCTCTGCAGTTCAAATCCTCTAAAAGCTGTTAAAAAAGCCTTTTCAAGCTTTTTTTTTTTTTTGTTCAGAATTTAGTACATTGATTGTGGGAAACCCTCCTGTGCTCATTTCATCAAGTGTTTATTGTTTGTGCGTGGATTTTGAATATTAATTTAGAACATTCAGCCCAGCCTGGTGGTGCTGAGGGTTGAGGCGCTGGATGACACACCTCGCACCACACCGGCAACCCAAGTTCAGGAGTGAGCTCGGGCAATGGGGGTTAGCAGGAGAGGGATCAGTTTGAGCTCCCAGTAGGCTGCTCTCCTGTCCTGGGGGAGGGTATCGGGATGTCTAGTGCTCTGGAGGCCCCTGGTGGAGATCAGGGGTGCCACAGAAGCACAGGCGGCACGTAACAATGTGCCCGATGCTGGCAGGGTTGCCATGCACCAAGTGTTGGGGGGTGCACACACAGGGGGGGTAAGGGACAGAACAGAGGAAAAACCCAGCTCATAGGGATAGGCGATGGCACCTATCCCCCATGCCCAGTGCCGGGTCCAACTTGGCAGGCCTCATCACTTCTCCACCTGGGCCCCTCCTGCTGCCAGAGTCTGCCTTAATAAGAGAGCCCACGGTAGGAGTTGGGCTACCCTCCCCGAGTGGGTTAAACCAGGGGTGCTGGTGGTAGGGGGGAGAGAGAGAGGGGGCACAAGACTGCAGAGGACCTCAGGAAGGCAGGCAAAAGGAGATGATGCCTGAGAGAGTTCCCTTGAGCCATAACCGAAGGGAAAAAGACTTAAAATTTTTTTTTAGAACATTCAGTCTGTGTGCTGGCAGACACTTGAAGTGTGCTTTGGGGGAGGGGCATATCTATGGTGGAGCTAGGTTAAAACTGGGAGAAAAAGGCAGTCTTTCTGTTTTGGTTATATTTTTCTTGTATAACTGTGTTAATGTATACACAGTAATATTTTCAGTAATTGTTGACATTTTTTTTTGCTGATGGTTGTGGTGCAGCAGTGCATAATTTCAGTTTGTTTGAAAGATTAGGTTATGTTACTGAAGTTTTCAATTTGCTACACATTACTTGTAGTGTAGTGTAGTGTGTGTGTGTGTGTGTATATGTGATGCATGCCATCAAATCAGACACATTTTATTGTGCCACAGATCAATGGCAGCAGTGTGAACCTGCTATCCACTGCACCTGCATGAGTTTTTTGTACTGCTTTGTGGTTTCTTTACTGGTAGTGGACTGTTACTGCCGTGCGCTACCATCTAACCGGCATAAGATATTCTTTTCCAGATTTGGATTTGTGACTTGAGAGCACCAGTTAGGTGTTGTTTTGTCTTTGAGTCTGCATCTCTTGAGAGCGCAGTGCAATCGTAATCCGTCTGTGCGTTTGCATCTCCTTAGGACCCAATCTCCATCTGTAACTTAAGTCACAGTTGTTTCTTTGGCTTCCTCTCAGAATACTGATGTGGTGCATATCTCTGCATGAACATTCTACTCATTAATGTGCATTTTTAAGTCATGGCGATCATCACGAGTCATTCACGATACAAATCGTGTTCTTTAGCTTCACGATCGTGATTCATGAATCACAGAACTGTAAGTTTATTTGTAGTTAGTTCCATGTAAGCCTGTTTTGTAGAATCTTGGGTCTTGGCTTCAATCACCATTGTACTCATTGTTATGAGTTTTCAGATCAGGTAGTTTTGTGTGGTGCAGTTCAGGGAAGTACAGCCATAGGTATTCGCGTTTCTCGTGCAGTTTATTATCATTGGTCATGTCACACCAGACACTCATCATGAAACAAATCACATTCTTCATGGATCACAGCTGTTAATTTTTTTTTCAGCTCTGATGATACACTGAAGACCTGTAAAGATGACCAAATATTGATGAATCTTTTTTTACTTTTTTTAAATAATACCTCCCCCAAAAAATATTTACTTTCACTGACTTGACAGTATTCCAATGCCAAAATTCCTCATCAAGTCAAGAAATGCACACCCCAAGTTTGACTATATGACCTGTGATACAAAAAAAAGGAACAATTACATGTATATATATTTAAACTATGAATATATATATATATTCGATATGAACATTCAAGGTCAACTCAGGTTCTGTGAAAAACCATGATGGTGTCAGGTACCTTAACTTACCAAGGGTAGTATTAGTGTTAGGGTTGTCAGAACAAGTTCATCAAAGATTCGAACCCTCCTCGAACCCTGGTGTTCGAGTTCTAACTTAGAACTCGAACACTAAAAGGTTCGCAAAAGGGCTCGAATCTGAGGAGTCCTAGCGTGTGTGTGGAGACTAGAGGAGGGCAGAGGAGGCATGTCCCAGCAGGCAGCCCCGGTATGTGTGGGGACCGGAGGAGGCATGTCCTGTCCCGACTCCCAGCAGCAGCAGGCAAGTGGCAGCCCCGAGGGGGGTGCAGCAGCAGCAGTGTTGTTGGTGGGGGTTGAACTTCCCATCCACTGCGAGATGTTGTCTGTTTGCGCTAGCGTAATTTGCGTACTTACGTACGTACACTAAAGGGAAGTCATCCTCCTCACCACCTGACCAATACTATGTGGTCAGGTGGGGGTCGAGTAAGCTGCGCGAGCCGCGGGATCTGTGGGGGTATTTAGGCAGATGCAAGCCGAGAGGAGACAGAGTGCCATTTGCTGAGGATTCGGAGGCAGCAGCAGCCTACTTAACTGTACTAGCGTTAGCAGTTAGCGTACCACTACTCTACTACCGCCACCAGGCATTCTCTTGTCTAATACTGGCCACTAAAATCCATCATCCATTTTCCTGTGAGACCAAGAACGAGAGAAAGGCTCAAAAAAAGGCTCAAAATCAGGTGGGAGTGGGACTAGGGGCCAGGGGAGATTCAGGACAGGTGGAGGGATTAATCAAGAATTGGGAAGGGACTGGGGAATAGGGAGGGATCGAGACCAAGATCAGTCAATATCAGGAGGAGGACTCAGGAGGACTCAGAGGGAGAATAAAAAAAATAAGAAGAAGTGAATGAAGAACCTTTGTGAAATGTGATTATTTGAAACTGCAGCACTGCACAGTGGTGCACACACTGTACACTCAGCAGCTGCCAGCAACAAGCATACAAGGGGGCCAAAAAAAGTAAATAAATCTGTACCCCATCCCTAACCCTACCCAGTATAGTGTGTGTCACAGAGAGAAGCCCAGTGTGTGCCCCTTGACTGCACTATACCCTACCCAATGTGTGTTACAGAGAGAAGCCCAGTGGCCAGTTGTGTGGTGGCATTAACCTTACATGACAGAAACGTAGAAATATAATTCTCATTCCCTGGGTTGCGTATGTGACTCCATCTCCTGTGGTCAGCCCATCACCCTGCTGCTGTGTGCCCCTTGACTGCACTGTACCCTACCCAGTGTGTGTGTTACAGAGAGAAGCCCAGTGGCTAGTTGTGTGGTGGCATTAACCTTACATGACAGAAACGTAGAAATGTAATTCTCATTCCCTGAGTTGTTGGTTATGTATGTGACTCTGTCTCCTGTGGTCAGCCCATCACCCTGCTGCTGTGTGCCCCTTGACTGCACTGTACCCTATCCAGTGTGTGTGTGTGTGTTACAGAGAGAAGCCCAGTGGCTAGTTGTGTGGTGGCATTAACCTTACTTGACAGAAACGTAGAAATATAATTCTCATTCCCTGGGTTGCGTATGTGACTCCGTCTCCTGTGGTCAGCCCATCACCCTGCTGCTGTGTGCCCCTTGACTGCTCTGTACCCTACCCAGTGTGTGTGTGTTACAGAGAGAAGCCCAGTGGCTAGTTGTGTGGTGGCATTAACCTTACATGACAGAAACGTAGAAATATAATTCTCATTCCCTGGGTTGCGTATGTGACTCCGTCTCCTGTGGTCAGCCCATCACCCTGCTGCTGTGCACCCCTTGATTGCTATGTGTATGCCTATGCCCAGCAGCCCAATCATTCTGTAAGCCTTGAACCTGGGATCCTTTAGTTGCAAACTGTCATATTCTTCAATTACTTTCAGTCCACGGTATCACAGTGTCACACAACCAAAATAAAATTTTGGAGTTGTAGCCAGCGATCACAGATCACATTGCTTTGTTACACTGGAATTGTTTGGGTGTAGGTGTGTTCACCGCAGTATACTGGTAGTACTGGTACTGTCTGTTATGGCTGACACCAACATAGATGAAGCATCTTGTGCTGGTGTTGGAGCAGGTGTTGGTGGTAGTGGTAATCCTGGTGCTAGCAGAAATAACCAAAATGTTTCACGTGATAAAAATTCAACAAACAGCAAAAGAGCAACAGTGAAGTGTGGTAAGGGGACCTTTAAGAAAACCTGTACAGCTGCTGGGGTCACCGGAGAGGCACCATAAGGTATGCCATTCATGCTGTTAAGATCCTGTGACTAGCAGCAATAATGCAAGTGACAGTGAGTTTTCTCTGACTCAGACAGTAGCTCTTTGTCTCAGTCCGACACTGTTGTGTCTCGCGACAAATCATTACTTCCTCAACAAAGTGAAATGAGCAAGTCTGCTGACAATGAATCAGGTAGTGCACTTGCAAATACATCCAGCACTGTTGGCAATGAAAAGGACATATCCATTGAATCCACCACTTCTGTGTTGGCCAGCAATGAAAATCCATCAGGTCTTCTGCCCACTCTTCTAGCACCAAGGAGCATGTCCCAGGTTCTGTTAGGACAGGTGAAAAGACACAAACAGTCTTTAGCTATCTTCCTAGCACTCGAACAAAATCTGTCACATCTGAGGTGTGGAATTATTTCTCTGTCAGTAAAACTGATCCATGCAGAGCAATTTGTTCCCTGTGTAAACAGAGTGTAAGCCATGGTAAAGTTGTGTCATGCCTTGGCACTACAGCTCTTAAACACCATCTGAAAAAGCATTCGGCTTTGCTTGATCATCCAAAACCCACGTCCTCCATCTTCCAGACCACACGTGAGAAGGGTCAGGAACCTGAAATGAATACTGAATTGTCTGAACTTGATGCGGGCAGAACCACTGCCAGCCCTAGGATCACTGTTACCACCAATACCAGCACCATTAGTACCAGTTGCACATCCAGTGATGGCACTGAATGTATAAGTCCTAGTCCACCATCTCTGCGTCCATCTGCCCATCGAAGCCGCGAGTGTATAATAAACCAGCAGGGACATGTTGCAAACAGCTAACACTGTCTCAGGCATTTGAAAGAAAGAATACCTTTACTAGAAATCATCCAAAGACCCTTCATCTTAATCTCCAAATTGGTGAACTGTTAGCCGGAGCCCTTCTCCCATACTCTTTGGTAGATCATGAGGATTTTAGGGTGCTCATGACATTAGCAGAGCCTCGTTACAATGTTCCTCATCGAAGGTACTTTTCCTATGTTGAAATACCAAACATTTATCAGGCTTTAAAAGTGACAGTGATGCTTGCACTTAAAACTGTGGAGGGTGGGGTTATTCATGTCACAACAGATATGTGGACCAGCACTCAAAACATAGATTACATGTCCCTTACCACTCATTGGGTCACGTTTTCCTGTGCTTCTTCAAAAACAAAGACACCCCAAAAGATGGCGCTGCTGCATATAAAGAAGTTTGGGCAAAGTCATACTGCTGCAAACATCTTGCAGGAACTAAATGACCTCCTTGACGAATGGGTTTATTCTTATGGTCTAAAATGTGGCTTCATAGTAAGTGACAATGGAGCCAACATCTTGAAGGCAGTACAGGATGGAGGATTTCTGCATGCTTCTTGCTTTGCACATTGCTTACACTTAATTGTCACGGGATTTCTCAGCAATGAAACACAAGTGGATGGTATGATTGCTGTTTGCAAAAAAATTGTGACTCACTTTTCACATTCAACCAAGGCTATACGGACATTGTCCGAACTGCAAAAAAACACAAGCTGCCCCAGCAAAAGCTGATTAAAAATGTTTCCACTCATTGGAACTCAACGCTTTATATGCTGCAGCACTTCTTGGAGCAAAAGCAAGCTGTACATGAGTATTGCTCCAGTTACATCATTGAAGATGGCATTATGCTGTCTGTGCTGCAGTGGAAATTAATGGAGACAGTGTGCTGTATCCTAGCTCCTTTTGAGACAGCTACAAGGGACATGTCTTCTGAAGGCGCATCTGTGAGTCAGGTTATCCCACTCATAATGCTCATTTCACATCATCTTAGTGTTCTAAATCTACAAATAGATAAAGACAGATCTGAAGCGCAGACAACATGTCACCTGTATCATGGGAATCTTATAAAGAGAATGAGTGAGCGCTTCAAAACCAATGACAAATTAGTTGCAATGACAAAATCAAAACACTACATCCTTGCAACTCTCTTAGATCCCAGGTTCAAGGCTATACATCTTCCAAAAACAGATGATGTAGAGCAGTACAAATGTATGTTGCTAGATGAGCTACAGCACTCACAGGAGTCAAACACAGACATGCACAGTACCCTCAGGTTGTCATCACCACAACATGCAGGTTCATCTTCACAAAGGGATACAGAACTGGAAAAGTCACCAAACATTAACAGTAGTTGTTCCACAACTGCCACTTCTTCAACCCTTAGTAGCAAGCTAAATCTGTGGCAAAACCTCTCCCAAATTGCTGCCATACCAGCTTCTGCTGATTCCTCTTCTGAGCGGTCTCTGTCCATCATGGTAGACAGTTACCTGCAAGAACTGCCTATTCCTATTGATGCATGCCCTTTTGAATACTGGAGATCAAAAAAGTCAATTTGGACAGAGCTGTATGATGAAGCCTGTAAATATCTTGGTTGTCCTGCAACAAGTGTCTCTTCAGAACGCATGTTTAGTACAGCTGGCAATATTGTGACAGACACCAGAAATAGGTTGCTGCCAGAAAATGTACACACGTTAACTTTTATTAAAGTTAATAAGTCAAGATTTTCGTATCCCTACAAGAGTATACAAACTGATCCTGAAGTGATTGATGTTGTGGATGTTGATGGTGATGACAACTCGGATGGTGGTGGCTGGCAAATACTGTGTGGGACAGAGTCTCTCTGCACCAAAAAGGAAACTTTTTCAGACTGTGGTGACTTTGATTGTCTCTCTCCTTTCTCGATCTACTACCTTGGACTATATACCCCCCAAAACGTTCACCATTTCATAGCAAACTGCTTTGTAGCTAGGGTCTAAACTAAAGTCAACAAGTTTTATGTACAGGGCAATTTTAACAACAGTGGGAACAGGCCCAAATTTAGCATAAAAGGGACACTGTCACATCAATCCTTTCTGTATCATATTATTTATAGTTAAAGTGCAAACATATATTTTTGGATTTACCTTCTGTGACTTTGTGGTGTATCAGTATGGGCTGGGACAGGAGACGGTCTATTTTTCAATTTTAAAGAGGACAAAACAATGAGTTCTAATTGGTAGCTGTTCATTATTTTTTCAGTTATAGAAATGTTAGCCATAAACCAAAAATGGATGCTAGTACACGGGTGAGGGTTGTGGGTTGGTTTTAACATGGGTGTAAGGGTGGCATGGGTGCTACTGCACAGATGAGGGTGGTGGAAGAAAAGTGGAATGGTGATGGGGTGAAAGGTGGGTGGTGTTTTAGTCCTTTCATTTACAGATTCATGATCGGCTGGGGATAGTGAGGAAAAAAATGATGACAGACCGAACCTACTGTACACATAATATACATTCTTATTAAATACATTGCAAACTGCTGCCACCTAGCACAATTGTCCTGTCCCCTTTAAAAAAAGAATAAAGGAATCAGAAATAAAAAGAAAATTTGCATCAGCAGTTTTCACAGAATGTGACCTATCATAAAGTGTTTTTGCTTTACAAGTAGTAATAATTTGATACATAATGGGGTTGACAGATGCTGTCCCTTAAACATCACATGCCAACTGCTGCAGCTACATTAAATGTTCCTTAAGTTAGTATGTAGTGAGGAAACCACTTTTTTCATTTATGTGACTGAAATGCAGATTTTATTGAGGTATCAGCAGCAAAAATGCATCATCTTAGAAAGTTGTATGTATTACTTCAATTTGCCAACAAAAATGTTGGTATATGTATGCATTATCTTAGAAAATTGCATGCATTTTTTGCCAGCAACAATGACTGGCATATTATTTTTATTCAAATGTCTTGACTGACTACGTTATGACATAATATGTTTTGCAACAGTTCCACATGCTGCTGCTATAGTACTTGGGCTTGACTTTGTTATAAAAGCTTTCTTTTAAACATAGCAACTTTTGATTTACTCATTTAAAACAGAAAGCAGCAAATAGCTGAAATTAGGTAATATCAGTTATTTTTTCTCATAATTCATGACAATGAGTATATATAACTGAGTACATAAATGGCTAATGTGCCTCTTTCTTTCACTAAGGAACTATGATGCAGCTGCAGCAGGAAAACTTTTAACATATGGGTGGGTGCGTGGGCCTGTTACGTATTAAGTTGCTGGCTTTAGCAAACAGAAGAAACCATAGATAAACCTAGTTGTATTCCTATTAATGTCACACATGATAATTTCTCTACCCCTTATATTGAACAGTTTTTCATTTACATGTATTTTATTACTATCTTCATTACTGGCAGCACAATAAAAAAATAGGGTTCGAGTTCTAAAAAGTTCTAAAAAAGATTAGAACCCTAGAACTTTTTCAAAAGTTCTAGACTAGAACTAGAACCCAGAACTTCAGAGGGTTCTGACAACCCTAATTAGTGTACACACAGAGGGCATCCATCCTGTTCGGGGTCAGTGCAGCAGACATTGGGCAACCAACAGAATTATCATATCATCATAGATGGTTAACTCAATGGTCGGGTCATCCTTCTAGCAGCAGCACATCATTTGGCAAGACACTGTGCATCAGCCCAGTCAGATCAAGAAGCATTACATGAAATTCCAACAGCAGCAGCAGGGGACATACTGTAGTTCTAATTGGAGTGTGTGCACACATGACTGAGTGCTGCATAAATTAAATGGAGACTTTTCTTTCCATTTTATGCTCTCATTTCTCTTCATCTGAAGTCAGGAATTTTCTAGACACAAGACAGCAGCATTTTGGGGATGCAGATTAATTCTGGTGACTGTGTGTGACCACTACACTCATGACTAAGTGTGCCATTAATTCTGGGAGACTTTGCATTTCTTGTTACACTCTCATTTCACTTCATCAGTACTGGGGAATTTTCTGGACACAAGACAATAGCATTTTGGGGATGCACATTAATTCTAGTGACTGTGTGTGTGAGAGGGCTGCCAACATTGTTGTCACTTCACCTTACTTTGCATTAAGTTGGAATGACAACAAAAAGTAATAATTACTAGATGAAGTGAGCCTTTCATATTGGCCACTTCACATAGCGGAATGACAATGTGAAGTGTCCACTTTGCGGGCACTTTGCTGGCACAATTTAAATTCACTGCATCTCTACCCTTTAACAACATTGAAAATAGCAATGCATATTTTTAGCTCTGGAAACAGTGGCACCAAATGGTGCCAAGCATTACAACTACTTGTGATTTAGACCATTGTGACAGAAATCTTGACATCTTTATTCATGATGGAGCATGATGCTGGGCATCACTGTCACAGGAGTGTTAGAGGGGGACTGCAGGGCCATGATGCTAGTGTAGGTAAGGTGATTCACGATGGAGCATGATGCTGGGCATCACTGTCACAGGAGTGTTGGAGGGGTATTGCAGGGCCATGATGCTAGTGCAGGTAAGGTGATTCATGATGGAGCATGATGCTGGGCATCACTGTCACAGGAGTGTTGGAGGGACATTGCAGAGCCATAATGCTGGTTATCACTCTCATATGAGTGTTAGAGGAGCATTGCAGGGCCGTGAGGCTGGGCGTTACTGTCACATGAGTGTTGGAGGGCCATGATGCTAGTGCAGGTAAGGTGATTCATGATGGAGCATGATGCTGGGCATCACTGTCACAGGAGTGTAGGAGGGGCATTGCAGGGCTATGATGCTAGTGCAGGTAAGGTGATTCATGATGGAGCATGATGCTGGGCATCACTGTCACAGGAGTGTTGGAGGGGCATTGCAGGGCCATGATGCTAGTGCAGGTAAGGTGATTCATGAAGGAGCATGATGCTGGGCATCACTGTCACAGGAGTGTAGGAGGGGCATTGCAGGGCTATGATGCTAGTGCAGGTAAGGTGATTCATGATGAACCATGCTGTTGGGCATCACTATCACAGGAGTGTTGGAGGGGCATTGCAGGGTCATGATGCTAGTTCAGGTAAGGTGATTCATGATGGAACATGGTGCTGGGCATCATTGTCACAGGAGTGTTAGAGGGATATTGCAGGGCCATTATGCTAGTGCAGGTAACGTGATTCATGATGGAGCACAATGCTGGGCATCACTGTCACAGGAGTGCTGGAGGGGCATTGCAGGGCCATGATGCTAGTGCAGGTAAGGTGATTCATGATGGAGCATGATGCTGGCATCACTGTCACAGGAGTGTTGGAGGGGCATTGGAGGGCCATGATGTATGTGGAGGTAAGGTGATTCATGATGGAGCATGATGCTGGACACTACTGTCTCTTGAGTGTTGGAGAGGCATTGCAGGGTCATGATGCTAGTGCAGGTTAGGTGATTCATGGTGGAGCATGATGCTGGGCATCACTGTCACAGGAGTGCTGGAGGGGCATTGCAGGGCCATGATGCTAGTGCAAGTAAGGTGATTCATGATGGGGCATGATGCTGGGCATCACTGTCACAGGAGTGTTGGAGGGGCATTGCAGGACCATGATGCTAGTGCAGGTAAGGTGATTCATGATGGAGCATGATGCTGGGCATCACTGTCACAGGAGTGTTGGAGGGGTATTGCAGGGCCATGATGCTAGTGCAGGTAAGGTGATTCATGATGGAGTATGATGCTGGGCATCACTGTCACAGGAGTGTTGGAGGGGCATTGCAGGGCCATGATGCTAGTGCAGGTAAGGTGATTTGTGATGGAGCATGGTGCTGTGCATCACTGTCACAGGAGTGTTGGAGGGGCATTGCAGGGCCATGATGCTAGTGCAGGTAAGGTGATTCATGATGGAGCATGCTGCTGGCATCACTGTCACAGGAGTGTTGGAGGGGCATTGCAGGGCCATGATGCTAGTGCAAGTGAGGTGATTCATGATGGAGCATGATGCTGGGCATCACTGTCACAGGAGTGTTGGAGGGGCATTGCAGGGCCATGATGCTAGTGCAGGTAAGGTGATTCATGATGGAGCATGATGCTGGGCATCACTGTCACAGGAGTGTCGGAGGGGCGTTGCAGGGCCATGATGCTAGTGCAGGTAAGGTCATTCATGATGGAGCATGATGCTGGGCGTCACTGTCACAGGAGTGTTGGAGGGGCACTGCAGGGCCATGATGCTAGTGCAGGTAAGGTGATTCAGTGGTGGTAAGTGCTTTTTGAAAGTTACATTCCACAAGTGGAATTCTTGTGGCATTACCCATCATGCATCCATAAAGTTTTAAGCAAATGTTGCCAATTACTAATTTCTAAGGTTTCCACAACAAATGTTAACCTACTTAATCACATTTATCTAGCTTAATTAGATTCCAGGATATATTTACATTGGGTGTGTATGCCAACATTTGAGTGTATACCTGCAATAGTAGTTGGTCTATTAAATCCAAATATTTAGAAAATGTCCACAAAATTTAACAAATAATTAAAGTTTGAAATTTTAAACTCATAAAACATAGAAATATAGAATTTGCCAGCAGAAAAGGACTGCTTGGCCCACCCAGTCTGCTCAGATAGTCCCAATAATAGTCTGCCTCCACAGACCCTAACTGGTCTCTGGTGATCCTCTGTTCTACCTGCCAGTTCATTAATATTCCCTTATAAATTTATCCCAAGCATGCTTGAAGCCCCCTACTTGTTTTTGCCTCTCCTGTCTACTGGCAGTCTATTCCAGGAATTTACCACTTCTTTAGAGAAGTAGTATAATGCTTTCTCATATTTCTCATTAAGTCCTTCCTCCAGCTTTATAGCATACCCTCTGATCTTGGTGCTCTTCCTCCTTTGAAAAGGACTCCCTTCCTGTACCCTATTCACCCCTGTGAGGTACTTATAGGTCTCTACCATGTCCTTTGTTGCTCTTCTCTCTTCCAGGGTGTACATTTTGAGATCCCTTAGCCTCTCCTCATAGGGCATTTGGTGCAACCATTGCACCTTTTTAGTTGCCCTCCTCTGGACTGCCTCCACCCAGTCTAGGTCCTTTTTGAGAAGCAGTCTCCAGAACTGATGACAATACTCCAGGTGGGGTCTCACCAGTGAGTGATACAGTGGCAACATCACCTCCTCTCTCCTGCTGGATATACCTCTCCCAGTGCATCCCAGCATTCCACTGGCCCTTCCCATTACTGCCATTCTAGAGCAAGGTAAAGGCTGGGTAAATCTTTAAAACTAGAGAATGGGATATCATCAATTTTAACCAACTACATCTCTATTTAGCAGTTTCTAAAACTCTTCCAAGAAAGTAGGCATTCACATTTTCATTATCTAGCTCCAAAGGTGGCTAAGTTGTAAGCACATAAATATTTTCAGAAAGTTTCACATAAATAATACATTGCCAGTTTCATGCACATAATAAAGAGTCAGTTTCACATAAATAATAACCTGCCTGAATGTGTGCCCCTATGACTTCCATGCCCCTAATTCAAAGGTCATGATACTTGCACACATTTAGGGCCTCTTCCAAAAAGTATGCTTGTAAAATTTTAGATCTCAAGCTGTACAGCTGACTGAGTTATTACCAATTAAATAATTTTGAAAAACACCACAAAATGTCAATTCCACAAAAATTCACTAAATTGTGGAATTTTGTAAAAATTCTGTGAAACTGGAATTTGCTAATTTTGCTCTGCCCTAGTAACAAGACCAGAATCTCTACTTTGTAGGCTAGATTTACATTTTAGCCTTTGCAACACTAGTTAAAGTTTTCTCATTGCTTCTTCCTGGCTGAATCATAAGAAGCTATTTTTCTGTAGCAGCTAGGGCTATGCGAAACCCTCAAAATGCGACCATGTGAACTTCAAAACTTGAAACAGCAGAGTTTGCCAGAGTTTTCTGATTTGCAGTTTGCATGGTCATAAAATTAAAAACAGAGACCCCCAGAAAACCTCTCCCTCTGGTTTATAATAAAAGCTTGAAGAATACAGTAGATTCTATGACCTGTTTCCCAAACTTATGCATGGGTTGATAGGTGCAGGAGCAAGCGTTCCTTTGCTCCCCTGTCACTACTTTGCCACTGCCAGAACTAGGACTTCACCAGGAGTACTGTATTCACTTGACCTCTAGCCACCAATCAGGAGAGTTAGAGTAGCCTGCATGCCCATTTTAAAATGAAAAAAAAAAGTGCAAAGGATCCCCCAGAAGTGACTTAAAGTCACTCTATTATCCATGCCCCAAATTAATGCATAGGTCCACAGGGTTGGGAGTCTGCTTTCCATTGCTCCCCTGCCCCACTGTTGTAGCCCCACAGACAGCCACCTGGATTATTTGTATTTGTATCACACGGAACTGAAGGCCCCAGAGGACCCTACAATTATGCAGCCAGATATCTTCTCTTGGTTCAGGGTCCAAAGAGTCCTGTGCATCTCCATATGATTACACAGGTCCCAAAGGGATCTGCGTGAATGAGGATATAACTCCACTATCACAAAAGAAAGGAAATTAATTGTAAAAAACTAATGCAGACATTAATTTTCTATTTTTCACTACATACTTTTTCACTTTTTTATGTTTCACTACTGCATCACAAAAGTGATTCTCATGAAAGTGAAAATTTTTGAAAGTGTAAAATTTGGTAGTGAAACATACAAAAGTTAAAATAATGTTACTGAAAAGTACTTTAGTTGACAAAAACAACCATATAGTGAAGAGCAAAGAGGATTCATCTTTTGGCACAGGACCCAGAGGGCCCTGCACATCTGCACCTATAGTTACATAGAAGTGCAAGACCCATATGGACTCTTCTCTTTGTGCAGGGCAAAGATGGCCCTTCTTGTCTGCATCTGTATTCTATTGCCCCATGGACATCCCCACAAATTTTTGTCTTGGGGCCCTGCATGTCTGCATTGGTAATTGCAACTCATCTAGATGGATGCAAGGCTCTAAGGGCCCTGCTCAGCTGAGTCCTTTGTTCACATGGAAGTGCTGCACCCACAGTGAATCAAGGTATGCACTTTTACAAGTTTGAAGTTTCAAAGTTATATCATATTTCAGCAACATTATTTTTACTTTTTTAATTTTCATTACCAAATGTTTTCACTTTCATATGTTTCTCTACTGCATCACAAAAGCAATTGTCCCTGG
This sequence comes from Neoceratodus forsteri, assembly GCA_016271365.2. NCBI lineage: Eukaryota > Metazoa > Chordata > Ceratodontiformes > Ceratodontidae > Neoceratodus > Neoceratodus forsteri. The sequence continues at coordinate 1,454,451,561 of CM028132.1, read as the reverse complement.
ATCCCCACCCAGAAATAACTCAGACCTCTCCTTTGTTAACTTTTGGATGCTTGCTGGCATTAAGTATTTATTTATAAAAGACAGAATTATATTCATACTTTACATCCCATTTCATGTCTTTAACAAATCATATTTACATTTGGACATAACAGTCCCAATTCTTCTTTGGCCATAACAGTCCCCTCCTCCTCATCGTGTGGTTCTTCTTCTTGGTCTTTCTTTCTCATCACTGCTTCTCGGGGTCCGGACTCTGTGATCTGGCCCCCCCCTTTTCACCACCATAACCGTGTACCACACTTACCTGGACCAGCCCCCTTCCCCTGCTAGATGTGGACACTGCTGATCCACCCCTGCTCTATATCCTCCTCCCCATTACTCCCATGCCTGGGTTATTTGTCCCCAGCCCATGGAACCTACCCCTCCCTCCTTGCCCCCTTTTCTTCTCACTCCCACCTTTCCCCCAAGACTACTCCCTGTCTCACTGAGACTGCTGGCGGGGCTCCACCTAACCCTCGGCCCCCAGCCGCCCATCAGCGGCCCCCTTTGCCCATGCCGGGCCCTCCTGGAGGCACCTCCTCTGTGCCTCTGCCTTAATGTGCCACACTCTGTCACCACCTCTCTTTCCTGCAGGGCAGGTGGGTGGGAAATTACAGCAAGGAAAGAGGGCTGCATGAGTCCTGCATGCCCTTAAGTAGCCTACTTAGTGTGGCCCTCGCCCCTAGCCTCCCAATGTGGTGTTTTTTTTTTTTGCCCCGTCCCCCAAGCCACCTTCCACCTGGGGGGGAGGTGAGTAGGGCCTCCTAGGTCCTGCCTCCCAATCAGAAATTCACCCGATGCCCTGCTGGGCCTCTGTGTCTTTGGCCTGTTGTCCTGGCTCAGGGACCATCCTTGCGGGGCTCCTACCTGGCCTAGTGGCCTGCTAACTCCTCGTCCTGGCTCTTGCAGGGCCCACGGACCCAGATTCCTAGGCCGTTGTGTTTTCTCCCCCCTACCTGTCCATCCGTTATACTCTTCACCAAAATTGCTTCCTGCCTCCCCCTTCCCCGCTGCATGGTGCCCCCCCACTGTTCTGCCTGCCAGACCTACCTCAGGCCTGCTGCATCAGTGACTGACATCCAACTGTGCTAATCACCCATGCCATCCCTTTGCACCTGCCCACCCCCTTTGTCCATCCCCAGGCCATGTGGCCTATCAAATTACAGCCCTGTTTGTTGTGCCCTCTCCTCACTGACCTCTATGCAGTCAGCCCCCGCTCTACCCCAGGGCTGAAAACACCAACCACAGCGTGCTCTCCTGTCCTGCTACACCTTCCACCATTCTGTTGAGCTACCATCCTAGGGAGCAGAGCAGGCCTCCTCCTGAAGTCTACCACATTCATCCATTCTGGGGACACCCCCAGCCAGCCTCATTGGATCTGAGATGCCGAGCAGGCCTCATCCTGACTCCCCCATGCCTTGTCCCCCACATACTCTCCTTTTTCTGTACCATGACCACCTGCCTCCTTTTTCCGCCTCCCCCTTGGCCAATTTTCTGGCTGCACAGTTCCCCTTTTTAAAAAATTTCCCCAACTGCAGCAATTTAGATGCCCTACCAGCCAGCCCCCACCACATGGAGCGGCACTCCGCTTCATGCTCTCTGGCACCCCACTGGGCCGCCCGCCCTGTGCAACCAGGTATACAAATATGCTACAACATTCATATAAATGTCTACATTGAATGTGGATTTTAAATGCGGCTCCAGCTTCTACTACATCACATGAGTAAAGATGAGCAATGCCCAGAAGCTGAACAGCCAAAAAAGAGGCTTGTGTGAGGAGAAGAAAATGCAGGGAATAAAATCATGTAGATACCCAATTTTAACTAAAACTGTTTTGATACATTTTGGGAACAATCATTTTATTTGCCTTTCCATTGACTACCCCCAGCCAAAAAAAACCTTCCTCGGCCCAGAGGTGCTCGCTATCCCTCTGGGTCTATGGGCCACGCAGCCCAACATTCACACTTTGCCCTGCTTCCCTGATCCAGTAGCCTACCCGGCCTGCCCACAGTGCCATAAGGCTACACCTGCTTACTTTGGGCCTGCTCACTGGCTCGTGGCCCTTCATCATGGCCTCTCCACTTCCTACACCACTGCCAGCCTCTCTTAACTCTGGACACCGAGTCTGCTGGCTACCACTGCCAGGCCAAGCAGGCTGCATGGCCTATTACTCACTCCCCAGGCTAAAACGCAGATGCCAAACACCACACCCATCCTTCGGGCCTGCTTCCAGGCTCACAGCCTTGCTATTTGTGCCCAGCAGATGCTCACCACTACTGCAGGTCCTCACCTAGCCCTACCACTACAACGCTTTCCTGCCTGCTTCCAAGGCAAACTACCTTCTCCACACCAGCGTGTCAAGTTTGAATTTAATTTCTTTTTTCCTTCCCTTTCCTTGCACTCTAAGAGTGGGGCACAAAACCCTCATCTAATACACTGCGTGGATTTAAATGATCCACCTATAAATCATACCATGGGTTCACAATTGCACCAAACTAATGCAACCAAACAAGAAAAGCAAAACCGTGAGCTAACAGCACCTTGTCCGTTTCCTTGGACAGGCCCAGCCTTCAGTGCCTTCCCTTGGGAAAATGCCAGCGATGTGCTGTAATCAAAATTACAGCAAGGAAAGAGGGCTGCATGAGTCCTGCATGCCCTTAAGTAGCCCCTAAGGTCCCCTATCCCTGGGCTCCCCCTCCCCCGGCCCCTCCCTTTGGCCAATAGCCAGCAAACTCTCTATACCTGTCGTATGACCTGCCCTTGAATTCATCGCCCCTTCTCTTCCTTGCTGCTGACCCCCCCTTCCTATTGTCCTTTCTGGTTGGTTCCCAGGACAATCTGGCCTGCCTTTTAAAGGGCAAGCCCCATTATCAAGAAAGTGATTCTTACAAAAGTGAAAAAAATGCTAGTAAAAACATTCAAAAGTGATTTTTGAGTGACAAAAGTGATTTTTGTTCCTTGATTTTCACTAATGTAAAAATCCAATTATCCTTAGAATGCATAGTTTTTTAACTGAGCATGCTCTGAAAATGTGCCAATTATTTTAAAAGTACTGAATTTTGAAACTTCAAACTTACAGAAGCATGCACCTTAGCTCAGACGTCATCAAACTTGTAAGTTTCAGGTTTAAAAGAAAAACATTTTATCTACCAGAGAGCAACAACTCTTAATTTGAGTGAATTTTAGTATTTTTGCACCTCTGAAACGTTGCCCCCTGACTCAATTGACACATAATTTTTAGGATCCGGAGAACCTAGCACAGACTCCATTCCTACAAAATTTGGGTATATCAGTTGAATGAAGCAGAATTATTGAGGTGCAAAACTCAGAGTTTAACATTAAAGTGCTTACTCAGCTCTATAGTAATTAACCCCTTCCTCCCCATTCACACTCTTCACCTGCACTACTGATCACTTCTATTGTATTACCTAGTGGACAAAGTTCCTGTTTCTACTGTTTCCGTACTTCTGACTTCCTGAATAGGTGTTGCTTGACAATGCCTCATGGTTTCTACCATTCTCTTTCTGTTGACTTTCTGCTTATGTTGTGCTTGACAGTGCTTCATAAGCCTTCCCCTTTATTGTTCAGTATTAATTGGTAAACCTTGTTGTGTATGACTTTACATCATTGTTTCATTATCTGTTACTGATGAGGAACCTTTTTAAATGTGTATGCATGCTGAGAGGTGTTCATCTGATTACTTAAATAAATAACTACATTTTAAAAACTACAGGTGCGATTGCACCTGTATAATATATATGCTGTATAGTTAAGGTGGGATATTCAAAGCAGTTGCACAAGGTGCAACAGGGTTGTGCCTGCACAACAGCGAAATGCATCCAAGAGCTATATTCAGAGGCAGCAACTGCACAGCGCAAGTGGCCATGCACCAATGTGCAATGGTAATGCATGTATGCGCAAGTGCAGGGGCACAGACGTGAATAAGCAGCACAGGGAGATATTTAACTCTGGACTAACGGCGCAAGCGTAGAGCAAATGGGAAATGTGTGCCGCACACTTGTGCCGATAAAAAGAGGGAGCAAGCAGGGGAAGGACACCTGCACCAGAAGGGAGCAGGAGAGAGGGAGATAGAGTGGCCAGGCAGAACAGCAGGAGAGGTGCAAGCGAGGGAAAGAGGCAGTGAGGGAGGGTGTGTGTGTGTGTGTGTGAGTGAGACAGTTGGGCAGGCAACTGCCAGAGTGTGTGCCTGTGACACCCAGCTCAGAAGGGGCCACAAGGTGCCCAGACAGGTAGGATGTGGAGGCCACAGCCCATAGGCCATCAGCCAGGGTCAGGATACACAGGTGTGTACCAAGCACAAACACACACGGTGCAGCACACGGCCGGGGGGTCAGTGGAGTCAGCTGCCCAGGGGGGACAGGACAGCAGAGGTCATGGCCAGTGCCAATTCCAGATGGAGGCAGTAATGAGGGGTGGGAGGAGGCAGGAGGCAATGCAGCGTAACCATGGAAGGGCCCGTCAGCGATACTCCCAGAACAGGCGCTACTGTGCCCACACCACCTTCAAACAATAGAGTGATACAGAGATTGTGGGCCAGTATCGCATGAACTGGGTGATTCTGAGGCAGCTGTGTGAACTGTGCAGTAAGGAGATGCAGGCACCCACTAGACGGAGCCACGCCTTGATGGTGGAGGCTAAAGTCACAGCTGTCATGTGTCTGCTTACCATGGGCACCTTCCAGAGACCAACAGGGGACACCACAGGCATAACCCAGTCGACCGCATCACATCTCCTCACACAGTTCCTCAATGCAGTGCTGCCACATGCTGCAGAATACGGTACATCCACTTCCCTAGCAGACAAACAAGGCGTACTGTGAACATGCAGGAGTTCCACAGGGTAGCATGTATGCCTGGCATGCTAGGGGCCATCGACTGAACCCACGTTGGCATCCGCATGCCACCTGTCCTGGGGGGTAGTCTACATCAACAGAAAGGGCTACCCCAGTGTCAACTGCCAGGTGGTGTGCGATGCTAGGGGGCGCATAATCAATGTCTGTGCCACACACCCTGGAGGAGCACATGATGCCTTCATCTGGCACAGCTCAGCACTGTGCCACAGGTTTGAGAGTGGGAACATCCCCACTGGCCACCTAACAGGTGAGTATGCTGGGACTATGGGCAGCCTGGCACAACAGGGCAAGGGGTGGGACTGCCAGGGTAGGGGTACCGCAGTGTGGGGCCGGGAAGGAAGGGGGTTGCAGCAACAAAGTCCACCATGCTAACCATCCCTCTCTTCACACAGGTGACAGTGGCTACCCACTCCGGCCCTGGCTGCTCACCTCATACCGGCACCCGTCGACCCCTACGGAGGAGCGATACAATGAGGCAAATGCCAGGACACTGAACATCATTGAGTGTGTGTTTTGACTGCTGAAGGCATGGTGCCATTGCCTGTCCAAGTCTGGTGGTGCCCTACAGTACAGCCCCTCAAAGGTCTGTGGCCTGTTCCTGGCCTGCTGTATACTGCACAACGTGGCCACTGACCGTGGGATAGCTGTCGAGGTCAAAGAGGGGAACAGCAGTGGGGACGACATGGACACCGGGCTATGTGGTGGTGGGCAGCACCCCCCTGGGTGAAGGGAACCCCAGCTGAACAGGATGGCCTGGCAGCACCGGAACATGATCGTGCAGGAGCACTATGGTGCACACAGGTAGGTGAACATGCGCCCATCCACGGAATGGCAACTGTGGCATAAGCGCACAGGCATGTGTGGGTGGGCCCTGTGACAGGAATGGATGGAGGGTGGGTACGGGCGGGTGTGGAATGGGACGCCATGGCAACATGCAGCACAGCACATCACACCCCACCCCACCCACACACCCACAAACACACACACACACATATATATGCACACCGGCACCCTCAGGCATGCGCCCGGATGCTGGCACCCGGCATGTGTCAGACACTGGACACAGGTGCACAGTGGCAGTCAGTACTGTGCTGGCATCATTCTGCACATGCCACACAGGTCAGTGGCCGGACAGGTGTGCACACGGCCTGTGTGTGTCACACACCAAGGATGCCATGTCTGTGATACGCACACACCAAACCAATGTGCACACAGGGTGGTGGCAGCAGACTGCTGACAGAAATGTGGGTAGATCAGGGCTGCTGTGCAGTTGCTCGGCCACTGCAGACAGGTGGGCAGCAACGCCAAGGTCACCCAGCAGACCCAGGCTGTGCGACGGCCACAGAGGATGTCTGTCACAATCCCACAGGGGTGTTATTGTGGGACCACGACCGGGTCCTCGCAGGGGTCTGCAGGCTCCAGAACATGCCCGCCCCAGGTGTGCCCAGAATGTCCACTACAGAACCCAGCATCGACACCTAGGGGGTTGCTCGATGCCGTGTTCCAGAGGTGAAAAATGCACTCTGCAGGGTCTGCAGTGGCGGGCCACGCACCATGGTGGACAGTGGTACTAGGCCAACCATGACCACAGTGATAAGGCAATCCAGGGCTGCGGTCATGTCCTCCTACAGCCGATTGTTGTCAGCCAGGAACTGTGCAAAGCCCCAGTCGCGCTGCTCTGCAGACTGGCACATCTCGGCATGTGGTGCATGCAACCCTGCCATGAGCAGCACCAGTTGCTTCATGGAGACCCGCAGCAGACGGGTGTGCTCGGGAAAGAGGTCAGCACCTAGGGGAGCCTGGGCGATGCCACAACCCACGGGTGGCATACAACCTCACTGCCCAGCCCCCCCCACTCAGGTGGGTGCTGCACAGCAGGGTCCTCTTGGGGCTGCACAATCACCAGGGCACTATCAAGGGTTGCTGCACCTGGCCCCCCAATGTTCTCATTCATCTGTTGCCTCTCCGGTCACTGTGCACCATGCAGTGCCTGTGCAGATACACCACTACCACCACCATCCGCTGGTGCTGCACCACTGGTGCACACGGCGACACCAGGGGCGGTGGCCGGTGGGTGGATGACTGCCACCACGACACTGCCTGCACTGTCGGAGTGGGTGAGTGAGTGGTATGGGCGCCAACCCTTCGACGACAACACCGCTATCCAGGATGATGGTCACATCATCATCGGTGTCAGACCCAGCCCCGATCTGTGTCTCGGCATACTGAACACCATGACTGGCATCCCGCTGGAACACACCCAGGGCCTCATCTGCCAAAACGCCATGAGCATCCGGCCAGACAGCAGTGTCATGATGCAGTCTATCTGGCTCCTGGACACCGGTGGAGGCAGAAGGATGGTCCTCCAGGCACAGGCTCACCCCTAAGGCAGACACCACTGCCCCTGCCACTGCATGCTGGCACTCTGGTGCTTAAAGGGAATACAGTCACATTAATGCCGCTGTCACTCAAACCGCTCCCCCTCCACTGCCACCCTGCTCCAGACACTGCTGTACCTACCATGCAGTGATGGGCTCCCACCTGTTTGGAAGCCACTGCCAGGCACCCCCTTGATGGCACTACACCACATGGTGGCTGCCACTATCTCCTCCTGTGGCATCTACCGTGGCACACCGGGCTGACCACCGCCCATCGCTGCATGTGCTGCCCGGATGGCAGCTACCTTTACCTTAATTCTGCACCTGTTGGTGCCAACCTTCTTCTTGCACTCCTGTGCAGACTGCTGATGGCTATCCTGCTGATTCACAGCCCCCTCCACCTCCTCCCATGCTGCAGTCCTGGCCTGTGGGGTGCCTGTTGCACCACTCAGCAGTGGATCCCGGTCGAGGTACACCTCAAACAGGGCATTCGTCTCTCCTCTTGTAAAGTTTGGCCAACGCTTCTGTGCAGGCACACGCTCCTCACCATCCTTGCAATCTGTCATGATGCATCCTGTGGGCAATGACATGTGGTCAGTGACTGCTACAATCCACACCACATGCCCATTCCACTGTCCCGTTGTTCCCCTCATCATTGCGACCTACCTCTGAAGGATGCAATACCAGTCCATGTCCTCTGCTGTCCTGCAGCGCCTTTATAGTGCATCGCATGCAAGTGAGCGGATGTGCAACTGTAATGAGATGCAAATGCCCCTGATGCGCCATGGATTGGCTGATGAGCTGATTCGCATATACTGGCTGAATATCGCGATCTTGCGCCATGCGCAATGGACTTGTACATGCTCAAGTCATGGCGCAACATTGTGATGTGTGCAGTTTCCCCATCAGTACACATGAGCGCACTGCCAGCACCTACACTACCAGTGCAGCATACGCTCACTGTGGAATACCTGATATGGTGCTTGGCCGTTATTGAGCATGTGGCGCTCGTGTGCTATGTGGCCTATGGTGCCCAGGCACCATGGGGCTGATGGCACACTGGTGCCATGAGGCATACGGCGCATGTGCAACACTAGCCCAATGGCTCATGAGTACCATTAGCCCCATGGCACCTAGGCACTACTGGCTCATAGCCCGTGGCACCCACATGCCCCTATTGCGCATCATGCTTGGTGGTCCCAATAGTGCAGTTGCGCACAGTGCACATGCTGACACTTGACCCCAGCCATGCCCTTTGCCCCTCAGTGACCCCGGCACCATGTGCCAGTGCGACCTGGCATGTGTCACACATCCCTGGGAGATATGCAATTGCCATTGGGCGAGCATCTCGGTGTGAGTCACGCATCCCCAGCACGTGGAGCTCATGCGCTACTGGGCACCATTTTGAGTTGCTCTACAGTGCTACTGCAATGCCGTGCAGCAGCAGCAGTGCCAGATCTTCAAACTGGACCCAGATCGTGCTGGTCAACCTTGTGGCCCTGGTGGAGCCCCACACAGATAGACTGTTTGGCCAGGTGCCCCTTGACACGCCATGGACAGAGGTGTGGCAGGAGGTGGTGGATGAGCTGGAGCAGGCCACTGGTGTCCAGCGCACCAGTGAACAGTGTCGCTACCTCTATGGGGACCTGCAGTAGAGGGACCCAGAGAGGCTCCAGGCACTGTAGGCACACGTCCAGAGGGGTGCCGTGCCACTGCCAGGTACAGTAGGTGTGCATTGCTCATGTCTGTGACCGTCCAGTGTTCTGTGGGTCCGGCAGGGTGGCATACCATGCTGAGGGGGGTGCTGTGGCTGCACGCCCTGTGGCCCGGGACGGTGCAACATGTGTGCGTTGTGACACTGCGCTGCAGCAGGGCTGGGCTGGGGAGCATGCTGTGCTGGGGGGGCATATGGTGATGTCAGATACTGATGTGTTCTTCTCAGTGTTTCCATCCTAGGCCCTGAGGACTGGAGGAGAGCCCAACTGTCTGGTGCTGCGGGTGGGCCAGGGAGGGCCACCACAGAGGGACCTTCACAGAGTGCAGTCCATGGGGGCAGTGCTGCAGGACTGGTGCATGGTGCACCACAGCATGTAGGTAGGCATAGTTGCATGCTACATTGTTGTGCAGGGTGAGTAGCGGGGATGGGGTGGGCCACGGCCTCCTGTGCACATGGCCATTGCTGCTGTGTGCTGCCCACGGTGTCAGTTGCACCGTGATGTGGCTATCGCACATGTATGTGGCTGCTGCAGGTGTGCTGTGGGTGCATCCGGCTGCCACCTGTGCCACTGCCATCCTGCCGCTGTACTATGTCACCTGCCTGCCATGGTGGCGGTGGGTGGACCATGGGCAGTGTTAGTGTGCAGTGTTCTGCATGGCTATGGTATGCTGGGTTGGTGGCATGTGTAGGCACACCCACTGTGGGTGGCTGGGTGCCATCACAGGGGCACGTCACCACTGTCTGCTGTGCAGGGTGGGTGGGCTGGGGTGTTCCAGACATGCACTGATACCATGTACCCTCCTTTGTCCTAGGTGTCTGTCAGCCTGCAGTCAGCACCCACCTCCTGAGGCATATCCTGGAGGTTACCACTGCCATGCTATGGGTGGCAAGGATGCTGCAGAGGTCCATCCGCAGGCAACAGTGCCAGGCAGCAGTGGGGTGAGGCTGCCCATAGGGCCTGTTGACCCATGACCCTTGTACATCCCTGTCCCCCCTTCCCTTGCCCCCCTTGACCCCTTGTCTAGACCTGGCCCTGTCCCCTTCCCTCCCTTCCCTGGCTTAGCAGTTTTGTACATCGCTTCCCCATTCCTTGTTCCCTGTCCTTTGTTCCTTGTATATTTGTGTATAGTTGTGTTTTATTTCCATTATTAATACATTTCTTATGGTTAACCATCTGTGTCCATGTTTGATTTGCGGCTGACATGTGGAGCCATGCTGCAGTGGTGTGCATGATAGCTGTATGGTGCACCTGGGGTGGCTGGGGGGGTGGGCCTGGTGATGTTCACCCAATGGTCAGTGACTGTGCCCTGTGGTGGCCATGGGCTGTTTGCTCTGGTTGTGTGGTGTGTGTGTTGTGTGCTGTTTGCCTGTGTGTTGCCAGTTGTTGTCCGGGTAGTATGCCGCATGCCTTCCTGTGGGGGGTTGCCAGTGGTTGTTCACCAATGGCCACTGGTAGCACCCTACCTCCATGCACCACTGTGGTGTGCATGGGTGGGAGCCTGCTGCATCCCCATGCACACTGGGTGGTGTTCCATTGTGTCGTTGCCATGCCTCACTCCTGGCACCCTCGGCACCCTGGTGGTGGCACATTCCACACCAGTGGCATGCTCCTTGCTGTGCCTGTTGCTGGTCCATATATGTCCTGGTGCATGCCCCTCGGCCCCTTGTGCATCCCAGGTTGCACTATTGCACAGGTTGGGTTGCTTCCTGGCACAGCCCTGGCTGAACTATGGCCCATCTGTGCAATATTCAGCTGTGTTGCACTGGTGCATGCCGCCCACCACAACCTTTGGATATCGCTCTCAGTGTGTCATGGCGCAGTGGCATTGCACTGCGCAGGTCTTGCGCTGGCCTCTGGGTGCATTTCTGAATATCCCACCCAAAGGGTTTAGCAGGTTGTTTAATGTTAAACCCAAATATTTTCACCTCAATAACTCGGATGCTGTTTGACAAAATTGCATGACAATGTGCATGTGTGGTCAGATGGCAAGTTCTAATGACTTAGCAAGTCTGCTTGTCCAGGTTCCAAACTCCAGAAAATGAAAACACCTCTAAAAATGCTCTTTTTTGTCCATTTTTGCTCACCTATAGAGCAAAAATGGTTTGGAATTTTGTTCTGAAAATTCAGGGTAGAAGTGGCCCAGAGCAAGGATATGTCTTTTGAAGGTTTCTTGCAAAAATAACAATCATTTCTAGAGCTACTGTATAAGGTTTTAAAATCTTGCTTCTGAGCATGCTTAGTAGGGTTTTCAGGCTAGCTGTCTGGTGAGATCAAACAGGTTTTGTTTACAAGATAATTTTAGTTCACAAGAGAAAAAATTATGTTGTAAACTTTGAGTCTTAATATCCTTGGCGGTGTTTAACTAAATCACATGTATGTTTGTATGTGCAGTCATAGTTCCACGTTCTTATGATCTGGAAAGTTTCATGGTGGACGCTCATCCAGATTCCAAGGTCCAGGCAGTGTAAATGTAAGGGGACTTTAATATGAATCCACAATGTTTGCACCTTAATAGGTTTTGTAATGTTTGACTAAAGTGCATGAAGCTTTTCATGTGTGGTCAGGGTGCCAATTTCTTATCAATTAGCACATTCTATTACAGCTGCTTGTCCAGAGTTTGATATGTAGGGAGTGCAAAAACCTTACCAAGAAATCACTTTTTGGCCATTTTATTTTTTGCTCACATCTAGGGAAAAAAAGTTTTGAATTTTGTTCTGAAATTTTCAGGGTAGAAGCATGCCCAGGGAGGTGCCTTTTTGAATATTTTGTGGAAAAAAAATAATTTTATGAGTTCTATGGTTTCAAACATTTTGCATCGGAGCATGTTTGGTATGGTTTCCAGAACAGCTATTTTGGAGCACGGGTATGCCAGTACATAGGATTGAGCAGACTGTTTGATGTTAACACCAACTTTTTGCACCTTAATATCTTTGGCACCATTCAATAAAATTACACATGAATGGCAGTCATTTATCAAAAACAAAAAATGGTGCACACACTAGATATGTGAGGCTAAATTGAATTTACTGGTGTAATCTGTGAACCACTGACCAAACACCCCTACATTTCTCCATGATCTGTGGGTTTTTCCTGAAGAAGCCACAGAGCATGCTGGTGTAAAAAGGTGTTTGGTCAGCGGTCCACAGCGTATGCCAATAAATTCAGTTTACCCTCATGTATCTGGTGTGTGCACCATTTTTTTGTTTTTGATTTTCTGCCATCCATGGTATGGTGGTACCTTTGGAAGCCTAGGAATGCTGACACCTTTAGATTAATGGCAGGCATTTATGACTTGCTATGTTTTGTGATGACCACTTGTCTGGATTCCTGATGCTTGTCTGGACTGGCTGAGGTCTCCACTTGGTTCTCAGACTACCTTTGTAGCTAAACCAAAAGACCAAATGTTGTGATGTTTTCTTAGGACTTTGACTAAATACTGGCATCCCCAAGGCTCAATCCTTGGGCCTCTACTGTTCAGTCTCTTTGTAAACAAAGTTCCATAGTCCTGTGCCCACTCCAAAACACTTGTATACACTGATGACACTATTGTCCTCACCTCCAACAATGACCCGAATACACTCTAAAGAATCCTTCAGTCTGACTGGTTTACCTCTAACAAGCTGGTCTTCAACTTCAAAATGATCAAATCTCTTCAGTTTTTGAGCACCTACACTCTGAAAGGAAACCCCATGCTGCAACTCACCACCCTGACTGGAGACCCTATTAGCAAATTGAGGTATTTAAGTACCTGGGTAGCCACTTGGACCATACCTTGTCCTTTTCTCCACACATGGACTCCTTAATCAAGAAGATCCACCAGCAATCATAACAGTGTCAGTGGCTCAGCAGGTAGCACACTCACCTTTGAGGCAGGAAGATTGGAAGGTTGTGGATTCTAGTCTCACACTGGGAACCTGGGATAAATCCCAATTCTGACACTGTAGTACATCTTGAGGGGGTACTGCACTTCTGAGGTGCTGTCTTTCAGATGAGACATTAAACTGAGGTCTTATCTGCCTGTTCTGGTTGATGCTCAGATAGCCGTTAAAGATTCCATGGCACTTGTAGAAAAGAGTAGGGAATTTTTTTATTTGTTTAACAATCAAACATTAATATTTAACGTTTAGCATAACTATTAAATCAAATGTAAAAAAACAGACAAATAATCTAATACAGAATCTTGCTGTTTTCTACAGAGTATGAAAGGAATACTATTACTTTCAAAAGACAAAGGTACAAAAATCACAAATTGTACTCAGAGACAAAGAAAAATCATTTGAAAGTAAACAAACATAATAAAGAGTCAGACAGCTTAACTAACCCAAAACATAAGTTGTCCACCAACCTTACATATAGGCTGTCATACATGTTCTTAGGTGTTAAAGACCTCCCCCTCTCTTTTGGTTATTTTAACCAATAAAATGATCACCACCATTTAATGTATTCATTATATTACAGCGTTCTGTTCTCTTGTGACTGCAAAAAGGCAGAGATACTAAACAAATATTTTTGCTCAGTATTTACAAAGGAAGAGGGAGAGGTACCTAAAACAAACAGTAGAAACACTCTGGATACAGAAGTTGATACCAGCCCATTTACAGAAGAAAGGGTTCTAAAAGAACTCTTAAAACTGAAGGTGGACAAAGCAATGGGGGCCTGATGGGATTCATCCCAGAATTCTAAAAGAACTAAGGGTAGAACTAGTGACACCACTGACTACCCTCTTTAACAAATCGTGGGAGGATGGGGTGGTACCCGAGGACTGGAGGAGGGCAGATGTGATTCCCCTTCACAAAAGTGGGAACAAGACAGAAGCAGGAAACTACAGACCTGTTAGTTTAACCTCAGTGGTAGGGAAAATGATGGAATCACTTCTGAAGGAAAGAATTGTCGAGTATGTAGAGGCCAGAGGGGCACAGGACCCAAGGCAGCATGGATTCACAGCAGGAAGGTCAAGCCAGACACATCTGATAGATTTCTTAGACTGGGTGACCAAAGTAGTAGATCAGGGAGGGGCTGTGGACATGGCCTACCTAGACTTTAGCAAGGCATTTGACGCAGTCCCACAAGTTAGCCAGCCTGGGAGTGGGTCCCAAGATGACAGCCTGGGTAAAGAATTGGCTGGAGACTAGGACACAGAGAGTAATAGTAAATGGAGTCCACTCTGAAGAAAGGGGGTTACTAGTGGGGTGCTGCAGGGTTCAGTATTAGGACTGGTCCTCTTTAATGTCTTTATAAGCGACATTGCACAGGGACTGGAAGGAAAAGTATGTCTCTTTGCAGATGACACAAAGATCTGCAACAGAGTTGATGCACAAGGTTTGGTGGAAAGGATGAGAAGGGACTTGGCAAGGTTAGAGGAATGGTCAAATGTATGGCAGCTTAGATTCAATGCTAAGAAGTGCAAGGTAATGCACCTGGGAAACAAAACCCCAGGGGAAGTGTACACAATGGGGGGTGAGATACTAACAACAACAAAAATCGAAAGGGAACTGGGGGTAGTCATATCAGATGACCTAAAGGTGGACAAACAATGTGAGAGGGCAGCAAGGAGGGTTGGGGATACTGGGATGCATAGGGAGGCATCACCAGTAGAAAACAGGTAGTTATTATCCCTCTGTACAGACAGCTGGTGAGACCTCATCTGGAGTACTGCATGCAGTTCTGGAGACCCAATCTCCGCAAAGACATAGACAGAATAGAAGCTGTCCAGAGGAGGGCAACTAAAATGGTGCAGGGTCTGCACCAGAAGACATACAAAGAGAGACTTTAGGAGCTTAATATGTATAGCCTCGAGGAAAGGAGGGAGAGGGGGGACATGATAGAAACTTTCAAGTATCTCAAGGGGATCAACAAAGTCCAAGAGGGTAGCCTTATGACTGGGACGGTCATAAGGCTAGACTGATAAAAAAGAGTCAGACCATCCACACACAATATAGCATCACAAATGTTACAATCAGTGAGGCGAATGAAATTTCATAACAGTCATGCAACATAAATCAGGTAAATAAAACAAATGTTCAAGACACTTTCTTCACCTCTGATCTAGTCCCCCATAATTTCTGTTTCTGTTTTGGTTTTTGTTGTTCAATATTTTTTGGCTCTTCCATATTGAAGGCAATTTCCTTTTGAGGTGGAATTAGTAGATGCTGTATCGGATTCCTCATCCATTTTCATTTCACCCCACTGCAGGAAACCAAATTTGTTTTGTAATGGGATTTGTTGAGATGATGGTGAGGGTGAGGTTTTTTTTGTGCTTTTCCCTATTTGCACTTAACTGAAATGGCTAAATATATGTTCTGGTGGAGTGCACAATATTACTTTTGGGTTCCTTTTACTCAGCAGAAGTAGAAGTAACTGGGGTAGGTAGTGGGTCTTGTTGTTGAGGGGCAGTGGTTGGACCCATAGGTTGAGATGTCTCAACAGGCTGAGGTGTAGATGTTGGGCCCTGTTGTGTAGTATCAGATGTTGGAGTATCTGCTTAGGGTATCTCAGAGTGCTGATTTAAGAGAAGCATTTGGCAAGTAGACTAGTGTCTATTGCTAGGGGTGTTGTCTGTTGTCATTGTGTATGCACTGTTCTAGCCGCTTTAGTTATATAAAAATCTTGCTCTCCATAGTCTGCACCAGAGGTGTTATATGTAGTCCACTGGCAAGTGGTAAAGTTATGTCCCGGTTACTCACAAAGACTACATATAGGTTTGGGCCTGCGGTGAAATCCGGAATACCCAACTGCCCCACATTGCAAACCTTTTTGTACCTCACAGTTATTGCTGATATGTCTGTGAGAACCACATTTATAACAGGACCTAGGTTGGCCCTGATAAAAAAGGATCCTTTATCTCAACCAAAATAGAAGCAGTTGAGAAGGAGTGAATGCCAGTGTTAGTCTGTTTCAGCTTTATCCTAAATTTCCAGCCCCTTCCCATCCAAAACTCCTCCCCATTAATGATGGGGTCTGGGATGTCTTGGATCTCACACCATTTTTCTAACCAGAAATAACATCAGAGATATTTACCCCTTTGTTTCTGAATAGTGTGGTAATAATCTTAAAGGTGGACCTGGTCAAAGGTATAGCTTGAAAAGATGTCAATAAGGAGGTGTTCTTTTGGGCGGAAAACATTGTCCAGAAATGGTCTAACAAAGTGGCTGTCCTGAAACTAACATGATAGGTATTTTTCCCTGGGACATGTAAAAGAGCATGCATGTCATTTGGAACAAATCCCAAAGCATCCTTTATTAAGGTTTTCCCGACATAAAACTGGTCAGGGGTGATATCCATTGCCTCTAAATATCTCAAGCGGATCACATGTCTCCTTTTTGCCATTTCAATAGGTGTTTGAAGCAGACTAGCATAAGTGGGAGTGTTAGCGGTTGAGTCAATAGCTGTGGATGGATTTTCTTCCAGTATTCTATTGTCTACCATATCTACATTTGTTTGCACTGTTTCTGGTCTTACAGGTACAACATCAGAGAGTGTTTTTAAAAAAAACTCTCCTGTACCCTCTAAAGGGGAGTAAGAGGGTATACTTGTCTGTGAGTCTGGCAAGGCTGAATGTGCGGTATTTAAATTAGCTGCAGTGGGTTGCGGCATCTCTTGACCTTTTGGTGTGCTTCCGATGTTAGCAGGGCTAGGATTTGTGGCAATATGCGGTGTCCCAGGTAGAGCGATGTTGGGATCAGAGATCCGTCCTCCACCCATTGTTCTTATCCACCTTGCACCTTCATATGCCGATTCAGGTGTCCATTTTGTTCCCTGGCGAGAGTCTTGTCCCGACGAGAGCGAGTTTGAATCCGGGGTATGCTGTGACACTCCAAACATAAAAACTTTGCCTTGTTTGTTTTCAGGTATTCCCAGCAAGTTGCCCATTATTCCTTTACATTTTTTCTCTTCTCTTTTTTTTTCCATAAAGTAGCTTGTCTCATCTCTTTCATTTGGTCCAGTAATTTCTGTTTTTGTGGAGTCATTTCTTCTTGTAGCATTTTCTCTGCTTGCAATAAATTCTCCGTGTCCATATCATGTGCCATTGCATTGGACTGTGTTTGAACTGTTTCTGGCAGTCTTGTGGTACCCTCTTCTGTTGAAACCTGAGCTGTATTACATTCTGTAGTACCATTTGCACTCTCCTCTACAATGCCCTCACCACCATCACCTAGCTCCATCTGCTCTGGAACCTCCATCTCTCACACAGGAGTGAGACCCCTGGTGCAAGAGCAGGGAATTTTTTTATTGTAAGGAAATCATAAAACATACCAAACAATGTACAAAGAAAAATAACAGTGTTATACAGCACACAGAAAAAAAAAAGAACCGGGAGTAATGAAAGGAATACAAAAAGAAAGTACTATTACTGTAATAAAAAATAAACAACTGAAAGAAAATTCATTGCAGAACCAAATTTAGGATAGGTCAAAACAACAGTAATTCAACACGCAATGTCCCCACTCAAAAATTAGCAATCAGCAACAAAAAGGTCTTAATATATAAATGGGCAGTTTCTCCATAGTTTATGCATGTGTTGAGGTTAACTACTACTTTATTCCAAAGCAAATATTTTCTTAAGTTCAATGGTAACATTTATTGCCACCTCCCCTGTGGTGACAAACTTTTGTTGTAATACCCAGGTGCAACCTCCTTGCTAAATATAGTGTTTCAAAATGGCACAGATGACTTGTAGTGTGGATAAATCAAATTTTGCCCATATTGTGGAATATATACCCAATGCTAATTCTAAGTGGGTAAACTTTAACAATAATGGTTCTTTCCATGTTCTACCTAAATGGGACCAACAGTCAGTCACATAGGGGAATTCAAAGTAAAGATGATCCTGTGTGGTATCCTGTGACATAGGCGACCGTGATTGGGTGCCTGCAAAAACGGTGACTCAATCGCGGTGCCTGTTATCAGGGTGACCCAGCAGGGAGGGCTACCAAATGGGAGGGGTTGCGCTTATAGCTACAGGATGTAGGTACACGCATATGCACATGGGGGGGGGATGAGCATGCTAAGCGATGGGTGGGAAGGGAGGGAGGGATTGTGAGGGTGGTGCTGTGGTGAGCTGCCAAGCTGCTCCCATGGTGTGGTGGGTGGGTTCAGGGCTGGGCTGCATAGGGTGCTAGGTTCAGGTCCAGGTACAGGTACCTTTTGTTGCACCCAGCCCGAAATGTCATTTTTTTTTTATTTTGCACCCCCTGGTGTTGAGAATCCTTCAGTAGGGGGTTGTGAGGGTGCAAGGGGCACAGTCCCCCATATGAACAAGTAAATCATAAGTCCCTGGTGCCCTTTTGCTGTGCACTGGGTAGTACATCACCAAAATTTATTTTTATTGATATACATTCATGCTAACGGTAATTACTATTCTGCAATTGCTGTTATCACATAAATCCATCCTGTGTCTCCAAGATCTGAATACAAGAGGCTCTGGGAAAATATTATTCCATAACTGATTTAAGTTTATTGGAGTCGCGAACTCTCACTTTACCATACACACTGAGCCATTGGACATCCCATACAAACTGAGGTAACCTCTTATTATTGTGGAAGTTAAAAACTGTAACCTGCTGCACATTAGTACATCTAGTGATTACCACATCCCCTAGAAAGCCTGTTTTTCAGCATACAGTTGTTTCCTTCCTATTGTTAGGAGCCTTGTCTATTCCAATTTCCACCTTTCAGTTTTAAACATGGTGTTGAGCATATATGCTGGCCAAAAAGCAGGTTTATGTATTACTCACAAGGAGTTAATACACCATTCAGGCAGATAAGGCTGTAGCCAGTCCAAGAATCCAGTGGTACACGCTTTGTTATTTGGCCATAGCTCAATACTATTATTTAATGTAATAAAAACACTATAGAAAAATACAATGTGTTAATCATGTTGACTCCACCCTCTGTCTTCAGCAAATAAGTGACATTACATTTAATAGGGTTCAAATTGACTCCCCCAGAAGGCCTGGAAAAAAAATACTTAGAAGTCTGGTCTCCATTGCTCTAGGAAGAGAAAAAACATAATTAACATACAAAAACATCGCGATAAGTAACGTTTTTATCAAAAATAACTGCTTTAATTTCAATATCCTTTTATTTTTCCAAAAGTTTACATAGAAACACAGAAATGGATGGCAGATAAGGAATGCAAGGCCCATACAGTCTGCCCATTTTTTCTACCTTATGAATGTGCCATAGGCCTTTACTCTGTCAATGGCCTATCAAGTCATACTCATCTGTATTGCTCCCATATGCCTATCCCATGCCTGTCTGAAGCCCTGCACTGTATTCATATCTACCACTTCCTGAGGTAGGCTGTTCCATGCATCCACCACCCTGTCTGTAAAAAAAACAATTTCCTCACCCTACCCCTTAATCAGTCTCCCTCTAATCTCATGATGTGTCCTCTTGTCCTGCTATTTTTCTTATATTGAAACATGTTAGACTCTTTCACCTTGTTAATGCCCTTAAGTTGTTTGAATGTTTCGATCACATCACCTCTCTCCCTCCTTTGCTCTAGGGTATACATATTGAGCTCCATTAATCTGTCCTCAAATATTTTCTGATGCAGTCCCTGCACCATTTTGGTTGCCCTTCTCTGGACAGCCTCCATTTTGTTAATGTCCTTGTGCAAGTGCAGACTCCAGTACTGCACGCAGTATTCCAGATGGGGCCTAACTAGTGTCTTGTAAAGAGGGATTATTACCTCTCTCTTATTACTTGTGATACCCCTACCAATGCACCCAACATCCCTTTAGTCTTACCTACTGCTTTAGTGGTCTGCTTGGATGATTTCAGATCATCTGTGAAGATGATGCCCAAGTCTCTTTCTTCCCTTGTGATAGCCAGCAACTCCACTCCACTCCCAACCTATAGGTAGCTTCAGGGTTTCTCTTCTCTATGTGCATGATCTTGCACTTCTTTGCATTAAACCCCAGTTGCCACTCTTCAAACCACTTTGCCAGTTTTTCCAGATCTCTTCTCATTCTGCCCACCCCATCTAGATCATCTACTCTGTTGCAGATCTTGGTGTCATCTGCAAACAGGTAACCTTTATCCTCCAGTCCATTCTTTAATGTCACTGATAAAATATTGAAGAGGACTGGCCCTAGGACTAATCCCTGAGGTACCACACTTGTGACTTGCATCTCTTCTGACTGTATACCGTTTACCACCACTCTCTGTTTTCTGCCCGCCAACCAGTTTGCCACCCAGTTGACCAACTCTAACCCACCCCAAGCCTACTCAACTTATTAACCAATCTTCTATGTGGATCAGTATTGGAAACTTTGCTGAAGTCAAGGTAGGCGACATCAACTGCTCCCTCTTGGTCTACCACTCTGCTTACTCAGTCAAATAAATCTATTAGATTAGTTTGACAGTACCTTCCTGTTGTAAACCCATGCTGTCTTGGATCCTGTGCTCCTATGGATTCCAGTTGTTGCACTGTCCTTTCCTTAAGGAGTGCCTCCATAATCTTGCCCACTACTGAGGTAAGACAGACTGGTCTGTAGTTCCGTGCCTCCTCCCTGCTGCCACTCTTGTGGAGAGGGCTCACATGAGCCCTTCTCCAGTCTTCTGGGACCTCTCCTGTGCTCAGAGACTCACTAAACAGTTCTGTTAATGGCTCTGCCAGGTCCACCCTTAGCTCCGTTACTACCCTGGGATGTATGCCATCAGGTCCCATTGCCTTGTCCACCCTGAGCTTATCGAGCTCTGTAAGATCCTTTCTTTTGTGAAGGGACTTGTGCACACCACTCTCCCCCCTGGTGCTGAGCTGTGGGCCTTGCCCTACCTTCTCCTCAGTAAATACTGAGCAGAAGTATCTATTTAGGATAGATGCTTTTCCTTGGTTCTTCTCCACACACTCCCCCTTATCCCCTTTGATCTTAGTAATATCCCCTCTGGACTTTCTCCTTTCACTAATGCATCTATAGATAGTCTTGTCCCATTCATTTACTGTTCATGCTAGTTTACTTTTTTCTCAGAATTCTGAAGACCAGCCTCCCAGTTTTTTTCTGCCATATCAGTGGTTCCAAAAATTATCCATAACACTGAAATATCCTACTGGATTATTGAAATGCCTGCAACCATTTGAGGAGGTAAAGAGTGTTAAGCTCCTAGGAACACTCCTTTTCTGATAGTTAATTTTTGAGCCAGAGGCTGTTGAATAGTCCCTCAACTCCCGGTCAACAGCATTTCCAACTCATTTGGAAGGAAACATTAAGAGCACGTCATCCACGTAAGCCAAAATGGACTGTGCCAGGGAGTTCGGACATAATGATAAACCTTAGATACATGCATTCCGTTGGATGTGATGTAAAAGATCTATCTCAAAGACATATAGCAGGGAGCTCAGAGGGCACCGCTGTCTGGCTCCTTTCCTCCTACTGCATGGCTGTCCCAACCAGCCATTCACATATGGACAAATTGTAGTTTTATATCACAAGGTTTTATTCCAAAGCACAAACCGAGCAGGGAGGTGATACACATGTAAAACCTAAAATAAGTAATCGTGGGAAAGAGAATCAAAGGTTTTCTTCTGATCAATCGATAAAAGGAAGCCAGAAACCAAGTTCTGGCCTCCTCTTATGAACAACTCTCGGAGCCAAAATAGTGCATCTTGTGCACATCGAGATTCAATGGAGCATAATTGTTGAGAACTTGTAACTTTTTCAGCAACTGTGCCTAGACAGGATGCCAACATTTTTGCCAAGATTTTATACTCAGAAATTAGGAAACACAAAGGTCTCCAATTCCGAAGATCCGTCTTATCACCCTTTTGATAAAGAAATACCATCAAAGATGTCCTAAAGGTATGGGAAGAAACCCTGTGCCCAAACAATAGTTAAATAGATCAGCCAAGCAGGGCACTAGCTGTTCATAAAATTTCTTTAAAAATTCTCCACTCAAGCCATCAGCTCCTGGGGCTATATTATTATGCAATTCCTTAATACCGGTTGTAAGAAGAAGCCAGAAGGGGAAGGAAGGAAACATATTCAATTCAGTGCTTTAGAGTAACTGGTAATTGCTATTTTTCTTTTAAACTTAGATTGTGGGCTTGTAGTGACATTATACTTTCTTTGTTGTCTTTACTTATAATTGTTTTTGGGCTGTTGAAAATTTAAAACATAGTGGTGGTGTAATTCTGTGCTGTCTTTAATTGCTGCAAATTTTCGCCCCCCCTCCTTCCCCAACACTTAATTATATGCCCTGATAAATCTGATTGACAGGAGCTAAACACAGGGTATAGTAAGAGGTGTGAAGTAGGAGGGGCATAAGGGGGAAGAAGCCCACCCTCAGCACGACAAGTGTTTTGACTCATTTATTTATTTATTGGTTTCTTTTTCCTTAAAAAAAAAAAATTATCTGAGGATCAGTGACAGGATTTTTAGTACAGTAAATTAATAAAAAGAGAACTAGGAGAGCTTCAGTAGCAGACAAGTTGTGGAATTGCAGTATAATGTGGGAGTGATGCAGTGGCTGTGGGGCAGCCATATTCAGAGCAGACCTTCTGGACACTGAGGTGCTGCCCATTTGCATGCATCTCTCTGGACTGCGGGATGAGGTAGCCAGACTCAGAGCGAAGTAAACTGGGTCAGGAGTACCATCACCCCTATCCAGGGACCACCCAGTCCAATGCAGCTGCCTCAAAGGATGCCAAGAACGAGGAGCACTTGGATGACAGTGGGCTCAGGGAGGGTTAGAGCAGTCAGGCAGAGGCACATCCCAGATCCTATTCCACTCAAGAACTCATATGCCACACTGGCAAACGAGGACAACCAAATAGAGGTACCCAGAGAAGTGGAAGGAAAGGATGTGGAGGTTAGCCAAGGAGGTGACCTCAGTGGGGAAAGCAGTGGACCCCAGAGGAGGAGGAAGTGAATCCTGGTGGGGGACTCCATTGTAAGAGGGATCCAGCTAGGAACACAGGAGGGGGAGGACAGGGAGGTGAGGTGCCTACCAGGTGCCACGGCATGGAGGGATGGAAGGAAGATCCTGGGGATCACTGGGAAGGCAAGACGGGAGGGTGAGCTGGATGTCATTATCCACCTAGGTACTAATGACTGGGCAAATGGGAGCCAAAGGAAGTTCAGGAAGAGTTTAGGAAACTGGGAGGGTCTCAACAAGTAGCTACTTCTGTCACTTTCTCAGAAGTACTACCTGCGAGAGGCAAGGGAGAGCATAGGAGTGCATGCACCAGGAACTTTAACTCATGGTTGAAGAACTGGTGCTGTGAGGAAGGTTTGGGTTCATTGGTGACTGGGGACCCACCTGGAGGGATGGAGGTTTGTTCAAGCCTGACGGCCTGCATCCATCCTGGAGGGGAATCCAAGCACTCAATGATAAGTTTAAATGCTACATTGACAAGCATTTAAACTAGCAAAGGGGGGTGGCAGGCCAGCAAGGAGGGTACCTACTTGCTCACCCACCACAGCTAGCAGTGGAACCAGTGAACCAGAGGAGTGGCTATCTCTGCAAGGCAGTGTGCAAAAGATGGAGATTAGTGCCCAAGAGGTGGATAAGCAGAAAAGGGGCAAAATTCAGCAGAAGGGCAGACAGCAAGGAGAACCAGGGATAAATGACAACCAAGGAAGGGGCGGGAATAGAACAGTGAAGCAGTCTAGGGAGGTCAAATCATGGAAAGTCATGTGTGCAAATGCCAGGAGCCTTAGCAACAAGATGGAAGATCTGGAGGCTGTCATGGTACAGTCAGACCTGGACATTGTGGCCATCACTGAAACCTGGTGTAATGATAACCATGACTGGGAGATGGCCATACCTGGCTACAACATATTCAGAAGAGACAGAGCAGGCAGGAAGGAGGAGGTGGCACTGTGTGAAAAATGACATAAGGGCCACAGAGATCCAGGAAGAACAAAATGGGGAGAGATACTGTGGGTTAAGCTGGAAAGGAAAATGGGGACAGCCATCCGCACAGGTGTGGTCTATAGACCACCAGCCCATGAGGAAGAAACAGATAGGAGTTGATGCTAGCCATCCAAAGGATGGCAGACAAGGGTGAGGTAGTACTGGTTGGAGACTTCAATATTCCAGACGTGGACTGGAGCATCCCAGCAGCAGTATCAACTAGGAGCAGATTTATCCTGGACTCCTTCAGGTGCCTTCCTCAAGCAACTGGTCATTGAACCAACTCGGCAGAAGGCAATACTGGACCTTGTGCTCACAAACAGGGACAGTGTGATGGGGGTAACAGTGGGGAGCACCTGGGTAACAGTGACCACCAGTCATTGTGGTTTGAAATCACAGAAAGAGCAGAACCAAACCACACAAAACACGTATCCTTGATTTTAGGGGGGCAGACTTTGGGAAAATGTGGAGATACTTGAAAGAGGCATTAAGGGGAATGGGACAGGAATCAGGGGTTGAGGAACAGTGGGCGGTATTTAAAATGAGGATTCTCAGAACAACAGAATTATGCATTAAGCAGGTTAGCAAGAGGAAAAGGAAGAGGAGACCATTATGGTTTTCCAAAGAGGTAGCAAAGAAAGTGAAAGCCAAAAAAGATTGCATTCAGGCAATACAAAAGACACAGGCAGAAGGGGATAGGGAGAAGTACCAGGAGAAGCAAAGGGAGGCAGAGAAGTCAGTAAGGAAGCCAAAGCTCAGACAGAAGAACACATTGCAAAATCAGTGGGTAAAGGGACAAAATCTTTTACAGGTACATAAGTGAAAAAGAAAGACAAAGGGAGGATAGTGAGACTGAAGGGGAGGATGGGAGCCATGTGGAGGATGACAACAGTAAAGCTGACATATTGAACAGGTATTTCTGCTCAGTCTTTACTGAGGAAGAGGGGGTAATGGGTCTGAAGGGAGTACAAGGGTGAGAATGGTGCAGAAATGGACACAAGTCCCTTACACGAAAGGGTCCTGAAGGAACTGGAAGTAATAAGAGTTGATAAAGCAATGGGGCCAGACGGGTGCACCCAGGGTCCTTACAGAACTAAGAGAGGTGGTGGCTGAACCTCTGGCTATCCTGTTTAGCCGATCACTGGAAACAGGGAGGTACCCAAAGACTGGAGGACAGCAGATGTAGTCCCCTTATACAAAAGTGGGAACAAAGAGGAAGCAGGAACTACAGACCAGTCAGCCTCACCTCGGTAGTGGGGAAGATCATGGAAGCACTACTGAAGGAGAGATTGGTGGAACATCTGGTTGTCAATGGACTACAGGACCCAAGGCAGCATGGTTTCACCAGGGGGAGGTCATGTCAGACCAACCTCATTGAATTTTTTGACTGGGTGACTAGGGAGGTGGATCAGGGGAGGGCAGTGGACATGGCCTATCTGGACTTCAGCAAGGCCTTTGACACTGTGCCACATAGAAGACTATTACACAAACTGGGGAATATGGGTGTGGGCAGGACAGTAGTGTGGTGGGTAGGTAACTGGCTGGGTGGCAGGACACAGAGGGTGGTGGTAAATGGCTGTCACTCTACAGAGGGAAGAGTGACCAGTGGGGTACCACAGGGATCAGTGCTGGGACCGGTCCTATTCAGCATCTTCATCAGTGACATTGCACAGGATCTAGAAGGCAGAATTTCACTGTTCGCTGATGACACAAAGCTCTGTAACAGAGTAGACACACCAGAGGGTGTAGACAGAATGAGAAGCGACCTGCAGAAACTTGAAGAATGGTCAGGGGTTTGGCAGTTGAAATTCAATGCAAAGAAGTGCAAGATAATGCATATGGGGCACAAAAACCCTGGCACAATATATCAGTTGGGGATGAGGATATAGCATGCACCAAGCAGGAAAGGGATCTTGGGGTTATCTTCTCTGATGACCTCAAGGTAGGGAAACAGTGTGACAAGGCAGCAGGTAAAGCAAATAGGATGCTGGGATGTATAGGCAGGGGCATCACCTGCAGGAAAAGGGAGGTCATAATTCGCTATACAAGACACTAGTGAGGCCCCACCTGGAGTACAGTGTACAGTTCTGGAGACCATACCTACGTAAGGACATAGACAGGGTAGAGAAGGTTCAGAGGAGGGCAACAAAGATGGTGCATGGATTGCATCACAAGTCCTATGAAGACAGGTTGAAGGAACTGAACATGTACTCCTGGAGGAGAGGAGGAGAGAGGGATATGATAGAGACATACAAGTATCTTACAGGGAGGAACAGGGTGCAGGAAAACACTATTTTAAGCAAAAAGATGTTCCAGGACTAGAGGGCATGGGATGAAGTTGGAGGGAGGACGATTCAGAGGAAACATGAGAAAGAATTTCTTCACAGAACGGGTGGTGGACAAGTGGAACACCCTGCCAGAGGAAGTGGTGGGGGCTGAAATGATCACGGGATTTAAGAATGCATGGGATAGACATAAAGGAATTCTAGAGGTCAGGGGTAAGGGGAAACAGACTTCTAGGAAAACAAACTGAACTTACAAGCTCAAATGGGCAGACTGGGTGGGCCATAGGCCCTTATCTGCCGACACTGTCTATGTATCTATGTATCTATGTAACTTCTTGTACAGTAATATGAGTTATCAAAGCAGTTACTTCCGAGTCCAGTAAAGAAGGAACCGCCAATCCTTTTAAATACTCCTTAATCTGAGGGTTCACAGGTCCTGCTGCAAAAGTTTGGGAAATGCGTTGATGGGCCGCCCATAACAAATCATCTCAGGAGGTCACCACAGCTCCATGCACATTTTGCAGATCATCTGTAGACCTTTTATCAGTACGTATGTTGCAGTCCTTATAGGGGTCAAAGGTCTGCCTGCGACTCTGGGTTCCAAACTGCATTTGTTGTTGCAGAGATTGAGCTCTGTCATATCTCAATGACTGCATTTGTTGTTTAACAGTCTGTATCTGGGCACTATAATCTAAGAGCTCTGTATTCAATCTAGAAATTAATTTTTGTACCCTGGATCGTAACATCAAGTAAGTAAGATAAGAAGCTTAGGACTTCTTTCCCAAAAATAATTTCAGGAAATTTACCGTATCTAGTATATTATCCACCCACCAGTCGACCAGGGCATCATAAAAAATCCTTACTGACAAACTGGCTATCCAGAGTCTGGACCATTGATCCAACAACTCACGGTCATCTAACCTGCTGTTATTCAGTCTCCATACTACCATGGGCAGGGGCATTGCCTCAATCAAAGGAACATGTTATCTTTTTATGGTCAGTGAATTCATAACACACAATATGTGCCAAAGTAACAGAAATAATCAGGGAAATAAAGAGAAAATCAATACAGGTGAACACAACTCTGTTACTTATTTATTTAGTTGTTTAACCAGGAGTAGCACACTAAGTGAAAAGCTTTTTACAGGAGTGACCTGGGAGCACAGGGAAGTTAAGTGACTTGCTCAGTCACACAGTATGCAAGTGGAAGCTGTGGGATTTAAACCCAGGTTTCGTCTGCTAGATGTCACCAGATTTGCAGCTCAGAGCCTTAAACCACTGAGCTATATTGCCTTCTATAAAAAAAGTATTTCCACCCTGAGGGTGAATGACCCAATATGCATCCAATAATTTTGCTGCCTGTATACCCCATTCAAACAAGCATTTGTCAATGCCGAATGTTTGCTTACTGGCATTGGCAGTGGTAGTGTAGAAGTTACAGAGCTGCGTAATAGGAATGGCAGTGAAGTATTGAACTGAAGCCAACCCCACCACCACCCTGCAGAGAGTGACAGGCATTGGGGTGTGCATTTGGGTCGTCAGGCATAACGGCCATGCCATTTCACCACACCCCACTCTGCAGAGACTGACAAGTGTCACGTGTTCCTTGGGGTCTTTGGCCCTCATGCGCACCCCATTTCATTAGGAAATATGGTGAGATGGGTGCAATATAGGAGAATGGGGTGAAGTTTGGGGACGAAGAGTCCAAGGCATACCTCGATGCCTCTCAGTGACTGCAGGGTGTGGAATGGTATGAGCATCACAGGCAAGAATCCCAAGTCACACCCCTGATTCCTGTCATTCTCTATAGGGTTGGGCGATTTAGTTGAAAACCCAATACCTCAGGCATCTGCTGGTATTTAACTCCAAATTTTCAACATGCTTGTTTTGTGACCCCACCTCATGAACAAGGGAATATCAGTTTGGTAGCCGAAAGCTGCTTATGCACAGTGACTACGGGTTTAGCACCACAGGTGCAAAATATTCGAACAGGCTGTAAAAATGGCAGCTGTACTCTTTCATGGGAGGTGTAAAATGGCTATGTTGCAACTGTGTAGTAAAAATATTTAAAAATGGTGAAGTCACGAAGCGAGATAGAAACTCGCAACTATACACTGCTATATAAGTAGGTTGGGGATATTTTATAGCAGATTGTCAACTCAGGCATTTTGGTGCCTCCGATCATGAACAGTGTCACTGTGATTTTCTTTATCTGTGCCGAACAATGATTTCCGACAGCGACCACGCATCTCTGCACTGAAACTGTGAAAAGACACTTGCCATGTTGTGAAAAATGGCAGCTGTACTATTCATAAGGAAGTGTTGAAAATGGCACTAGTGAAAATCTGACTGAAAATATTACAAAGTCATGAACTAACGAGGATGCGGAAACTGCACAATGCTCACTCGTAACACAGTCATTTTATGGACTTTGTCACCAAATTTTCAACATAGCCATTTTAAGACCTCTGCTCATGAACAGTGTAACTGTGATTTTCTTAGTCTGTCCTAAACATTGCTTTAGCACACCAACAGCACCATTGTGCGCTACATGTGCGATAACACATTTTGGGTGACATATGAAAATTGCAGCTGTACTGTTCATAAGGAAGTTTAATAAAATGGACATGTTGAAAATCTAGAGTGAAAATATTAAATTGCAAACTTACGAGATGCATAGGAACTGTGCAGCGCTTCGTAAAGATCATTTCTAGGCATTTTTCCACCAAGTTTTCAACATAGCCATTTTAAGACCTCTGCTCATGAACAGTGTCACTGTGGTTTTGTTAATGTGTCCCATACATTGAGCTTGAACACCGACAGCGCCATTGTGCGCTACATGGGCGGAAACACGTTTTGGGCAGGATGTGAAAAATGACAGCTGTACTGCTCATAAGGAGGTGTGGAAAAATGGCAATGTTGGAAATCTGGAGTGGAAATATTGAAAATGCAAACCACGAAGGCTATGGGAACTGTGCAATGCACACTCGTAAAACAGTCATTTTTAGGAATTATGTCACCAAATTTTCAACATTGCCATTTTAAGATCTCTGCTCATGAACAGTGACACTGTGATTTCCTTAATGTGTCCCATACACTGAGTTCGCACGACTGCGCCATTGTGCGCTACATGGGCGGAAACACGTTTTGGGTGAGATGTGAAAAATGACAGCTGTACTACTCATAAGAAGGTGTGGAAAAATGGCAATGTTGAAAATCTGGAGTGGAAATATTGAAAATTCGCAAACCTATGAGCGTGCGTAGGAACTGCGCAATGCACGCTCGTAAAACAGTCATTTTTAGGAATTTTTTCACCAAATTTTCAACATAGCCATTTTAAGACCTCTGCTCATGAACAGTGTCACTGTGATTTTCTTAATTTGTCCCATACATTGATTTCGCACACCGACTATGCCATTCTGCGCTAAATGGGCGGAAACACATTTTGGGTGAGATGTGAAAATGACAGCTGTACTACTCATAAGATGGTGGGTGAAATGGCAATGTTGAAAATCTGGAGGAAAATATTGAAATTTGCGAACTTACGAGCCTCATGTAGGAACTGTGCAACGACGCCAGTTAAACAAAGTTTATTTTTGACGACTACCATTGCTGGGGGTTTTGGGGTGCCTTCTCACGAATGATGACACCATGTGGCGGTATTCAGTCCCAAAGGGTGATTTCGCAGTCACTGCGCGAAATCACCCTTCGAGCCCGAATACCGCCATGACAGTGACATCATTCATGAGAAGGGGTCCCAAAAACCCCATGTTGAAAATTTGGTGCAAAAATTCCCAAAAATGCCTGAGATATGCAATAAAGTTGAACCCCTCCTATCTAGCCCATTATACAGCTTACCGGCATTTCCTCAGTTCGCGGTCGGCTTTGAAGAGTGCAGACGTGTTCCCGGTCCACCGAAGATCATCGCGACGGAGTCCGGAGGTAAGTATGGGGTGAGGGGGTGTGGAGGCTGGGTGCGCAGTGGGTGGGTGCGGGTTGTGGAAGGGGGTTCGGGAGACGCCGTGGGACAGTTTTTGTTTACAGGTGAAAAAAAACAACATCGCTGGACCGCCACACGCTGGGGTGGGCTCCCAGCTGGCACAATGACTTGGGGGGTCAGCCGACGGGGATTGGGCACCCCATTGGCAAAAACCCCATCTTGGGACGCTTGCCACGCTGGGACAAGGACTTTGGGGGCGCCAGCCGATGGGGATTGGGCACCCCGCCGGCAAAAGTATTGATTGCCACGTTCGCGGTGGGCTCCAGCATGGCACCAAATACTGGGAAGGGGAGGAGGCGATGCAGGCGCGGCGGCGGGATTGGGCACCCGGCTACTCACGCGCTGCGTGCGGGGCGTCAGCGCCTCGGCTGGGGGAGCTGCGCGCGAGCAGCTTCTTATCGCTGCTCACTCAAGCGTAGCTCCCCCTTTCAACTGTATGCCACTGCATTTTGGAGCGTGTCATAGACAACTCCAAAATGCATTGGCTTACAGGGGCCATGCCTGCCAGCTGGCTGCCTGAATTGGAGGATGAGGTGACACACCTTCGAAATCTCCGTTGATGGCACTATGTTTCTTGCACATGCGTGCAAGCAAACATAAAAATGAGTATCACAAAACAATTTCATAGTGGTAAGTCCTCTGTCTGACCATCTCAGCCCACAATTAAAGTCTCCACCCCCAAAAAACAACTTTGAGGTATGGAGATAGGGTTGGACAGTCGGAAACAAGGAGGTTCTCACTGCTTTGCTCTGTGGAGCATAGGTAACAATGATCCACAGACATTGGGGGTCATAAGTGACATCTAATGACAGGTTCCTCCCAGGGTATATCTCAATATAGAATTTGACGGCAGATAAGGTCCGCTTGGCCCACCCAGTCTGCCCATTTCCCTACCTAATGGATAAGCTGCAGATCCTAGTTAACCAGCAGCCTACTTCTTCCTACCCCAACCCCCTAGAATTGCCTTATGACTGTCCCATGCATGCTTGAATTCCACCACTGATTTTGACTCCACAACCTCCTCTGGAAGGCCGTTCCATGCATCCACAACCCTCTCTGTGAAAAAATACTTCCTTAAATTACCTCTGAGCCACCCCCCCATCTTCAAATTGTGCCCCCTTGTTCTTGCATACCTCTGTTTTTGAAAGATGCGTTTGATCAATGAGTTTGATCAAGAGTAATCTATTACTATTAAATAAAACTCCCACTCCATCACATTGATCTGCACCACTAGACCAGAAGGAGGGACCATTAGCCCACACCCTCGACGCATGATTGATTTCAAAAGTAGTTTTAAGTCTGGTATCTTGTACCAGTATTATATGGCTCTGCAAAATAGTTAAAGCAGAAAGTACTGAGATACATTTCCTATACCCTTTAACGCTATTAACGTTAACTGTTGACATGATAATAGAACTCATGATAAAAATAACAAAAGGGAAAAGAAAGAGCAGTATTGCTATAGTTTACAAAAGGAAAAATGACTTCATGTCACTTGGAGGTTTGAGACCTAGTCAGGATTCTAGTTTGGATGGCAGGATCCTTTTCCGGGATGGCAGTGCAAATAGGCTGAGGAACAATGACTAAAGCCGTGTCTGGTACAACCTCCCATGTCTGAGGCTTCAGACTCTGAGATGGACCATCAGGCTGCCTTATTTAGTGCTGTGAAGCAGTTTCTGGAGGCCCCCAAAACAGATTTGTTAGATTGTTTTCCCCATTGGGGTGACTTTGCCTCCCACCCTAGGGCATTTTTTCTTCCTTTTATTCTGGATAGACTGAAAGTCAGCTTCAGCAGGGACCAAGGGACAGGGGCCATAGTCTTGCCCAATATTGTCTTGGGGAGTTTTAGGCACAACCATCTGATCCACGTCTGGCTCCAGGATCTTGGACAAGGAAGAGACTGCGGACAAGGGGGGGGGAGGATCAGTAAGCTCTCCCACAAGGCTGGTTGGGTCATTTATTTTCTCAGGGAGATCCATCAATTCCACCTCATTGATACTCGAGGGCTGAGGCGCTCTAGCCTCAGGCACAATTGGGGGGGGGGCAGTTGCGACAGCTGAAAGAGCTACCTCCCTTCTAGCGGAAGCCTGAGCTGCTCCAGATTGCTGGGCATGCATAACCAATGTGTCAGGGGACACACTTTCACCCTTATTGCATGAGGCCCAGGGGCACCTAGCATAAAGAGTGACCTTGTTGCTCACAAAGGCTACACCTGAATAAATTCAAACAACCTTTAGACAAATGCCCGTATTCCATACAGTGAGTATATTTTGTCCTGTCACAGGCGTTACTGAAATGTGCCCATGAACCACATTTGAAACAGGACTTTTGTTGTCCATAATAAAACAGCATGACCCTATCTCTACCAAGAAAAAATACACTTGGTAAGTGTTGTATCCCACCATCCGTTTGTAAGTTTTACTTTTATTTTCCAAGCACCCATCCAGATTTGTTCAGACTCTAGGATTGGAACTGGAATACCCAAAACCTCACACGTAATGCGTAACCAGAAGAGAATGTTAGACACTTTCACCCCCTCATGTTTGAAAGACACAGTGATCGTTCTTATCTGGGGCTTTTAGAAGGCCACAGCTAAAAAAGGACTCCATAGCGGAGCTTTAGACATTTCATTATAATGTGTCCAGAATCTATTGAAACCAGCAATGTGTTTAAAGCTAATGTCATATTTGGCTTCTCCCATATGGACGAGGGCATAGATTTCGGAAGAAAAAAACGTCATGGAGTCTTTAAGTAAAATTCAAGCAATGCAGACACTGTCAGGTGGCGTTTGTAAACCACCCTTATATATGAGGTATACAGTGTTTCTGCAGGGGGCTGGCTCCCCCCTCAACCAAAATAATTCAGAAAGCTGTCTAGGAGTAGATTCTCCAGATTTCTCATCAGTACGAGATAGTGTAGCGGCATGGACCCAAGGCTCAGCTACAAAGTCAGGGCATTGCACAGGGAGTTCTAGCCTTGAGGCACTCTCTTAACCAGACTGCGTAGCAGCAATACGTTTGGAGGAACGTGACCCACTGAGTTTGTCCTGCATAGAGGAGGCAAAGGTTTAGCTGGCAATAAGGGATGTCTATATCGCTGGACCACCTGGTCCACAGCATCAGGTTCCCACCTTCCTGCACCATCTTGGAGTCATCCAGCCCCTCACATGGCTCTTTCAGGGGAAAAGGTTTCAGCCTCAGGTGGGGGCAAGTCCTGTGGGGTCAGCCTCTCCCTTTGCATGGAAGAAGCAGCCACTTTAACAATCTCAGTTGTTGACAGATGAGGAATGGGCCACAAACTGCATTGCGGTAAAGTCAAAGATGACCTGGCACCCGTCCCTGGTGCCAGATTCGTCTCAATCACTGCATGGAGAGGGTTGGGAATAGTTGCATTCAATGAAAAAAGATGACATTTACTTGCTCCAGGAGGAGGAGGAGCCTCAGTTTGTACATGGGCTGAAACGTGTCCTGACCCCAGTTTATAGTCGCCAGTTTTTGGCCGTAAGGAAGCTGTAATTTCCATGTTCATCACACTCATTTTGGGAGACACTGTTGAATTAATGCTTGAAGTCCTGGTAGTTTGCAGTGTTACGACAACCACTGAAGCACTCAGGCTGCCGTCAGAGATGTCCTGTGCATTGGTATCATGTGTCTCTTCTTCTCGCTGATCCCAAAGCGAGGAGTTCCATTGCTCACTAAGGAGTCATTCCTGCTGCAGTATGATTTCAGCAAGCTGTCAACGTTTACACCCTAATTCCAGGTAGAAATCATCTTCTTCATCTTGAAAAGATTTATTCAGAAGTACTGCAACAGGCTGACATGTCAGCGGCTGGGGCTGAACGTTTCCTTGCAACATCAAATTTGTGGTACAGTCCTCGTAGGCCTCTAGTGACTCAGAAGCAGGCGGGGTGGCTAACCCTCCTGCATCATCCTCCTCCAAACTCCCAATTGATGCTGGTGGTAGCCATTCCTCATCAGAACAGCCGCGCCCCTTACTGCAAAGAGTAGGGGAATTTTCCCAGTGTCCTGGAAAAATTTCTCCCATTCACTAAAATACCACCAACAACTTAATCTGGTTCTGTATGTCAGTTTGCATCTGTTTTTTCCCCCTCTCCCCTGGGACAAGGTTGGAAATAAGCAGAATTGCCTAATCCTCCTTTCCCAGTCAACAAAAACGAAATAAATAAACTGGAACTCCTACACCGAAGCAGTCATAACTTTACCACAGAGGTAAAAAACTACTAGTATCCAGCCTCATCATATCTGTTATTGACTACGGAGCAGTAATCTACTCAGCTGCCGACAGCTCTGTACTTGAAAGAATTTGCATGGCTCCTAATCACACCTGCAGATTTGCTCTAGAACTAAAAGTGGACACCCATTGCTGTGAGCTCTATATTGGAACCAAAAGGCTCCCCTTCCACCTCCAGTCTACCCTCCACACAGCCTTCCTTCACAAAAAAGCCCCACTTGGCTAAATGCCCCCAGGCATTCTCACTTTGCAAACACTTTTTACAGATCAACAACTGCTATGGTACTCAGTCTATGGAGGAGGAGAAGAAATTGCTCCTGCCACTCAGGACATGGCACTTAGCCAGAGCACATTTGTGTAGAGAGCCGTTAAAGTCCGAAACCCAACTGCTCCTACTGTGACAATCCCCCACCTTCTTCACCTTCAAGACCCAAGCCCATGCCTTTGCCTATGCCTACTTCCTCCAGAAACTCCACTGTAATCATACATATAGTTGTCTAAGTCTGCTACAGTCTTGTAAATGTCTTGTGACAATAATCTCACTGCTTCTTTGCCACTGTAACCCTGACTCACGTGGATGTTTCCTGGTGTTATTGCTGTACTGTTTCATGTTAGAATTAACCTTACATTGACAATATAATATGTGAAAATTGGGATGCTTGTAGTTATTCGACTTTGTATGTTGATATCTTGTTTTGCCTGTTGTAACCTACCTGACTTGGACATGTGCGCTCAACCAGTTTTCCATACACTAAATAAATAAATCCATTATTAGACCCAGAAAGTGAAAAACCCAGAAAAAAGGCACTTTTTGGCCATTTTTGTTGCTCACCAGTAGAGCAAAAAAGGTTTGGATTTTTTCTCAAAAATGTTCAAGGTAGAAGCAGCTCAGCCCAAGGATGTACCTTTTGAACATTTCATGAGAACATATCAATTGGTTCTCAAGGTATACAGTTTCAAAATTTGACTTATGAGCATACTCAGTAGTATTTTCAGAATAGCTGCCTCATGTGACCAAAAGGTCGTTGGTTGCAAACTGTAATTTTTCATGTCTGTGAGAAAATTTTTAGAGCAACAGTGCTGCCATCTTGTTTTTTCATTAGAGCAAACAAAATTTCTAGAAACCCATTAAAAGTATGCTTCTTAGAAAATCAGTACCTGAATCTAGCTAAACAGGACATATTTAGCTAAATTCTAGAGTTTTTTTATTTAAAGTGACCCAGAACTATGTTTTCTGTGCACCCCAAAAATCCTGGGGTCACCAGTTCAGGGAGGGTTTCTGATTCTTGTGTTGCGAGCTGAAAATTCTTAGATCACAAGAAAGTGTGAAAAAAGAATACTGGCTAGCAAGCCGGCCCAGTGGCGTGGAGGGCTGAGGCATCCTGGCTTACCTTCTGCCACACCGGCGACCCATGTTTGCAGTGCAAGAGGGGTCGCTGGGGGTCGGTAGGGGAGGAGAATGATCGAGCATTCCAGGGACAGCTCTCCTTCTCCAGGGAGGGGGGCAGTCAGTTGTCGGTGCTTGCCCAACCCCCATCAGAGACTGGGGGCTGGCACACCAATTCTGTCCACGATGGGCAGACGTGGGGCAGATTCCTGATGGGATGTGCACAGGAACATGGTTGGGACCATCATTGGTGCCATTGCATGCCCCACCTCTGAGAGAGAAAAAAGGTGGAAAAACAGATCTCCCAGCTAGATGAAGGAGGGGCTCACAGGTCCCATTCCCCAACTAGCCATGGCACTGACCAGAACAGGATCCACCCTTCGGTGGGGGCCTGGGGTACCCCTGAAGATCCTGCTGGGGGGCAAGCCCTGGGAAAGATGGTCAGCATCAGCCGGTAGATGTCGAGGGGGACAGGGCTGGGGCTCCTCCAACATGGGCTGAGGAGAGGATAAAGAGTATATATATATATATATATATATATATATATATATATATATATATATATATCTATATATTATGGTAGCACGCTAGTGCTACCATAGTTAGGGTTAAGGAGCCATTTACATGTTAAACCCAAAATTTTGCACCTTAATAACTTTTCAACTGTTTGGACGATTTGCCTGAAATGTGGAATACATGATCAAGACCTATACGCCTTGGGATCTGCCAGTTTGGTACCAGTCGGATACGGCTGCAGAGTTTTAAGCATGATCTGCGTGTGCATTTACGCTTTTCTGGAATTCTACGGTCGCCTACAGGTCGCATCGGTTTGTGAGATCCGTCCAAATCTTCAGGGAACGTGCGGCGGGTCCCCGATTGCCTTTCAAAGATTTCATGAAAATATTAAACGGTTCAAAAGGTATTCAAAAAACAATTTCCCATTATAAGTCAATGGAAAAGTTAACAAAAAGTTCGACAGTGTTGCAAATGCATTTTTACTTTCGCAAATGGCCCTCTTATTTTCGCAAATCTGCCATTTTGTTTTCAGTTAGTGATCAGAAAAATGCTTGGAATTTAAAATTGAGACCCTCTAGCAACCTAATTCTTTTTGTATTCATCTAGTCGGAGCCTGAGGATGCTAGCCATGTCTTTATTTTGGGGTAAAACACCCCAGAAATATGTTTTTTAAATTTCTGGAAAAAGTACTTTCGCAAAGTACTTTCGTGCTATCGAAGTGTCGAAAATTTTTGCGAAAGCTTGAAATTGAGACAGTACTTTTCTAGGCTGTGGGGAAATGACAGCAATTCTTTGGCACCCCGCTGCAAAAGAACAGTTTTTAGTTTTGCACTGAAATCTGGAGGAAACACAGCCGACATCTTACAGATGTGCCTTTCAGTGTTGTGTTGAAAAAATATTGCATGGTGGCAAAGTTACGGCACTCCAAAATTGACGCTTTTTCCCATAGGATAACATTATGGCAGCCGACGCATTGCAGCAATTGTTTGGCGCCCTGCTGCAAAATAACGGTTTGGTCTTTTGGGCTGAAATCTGCAGGAGATACAGCCAACATCCCACAGATGTGCCTTTCAGTGGTTTGGTGAAAAAAATATTACAGGGAGGAAAAGTTATGGCACTCTGAACTTCTGTTTTTTTCCCATAGGATAACATTGCAGCGTTCGCTGCGCCTTTGAGGGCCCGTATCTCGAAAACGGTGCGAGATACAGAGTTTTTGTCAAAAGATTCTTAGCCCCTGAGGGGGCTAAGTACAAAATTAGCCAGGAATGTGATAATACATATGACTTTTAAATTTTTTTTCTATGTCGTTCGGTTACTGAGATATAAGCAATTTACTATTCCAACTCCTGATTTTTGTGTTCCAAGAGTCATTATTTTGCATACATTCTTTCTACTCACTGTCGTTCTCTATACAGCTTTTGGGGAAAACCAGCCTGTGCACTTACATTACTGTTACCATTACCATTTCTGCTTGCGGTTCCGTACCCATTTCACTTACTGTTCATGTTTACGCCACCATGTGCATTACCCTTTGCGTTTTCATTTGCGGTTGCGTTTCCGTTGTTTTTAACATTTCTGTCTCAGTACTGTTTGTCTTTCTGTTTCGCTTAGCCACCATGCACATTACGATTTGCGTTTGCGGGCACTATGTTACTATGTGACAAGACATCACGTGAGCGGGAGTGCAGGGCCCACAGGGCCCCGCGCCTCCCCGCTGCATTACATTCACTATTTCTCATTATCATTCTCAAAAGAAGGAAATAGAGGCAAAACTCTATTTAATGCATTGATTAGTTGTTTCACAGCAAAGTGAGGCTCGATGTTAGGTTGAAACTCCTTTGTACTCTCCAGTCATTTCACTGAATCGCGGCACATTGTTATCGGTCCCAACTGTCACCCCATTCTCCTATTCCTCAGCTTCTTTCCACATGTGATGGGGTGACACTTAGGCTAATGACCTAATGCGCACCCCATTCCAGTTGGGGGTGGGCTGGAGGGTGCAAAGGCAGTTTCAACCCTAACATCGAATTTCTCACTTTGTTGCTGTGGAACAACCCTAACTGATGCATTAAATTGAGTTTTTTGCCTCTAATATATATATATATATATATATATATATATATATATAATATACTGGCTAGTGACATTAGAATTTGACATTCTTAAACATTAAGAATTTTTATGTCACAAACCAAGAATTTATAGGTCATCACAAAACTGCAAACAAAGAATTCTTGGCTTGTGACATGAAAATGTGTACTAAGTTCCAGTTATCATTTTATGTCTCAAACCAATAATCTTTAAGTCACAAGAAGCTGGGACCCGATGATACAGGCTTGTAACATAAAAACGTAAACTTTGTACCCAGTATAAACTGTTACTCATAACTCAGCAATTTTGTTTTACATTTTTCAGCACATTTTCAACATTTATATTTTTAAGCTCCTTAGATAATCACAGTTGGTAGGAAATGTCACTACCACCTCAAAATTTGTTTTTATACTGTAACACTTGATACCCAAATTGCAACATTTCTTTTGCAGCCACAGGCATGCATGCACACAGTAAGACATACACTCCAGCTTCTGTCTATAGAAAGAAGCACAGGCTCCTGAGGGGTCTGAGCCTCTGCAGCCAAAGGTGTAATACCTACACTCCAACTTTTGGCTGCAGAGAACTGAGGACTGGAAGAGAGTCAATGTGGTCCCTCTGCACAAGAGTGGCAGCAGGGATGAGGGTAGCAATTACAGACCATTCTCACATCAGTGGTAGGGAAGTTAATGGAAACCCTGATGAAGGTGAGACTAATAGAGTACCTAGAGGCACATTGGCTACAGGAACACGAGCAGCATGGCTTCAAAGAGGGGAGGATGTGTCAAACAAATATCATAGATTTCTTGGACCAGGTTATGAAGGAGATGGATCACGGCAGGCAGTGGATGTGGTCTATCTAGACTTCAGTAAGGCCTTTGGTATTGTACTACACACGAGGCTGATTAAGAAACTTAACTACCTGGAGAGGAGACGGTGATTAGCTGAGTATCTAACTGGTTTAAAAATTGGAGGCAGAGGGGGTTGGTAAATTGGCAGTCTCTCCAGGTACCAGAGGGTGACCAGTGGAGTACCGTAGGGATTGATAGTGGGTGCTGTCCTCTTCGGTGTCTGCATAAGTGACATTGCTGAGGAACTGGAGGTGAAGATGTGTCTCTTTGTGGATGATGCAAAAATCTGCAAAAGAATTCATGGGGTTGTCTGAGGTTCTGTTGAAGTGCAGAGCTCTCTGTGACCTCTGCATCTATGTGGCTACTGATGCAGACACACAGGGCCAAGAGTCCATCTGGCTGTGGAACCACTTCTGTGCAGCTATAGGTACAGTGGTGAAGGGCCCTCCAGGCCCTATGACAAGAGAAGTCTTCTCTGTACTATATGGTTATTTGTTGCCCATGCAGCCAGCACTGCACCATCCTTCACCAGGCTGGGGGTGGTGCCTCATGGCAGCACTATCTCCCCAGCTTCGGCCCATCCAGCTGGCTCAATAACCTTGCCCCTGAACTCAGCTCACTGGCATGGGATCACAGCACACTAACCACTAGGCCAAATGGTGGCCCTGCACACAATATTTCTTCATGACTTTTTGTTTGATATTTTGACTCCACGTCATGAATTTGGTGACTAGAATGTGTTAAATCCCACCTTAAATGTGGCTTTGCAGAGCAGCTATGAAACCACCTTTTGACTTGTATTTGAAAATTTACACTGCCCTCATTCATGAGGTAAGAGTCATGTAAACAACATATTCAAAATTTTGGACTAAATTGTGGTTAAATGGCCAAGGTATGAGTAAAAGTATGTGAGACACAAAAATAGAATTTTAGTGTTACACATGTAAGTGTGACACAAGAATTTTTTGTGCACACCAAAAATGGAATTCTTGAGTCTTACATTTAATTGCTATCCAAGAATTCTATTTTTGGTGTGCATGGAAAATTTTAGTGTTGCATGTTAGTGTTGCACTGAATTGTGCAACCCAAAAATTTATGGCTCATGACACAAGAATCAGCCATTTTGCTAAGCACATGGCAAAATAACTTTTTTTTTTACATTTTGAACCTACGTCATGAACTTGGTTACTAGCATGTGCTAGATACCACCCAAAAGGTGATTTCACAGAGCAACTGCAAAATCACCTTTTTGACCTGTAGTTGAAAACTCTCACCATTCATGTTCTTGAGATAGGGTCAAGTAAACAGTGTATTCAAAATTTGGGACTAAAATATTGTAAAATGTCCAAGTTATGTGTAAAAGTATGTAAGACACAAAACTGGTATTCTTAAGTTGCACACTTAATTGTGACACAAGGATTTATTATGCGCACCAACATCGGAATTCTTGGGTCCCTCATTTGGCACGACCAAGAATTCCATTTTTTGGTGCGCACAGTAAATTTTACTGTCACACTTTAGTGTGAGACAAATAAATCTGTGGGTCACATGTAAATATAGCCATTTTGGTAAGCTGATAGCCAAACTACTAAAAATGTATTTCCAGGCTGTTTTCAGCAAAATTAACACCAGAATCTTGCTTAGCAAGTCCTGTTTAGCAAGATTAAAGTGTTTGGTTTTCTTAAGCCATTTCTATGTGCTTTCAAGATAATTTTTGTCTTGGGGGAAAAAATAATATGGCAGCATCACAACCTGAAAATGTTTCTCACAACATATAAAACACTAATTTTGTGTAAGATAAACAGATCACAAAATGTAAATTTATCTGTCGTATGAGTGGGTTATCCTAAAACCACCCTGAACATGCTCAGAAGAAAAATTTCAACACTTCATAACTCAGGAACTAATTAATATTTTTTAACAAAACTTTTGAAAGGCACACCTTCGTCAGAGGCCTTTTCAGCTTGAATATTTTGGAACAAACTTCTGTACCATTTAGGCTGTGGGTGAGAGCAGAAAAGTAACTAAACTAAGCAGAAAAATTGGTATTTTATCCATTCCTGACACACCAGATCTCAGAATCCAGTTTAGTGAATATCATGAAACTTCCCATGTTTCGAGAACCTGCAAGCCATATATTCTACATGCCATATTTTGTGCAATTTCATGGAACACTACCAAATGTATTAATGTGCAAAAATTGGGGTTTAACATTAAACACCATACTCAACCCTAACTATACTTGTGCTGCTGGGCAAGTATAATATATTCTAGGGGTGTGGTAGCACCCCATCTTTTGGGTTGAGTAGGCTGTATATTGTTAAACCCCAGTTTTTGCACCTTAATAACTTTGGCATCATTTGATGAAATACCCTAAAATTCAGCCTGCACAATTAGGCTGCCATATGAAATGGACCCTCCCCCACCCCTGGTATTCATATAGGCCCTGATGCACAAAGGGGCGGGTAATATGCACCTGAGGTGCATTCCCCACCCACATACCTGCACGGCCCCGGACAGGTGCAGGGTAAGCAGTATGCACTACCGCTAACACCTGTGGGGGTGCCTGTCTGTGGCCATGCCCCCATGGTGCTCAAGGTTGCACTGACAGTCGTGGGCAGAGCTGTGGACTCGGGTGGACATCCAGTTGGATGCCCATACTGGGTTCCTGAGTGGATCCCGTGCACCCTATGGAGTGCACAGGGGGGAGCAGATGAGCCACATATAGCGGCAGCACTGCACACCAATGGGCAGGCACCCACATGGCTGCCCCTGCTCTCACCTTCAGCATAGTGAGCTGGGGCAGCAAGGAGGTCCAATATGTGCTGCCATCACACCCATCAGCCAGTTTACATGGGGGTGCATACCGTGTTGCGCCTGATCTTGGCAGGCGTACCTGGTGCCCCCTCCACCTAGCACTACGTGGCTTTGTGAATGCCAAGTAGTGCAGGCATGCCCCATGTGTGAACTTCCCCAAGGGGCTTTGGTGCTGGGCATGTAAGTGCCTCACACTGCATTTACGTGCCCTTGGTGAATGCCACCAGGGGTCTGTGGGACCCCTTCTGTGTGGCATTCACCTGTGTGGTTGCCTATGTGCCTCGGATCCATGGTGCATAAGCAATGCATCTGTTTGTGCATAGGGCCCATAGTAAGTGTTTAGTAGACAGTTTGACACTTTGAGTATTTTTCTACCATTTATTTTTATTTTTCCCACCCCTTCTTGCTCCCCCATACTTAACATTGGGTATTTTTCACCCTCACCTACAGCCTACAGGCTGCAGAATTTTTTCATGAAAGCTTCAGGTTGTAGGAGCCCATGCCAAGGGTGGTAAATTGTAAGGTTTCATGAAAAAATATTGTATGGTTCCAGAGTTATAACAGTTTTAGAGTTAATGTGTTCACATTGCCCACCGTGACCTCTAGCCACCTGTACATCACTGTTCCTTGCACTTGTTTACTCTGTTACCAATTATCATTGTCTGTACCTTTGTGCTTCTCCCAATTATCCTTCCCCTATGCTCTCTCACTTATAGACATGTGCCATATTGATTTTCCAGCAATCTCTATTCACCCTGTTGCTTAATTCACAAAAAATTACATTCCTAAGGTTAATATGTTGCTCCGACATTGTAGTCACTGTCTTGCACTGTATTGCCTTAACTGGTTGTACTCTCCCTGGTCGTACCTGAAAATAGGTAAATATTTGTGTACTGCACCTTACCTGTTAAACAAAAACTAAATAAATAAAATAAATAAATGTCCTGATGCGAACAGTAAAAAACTAAAGATTGCAATTACCTAGTTTTATAATTTACCTTTTGAGCGGTAAAAAAAAAGATTGTGACTGCTTATCTTCATGATTTACCTCTCATGCTGACAAAAATACCGATTTTGTCGGCTGTCATTTTATTTCTCATTTTAAGCTCACAAACACTGAAAATGTATAAAAATATATTTAAAAAACAACTGAACCTAGCTAAACGGAACCTGTTTAGCTAGATTCTGCTGTTTGTTTGTTGTTTTAAAATTTGCTAGAAATACATTTTCTGGGCACCTCAAAGTCCAGGATACCCCGCTTAGCGAGAGGAGCCATTGACCTGCATTCACTGTATAACAGTGGGACTTTCTTGAGTTCTGCAGCTGCAGCTGGAACTCATGCTGTGAGCTGCACTGAGAGCAGTGAGCTATTGATTGACTGTATCTTCATGACACCTCTATGGTATCTATCTATCTATCTATCTATCTATCTATCTATCTATCTATCTATCTATTTGTTAAGAGAACCAGGGTG
This sequence comes from Neoceratodus forsteri, assembly GCA_016271365.2. Classification (NCBI taxonomy): domain Eukaryota; kingdom Metazoa; phylum Chordata; order Ceratodontiformes; family Ceratodontidae; genus Neoceratodus; species Neoceratodus forsteri. The sequence continues at coordinate 1,454,408,025 of CM028132.1, read as the reverse complement.
CCCAGCCCCAGTACTGCTCCCCCCCCAAGGTTGCCCACCCGTCCTTCTCAATGTTTTATAATATTTTTATGTTTTTTATACACAGACTGGGGTTCCCAGCTCAATGCCATTTCTTTTCAGTCCCTTCCTTCCAGGTCACCAACCCCCAGTCCCATTTTGTAAGTTGTGGCACCAGGATGCCACCCTCAGTGCCACCAAACCATCTCCTGACACTGCGGCATCTAATCCCTGTTTTTTTTCCTGCAAAAAAGAAAACAGTTTCTTACTGATCTGACCTCCCACTCAGCACTCCCCACCCCACACCCCCCACACTCTCTCACTCACCTGAACAGGTCCCACAGTGTAAATCTCCTCTCCGAGTGGAGACAAGCCTTGCTGCTGGAACCATCGACTTCAATATGAGAAACTAAGGTAAGTGCAGTTCGATGTATTTCACTGGGGTTTTGAACTTTGATGCATAACTTTGTCAGGTTTTCATATTTTGACTCCAAATTTTCAATATGGCCTTATTGGAACCCTGCCTCATGACCAGTGGCAGTAGAATCATGAAGATTAGGCCCAATATGTGATTTTGCAGTCACTTGGTGAAATCACCTTTCTGGCACAATTAGAAAAATTTCACTACCCTTGTTCATGAGGAGGGGTCATAAGAATGTTACAGAAACATAGAAACATATAATTTAACTGTAACCCCTAGGCAGCGCCACACCCCAGTGTTACACCCCTGCCTACTACCCTGGACATAGGCGAAGGGGTTTGGGTTCGCTAACTTATAACATTTTTTAAAACCTTTGCGCAGTGCCTCCACTCAGGGTGCTTTATGTGGGTAAGATGGTGCTGGGTGTAGCCCCCTGAGCTGCTACACCACCCACGGTGACCAGTTACCTTCCCCAGTCATGCCCCAATACACAGTTCCCTACATTTCCACATTTTGAATTAAAGGCTCTCTCTAATAATATGCTCACACAGGATTTCAAAAACAAATAACAAGATATTTATTTTGGGGGTAATAAAGGAGCTGGGAAAGGGAAACATGAGGAGTAGAGGTTATCTTACCATATTTACACATGTACAGATGTTATTTTGGATTTTGCTGGTGAACCCTCCAGCTGGGTGGCTACATATTAACAGGCAGACATAAATCACATTTTACCATTCGACTTAAGACATCCAGAGCCCTGGCTATCTAGCTGCTGATAAATCAGATGTTAAACATAATTATTAATAATATTACCCACACTGATACCAGTCCCAGATACAGCAGAAACCCCGCAATCTCATACCATACTGGTTAAACAGATATCACAGTCCAAGATGTTGCAGGCCTGGTGGAGTTGCAGCTGGTCGAGGTGGCCGGCTATTAATTTGAGGGTGGGGGCAACTTGGAAACAGATTTTTGTAAAGCAGAAAATTACTATTTACAACCACAGCAGGGATTGCCCTGCACTTTAGCAGACAAAGCAGGGATTGCCCTGCACTTGCAGACAAATCAGGGATTGCCCTGCACTCGCGGACTTCTGAACATTCCAGAGCAAACTATGTGGATCTTACATCCAGAACATTCAGCACAATATTTGAAGGTCCCATCCAGTGCGATGAGAGTGATGCTTCTGTCAAACATTCCAAACACAGTTTAAACACAGTCACATCCAGTACTTTATATACTAAAAGGCATCCATCCAGAGTAGGTTGGCAACAACACTTTTATCAAGCATCCCATACTTTAGTCACAGGCAGTCACATCCAGTACATTCTATATACCAAGAACATTATCCACAAGCGGAGTCCTATCCAGCATGTCTAGCCATTTAACACTTATACCAAGCGCTCTTAGATGAAATTCTGTGCAGACACAGGTACGTTCTCTTTAAGGTATCTTAGACATTAATATGCTCTAGGGCCTCCTGTCTCATGAAGTGGTGTGCCTTGGCAGACGTGCTCACCATGGCAGGACTCTAACCCATAGCTACACATTTATATGATTCACTAAGTCCAGCATCTTGCTGCACCTGCAACTTAGCCATTTGGGCCACAGACAAGATGCATCCATTACTTGAACTAGGCAGTCTCTTATGGGGTTAGTAGCCCAGACTGATGACTTCAATACTTCACACTTAACAGCACACATTTCTTAATGGGGCATGGAGCCCCCAAGATTACTTGCTTAGCTTCTCCCTCACACCTGGGGGTATGAGGGCACTCACTCAGGTCCTCCATGGGTCTCATCCGCAATTGAAGGTATCCTGAAGACTTCTTCAGCTCTCTTACCGCTGAAGTACTTGGTCAGCGCTCTCACCACTGCATGATGTCATCTGGTATGGTCAGCGCTGTCACCGCTGCTGGACATCTGATCTTCAGTCCATATCTTTCCCCGACGTGGGAGGGAAGGCTAGCCTCTGGAGGACAGTACTGGCAACCTCCAGACTAGCTGTTGCAGAAAGCCCAATTAGTGTAACTAGTTAACTGTTAACTGAAGAAAATAACAAATGCCCTCTGAAGAGTGAAAGGGCTGGAATTAAGTGGCCCAGGCCTGATGGCATGGCTGGAGCCTGAGCCCTTCCCCCATGGGGGCTCCCAGCAGGCTGGAGCCTGCTCTGCTGCTCTTCCTCTCTCTCTCTCTCAGCTCTGCATCTCTGAATCTCCCTCTGAATCTCCAGACAAACTGGCAACATTGTCTCTTTATAGAGTTCATAGCTCGACTCCTGATTGGTAGCAGGGATGGGGTGACATGCCTCCAAGTTGCTGAAGGACCTGTCAATCAGAACAGTCAAGGAACAATTGGGTTGTGGAATTTGCACCTAAAATAATGTCTCTGTAAGCCCCCATAAGCACTTGGGTGCTTTCCCATGAGATGCAGTGAATGTCCCACAAGTCCTGGCTATCTATTGCTGCAATTCCAATTGGCTGTACTGCTGGCAATGGCTGCTTGACCCACTCTCCCTTATAGCAAATTAGATACAGTCCTGAATAATGTCCTGGTGCAGCCAGAAAGAAGTAATTATTTGCCCCAAATGCCCCACAGTTCTATAGCTTAAAGGCTGTACTTGCAGTCGCTGCACAGATGAAAAACATGGCTCTTTTACTTTTCCTGTTGCTACTGCACCTAGGCAAGCTCCCCTTGCAGCAGTTGACAGGCTGACATACAGAGTCCCAGATACTGGAATTGCCAGGGAAACAGTACTCATTTTAACTTTAAACACTTTTCCCCACATGCACAGTATATTCCCAACAAGCAGCAACAGTTCCATTATGTAAAACATTTTAATTCTTTACTTTTTGGCTGGAGCCAAACATAGCTACCCTGGAGGCAGCCAGATACACTGTTATGTATTATTCAGATGACCAGGGCCCTGCACAGGCATACTCAAATGAGCCCCGGTCAGAACTCCTTTAATTCCCATCTGAGCAGTCCCCCAGCAGGCTGTCCGGGGTCACTGGGTCCCAAATAGGTGGAAGGGATCCCAGGACCCACGGCACAGTCCCCGAGGTGACCGCAAAACAAGTGACTCCACATCAAAGGCACTTTACGTGCCAATGCGACTCTCACTGCCCTGGAGGCAGCACTTTTGCAGTGGGAGCTCACGGTCAGCAGTTTAAGCCCAGAGGGGCTGGATTTTCATTTGACTGCAAGCTGGGGCACACATGAGGGCAAACAGGACCTGGGAAGCCAGAAAAATTAGAAGCCAAATCAGGAGAAGCCCGAGAGACAGCGGGAGAAGGACAGAACAAAACAGGCTAAGGTAAACCCAGACTGGCATTTCTAGGAACCCCCATTTGCAAGGAGGTTACATAACAGCAGATAAGGACCACTTGACCCACCTAGTCTGCCCATTTCCCTACCTGATGGATAAGCTGCAGATTTTAGTTAACCAACAGCTTATTTCCTCCTCCCCCAATAGAATTGCTTTATGTCTGTCCCATGCATTCTTGAATTCTCCCACTGTTCTTGACTCCACAACCTCTTCAGGAAAGCTGTTCCATGCATTCACAACCCTCTCCATGAAAAAATACTTTCTAACATTACCTCTGAGCCATCTCCCCTCTATCTTCAGATTGTGCCCCCTTGTTTTTACACATCTCTTTTTCTGAAAGATGCTACCCTCTTGGACTTTGCTAATTCCCTTGAGGTACTTGAAAATTTCTATCATGTCCCACCCTCTCCCTGCTTTCCTCGAGGGTATGCATATTAAGCTGCTTTAGTCTCTCTTCATATGATTTCTGGTGCAGACCCTGCACCATTTTGGTTGCCCTCCTCTGAACAGCCTCCACTCTGTTTATGTCCTTGCAGAGACGGGGTCTCCAGAACTGCACGCAGTACTCCAGATGGGGTCTCACCAACTGTCTGTACAGAGGGATAACAACTTCCTGTTTTCTACTGTTGATTCCTCTCCCTATGCATCCCAGTATCCCCCCAACCCTCCTTATTGCCTTCTCATATTGCTTGCCCACCTTTAGGTCATCTGATATAATTACTGCCAGGTCCCTTTCAATTTTTGTTGTTGTTAGTATCTCACCCCCCATTGTGTACTCTTCCCCTAGGTTTTTGTTTCCCAGATGCATTACCTTGCACTTCTTTGCATTGAATCTGAGCTGCCAAACATTTGACCATTCCTCCAACCTTGCCAAGTCCCTTTTCATCCTTTCCACCCCATTTTGTGCATCAACTCTGTTGCAGATATTTGTGTCATCTGCAAAGAGACATACTTTTCCTTCCAGGTGCTCTCCAATGTCACTTATAAAGATATTAAAGAGGACCCGTCCAAGTACTGAACCCTGCGGTACCCAGCTAGTTACCCTCGTGTCTTCACTGTAGACTCCATTTACTATTACCCACTACATCCTGTTATCCAGCCAAGTTTTTATCGAGGCTATCACCTTGGGACCCACTCCCAGGCTGACTAACTTGTATATTAATCTTTTTTGTGGGACTGTGTCAAATGCCTTGCTAAAATCTAGGTAGGCCATATCCACAGCCCCTCCATGATCTACTACTTTAGTCACCCAGTCAAAGAAATCTATTAGATTCATCTGACATGACCTTCCCTCTGTAAATCCATGCTGCCTTGGGTCCTGTGCCCCACTGGCCTCTAGGTAACATAGAAACATGGAAACATAGACTTTGACGGCAGATAAGGACCGCTAGGCCCATCTAGTCTGCCCATTTCCCTACCTACAGGATAGGCCGCAGATCCTAGTTAACCAACAGCCTATTTCTTCCTACCCCCCACAAGAATTGCCTTATGTCTGTCCCATGCATTCTTGAATTCTTCCACAGTTTTAGACCCCAAACCTCCTCAGAAGGCTGTTCCATGCATCCACTACCCTTTCTGTGAAATAATACTTCACATTGCCCCTGAACCGCCCCTCCTTCTATCTTTTAAATTGTGTCCCCTTATTCTTGCAAGTCTCTTTTCTGAAAGATGCTACCCTCTTGGACTTTGTTGATTCCACTGAGGTACTTAAAAGTTTCTATCATGTCCCCTCTCCCTTCTTTCCTCAAGGGTATACATATTAAGCTCCTTTAGTCTCTTCTCATACGGCTTCTCTTGCAGACCCTGCACCATTTTAGTTGCCCTCCTCTGGACTGCCTCTATCCTGTCTATGTCCTTGCGGAGATGGGGTTCCAGAACTGGACACAGTACTCAGATGGGGTCTCACCAACTGTCTGTACAGAGGGATAACAACTTCCTGTTTTCTGCTGATGATGCCTCTCCCTATACATCCCAGTATACCCCAGCCCTCCCTACTGCCTTCTCACATTGCTTGCTAACCTTAAGGTCATCTGATATGATTGCCCCAGGTCCCTTTCCTTTTTGTTGTTGTTACTACCTCCCCACCCATTGTGTATTCTTCTCCTGGGTTCTTGTTTCCCAGGTGCATTATTTTGCACTTCTTTGCATTGAATCCTAGCTGCCATACTTCTGACCATTCCTCCAACCTTGCCAAGTCCCTTTTCATCCTTTCCACGCCTCCTTGTGTATCAACTCAACAATTCTTTCCTTCAGAAGTGATTCCATCATTTTCCCTACCACTGAGGTCAAACTAACTGGTCTGTAGTTTCCTGCCCCTGCCCTGCTCCCACCTTTGTGAAGTGGAATCACAGCTTCCCTCCTCCAGTCCTCAGGTACCATCCCATCCTCCCATGATGTGTTAAAGAAAGTAATCAGTGGTGTCACTAGTTCCATCCTTAGTTCTTTCAGAATTCTGGGGTGAATCCTATTAGGCCCCATTGCTTTGTCCACCCTCAGTTTCAAGAGTTCTTTCAAAATCCTTTCTTCTGTGAATGGACTGGTATCAATCCCCCTATTCAGAGTGTTTTTCTTGTTTTAGGTACCGCCCCCTCCTCTTCCATTGTAAAAACTGAGCAGAAATATTCATTCAGCATCCCTGCTTTTTCACTATCACCCTCTGTCCACATTCCTTCCCCTTTATTAAGTCTCCATATCCCTCCCTTGGTCTATCTTCACTCTCTAATGTACCTATAAAAGGTTTTATCCCCCTTCGTAACAGAAGTGGCTATCTTTTCCTCGGTTTGGGCCTTTGCTATTCTGACCGCCTTTCCTGCCTCCTTCTGTTTTAACTGATAAAGTTCTCTGTCCTGCTCCTTCTGTGTTTCCTTATATTTCCTGAATGCTATCCTTTTCTCCTTAACCTTCCCTGCCACCTCTTTTGAGAACCATAGTGTTTTTTTCCTTCATTTTGCTTTATTGATTCACTTCACACAAAGGTGTGTTGCCTCTGTGATGGCTGTTTTGATTATTCCCCATTGTTCCTCCACCCCTCCTTCTTGCCCATTTGCTAGTGCTTTTCTAAGGCACTCTCTCATTTTCTCCAAGTCAGCCCTCCTAAAGACCAATACTCTTGCTTTTGTATGGCTTGACTCTATGACTGTGTTTATTGTGAACCACACTATTTGGTGGTCACTTGTTCCCAGATGGCTACCCACTTCTAAATCCGAGATCCTTTCTCCAGCCCCATTTGAGAGTACCAGGTCTAAGATTGCTCCCTCCTGAGTGGGTTCCAACATTAGCTGTCTGAGGCATGCCCCTTGTAGGGCATCAAGAATGACCCTGCTCCTGGATGTGCCTGCAGCAAAGGTGCTCCAGTTAACATCTGGCATATTCAGATCTCCCATCAACAATATCGCCCCTTTTTCTGCCATTTTAAGGATGTCTTCTATCATTTCCTTGTCCATTCCCTCCCCCTGAGATGGGGGACTGTACACAACTCCCATGCGGATTGCGGTGCCATTTCCTGTCTCCAGGGTGATCCATAGTGATTCATCTACTTCATGTTTACTCTTTAGTTCTGTTGCTTTAATGCCTTTCCTTACATAGAGAGCTACTCCTCCTCCTCTTTTACCCTCCTTGTCCCTCCTGTAAATTGTGTATCCTGGTATGTTGGCATCCTAGTCATGGTTCTCTGTATACCGTGTTTCAGTGACTGCCACGATATCCAGGCATCCCTCTTCCATCAAGGCCACTAGTTCACAGAGCTTATTACACAGACTATGGGCATTGGTACTCATCACCCTCCATTTTTTGATGGCCTTACCCCTTTTAGCCCCATCCCTGTCCTTACTGCCTTTGCATTTTTTTGCATTTACCCCTGTCCTGCTCCCGAATGGCTTCTCTACTTTGGTGTTTACCTCGCTAATTACTGTGTTTTGTGGGGGGATGCTGGGGTTTCTCTGCTCCTTTTCAGTGCCTCCCCCCCTTGGCTAGTTTAAATGCTTGCCAATGAAGCATTTAAACCTATCACCTAGGATCCTGGTTCCCTCCCTGGACATATGTAGATCATCGCACCAGTACAGGCCTGCACCCCTCCAGGTGGTTCCCCAGTCCCCAATGAAGCCAAAACCCTGAGCTCCACACCAGTTTTTCAACCATTCATTGAATTCCATGGTGCAGAGTACCATACCATCATCCTTGCCATAGACAGGTAGCACCTCCAAGAAGGTTACCATATGTGCTACTTATCTGAGGCCCCTCCCCAACTCTACAAACTCCTCTTGCACTGCTCTGATCCCATTCCCAGCCAGGTCATTTGTCCCTAGGTGGACAATGACATCCAGCTCCCTCCCTCGTGCAGCTGCTCCCGTGATCCTGAGGATTTGCTTCCTGTTCCTGAGCCATGGCGCCAGGCAGGCACTTTACCTCCCTCTCCCCTTCCTCCCCCACTTTTACCCCCCTAATAATTGAGTGCCCCACCAGGAGTTGTTTCCTTCCCCTGTGGGGTCTCATGCCACCCTCCTGTGGGTCTCCTTTGTGGAGGTTTCCAGCATCCTCCTTGGTCTCCACTGTAGGTGCCTCCATAGAGGAACCACTCTTCACAACAACAGCATATGAATTGTGGAGAGGTACAGCTGGAGGGATGCACCTCTGTTCCACTACCCTCTCCCTCCCTGAGCCCACCTTGGTCCAACCACTCCTCTTTCTTGGCAACCTCTGAGTCAGCGGCAGTGGCCCTAGTGGTCCCTGGGTGGGGGAAGAGGTTTCACGAATCCTAGCCAGGTCAGCCTAGAGACGGGCAACCTCCTCCCTCAGACCAGAGAGGTGCCTGCAAATAGGGCAGCATCACAGCCTCCAGAATGTCTCCCATTATGTTGAGCATTTGGAGTCAAAATATGTAAAAAATGGTAAAGTTATACATGTATATTGAAATTGTCTAAGCTTGCTCATAACTTTGGTGATTGTAAATATTTTAACTCCAAATTTTCAACATAGCCATTTTTTCACACCTCCTCATGAACATAGCAACTAACGTTTTTCAAATCCTGGCCAAAATGTGTTTTTGCACCTGTGGTGCGGAATGACATTTTGGCTTGGATATGAAAATTTTCACCTACTGGGTCCAAGAGGTGGGGTAATAAGAAGGCTATGCTGAAAATTTGGTGTACAAATGTGGTAAAATGCCCAGGTTATGAGTGAACATTACAGTATTTCAGCTTCACTAATTTTCAATAGGTTTGCTCCAAACTTTCAACATAGTCATTTTTCCACACCACTTCGTAAACATGACATGTGCCATTTTTTTAAAAATCCTGGACAAGATGTGTTTTGCACTTCTGGTATGAAATGTCATTTTGGCCAATACACTATACGGCCAATATACTTCTGCTAGCCCTCCAACTCTCAGTAGATCTTCTCTGCCAGCCATCTACTGACTCTGGCTACTCAAATAAAGCTGAGGACTGGAGCTATTTTTTCTCAAACCTAATTATCAGGGGTAATACCTCTATCCCTGAAACCTGGCTCCTAAAGCTTATCCCATTTGCTAGTATAGCTGACTACCTACGCCATTCCCCTTTTTATATGCCACTTGAAGGCAAACTCCAAACCTCTCTTCTTGAGACCTGGGTACCCCTATGTCATTTCTCTCTCTCTGGTGATATTGAACCTAACCCAGGCCCTCCTGATGGCATCGCTCCCAAGAACCCATCTTATTGGTTCACAGAAAAGGGACTTAGGCTTGCACATATGAACATTAGAAGTCTGTCAGCTAATTTTGCACAACTTGAAGCCTGAATTGCTCACAATTCCCCTGATGTCTTAGGTCTAACTGAGACTTGATTAAAACCCCATATACCAGATTCATTATGTAGGATCAATGGATATAAACTTCACAGATGTGATCATCCAGATGCTAAAAAGGGTGGTGGTGTGTTGTTTTATATTATGGTCCTTCCGGTCAACACTACCTGTCTATGTGAAACTATTTATATATAGTTATTACCTTAGGTCTCACTAAGAAGCTAAATGTAGTGTGCATCTATAACCCTCCTAAAAATGGACTAACAGGCCTGACTAAGGTAATTGACCATCTTTCCTCACTAAAGGGTAGACAAGAGCTTATTGTTATGGAGGACCTCAACCTGGATTGGCTAGGGAAAAACTCTAATCTCTATGCTGCTGAACTCAGCAGGTTACACCTGTCTCAACTGGTCACTCTCCCGACCAGACAGGCTAGTAACAGCAGTCTCCAGTCTCTTCTAGACTGGGTCATCTCCAACAGGCCTGAGAGGATCAGTGCTGTTGGAGTGTTACCAGACTCAGTCAGTGACCACTCCCCAGTTTACTGTGTTTGGAAGGCTAGGGCCCCTAAACCACCCCCAGAAAAATTATTTTCAGGGATTTTTCAAAAATGGATAAGAGAGCCCTAATCTTGGAGCTACAGAACACGGACTGGGCACCTCTATATAATACTTGTAATACGGAACGTGCTGCTCAATATCTCCTTACCACGCTTTTGAACCTTCAAGACAAATATATTCCAGTAAAAAAGGCACTGTATCAGGGGATCTGCTACCTGCTGGTTAAATTCTTCACTCCTGTCCTCTCTCAAAAAGATGGATAAAGCCTGGAACAAAGCTAAGCTAACCCAGTTCCCATTGGACTGGGCGGAGTACAGAAGACTCCGAAACCTATGTAAGGTTTCCATCAGATCTACTAAGGGCAATTACTACCGTCAGCTCCTTGATACCTCTGTCTGTGACTCTCGTGGTTTTTGGAGTCATGTTAACACCATCATAGGGAAAAAAGTGCAATACCATCTCTGATATGGTCATGAATGGTTGTAATTGCAATAACCTGCTCACTATCACCGAGGCTCTTAACTCCAGATTCACTGACCTCTCCTCCTATACTGCACCTCCTGGACCTTTACCTGTCACTCTGCAGGATAACCTTAAACCTTCCAACCCATCTTTCACCATTCACCCAGTCTCTGAGAGTGAAATCTTATACTTACTTAAGTCCATCTCTCCTGCTGGATCGGCAGGAGCAGATGGACTCTTACCAAAATTCCTAAGAACCGTTGCACCATCTATAGTCTCTCCAGTGACTAGACTTTTCAACCTGTCTCTTCTTACAGGACATGTCCCTTCCCTCTGGAAGATTGCTCGAGTTGTACTGGTCTACAAAAAGAGAGACACCACTAACCTGGATAACTACCACCCTATTGCCATCCTCTCCACCCTCTCTAAAATACTGGAGAAAATTGTTGCTACCCAGGTCTCGGATTACCTGTACTCCTTCAGACTCCTCACCCCTGACCAACATGGTTTTCGGCATAGGCACAGTACATCCACTGCTCTCATACAGTTTACAAATGATGTCAGACTCACTATGGACAAAGACTCTCTCACTGGGGCTACTTTTGTTGATCTTACAAAAGCATTTGATTTAGTTGACCAGCCGCTGCTCCTATCAAAGTTGTCATCCCTAGACTTCTCACCCTCTGTCACCACCTGGTTCCAAAATTATCTTATAAAGCAGCAACAATTTGTCTTGATTGGAGATGCTAAGTCCCCTCTTGTTCCTACTTGGATCGGAGTGCCCAAGGGTTAAATTCTTGGTCCTCTCCTGTTTACAGTCTTCATAAATGATATCCCACCACTCATTGGTGCTTGCTCAGGTCTGCTATATGCAGATGATCTTGTTCTTTACTCATCCTCCTCAAACCTCTCAGATATCAACCTGAATCTCAATAGTAACTTCAATACCTTTCAGAGCTGGCTATTGCAAAACAAGCTTGTCTTAAATAAAAATAAAATGGTGACTATGCTCTTCGGTTCAGGTTTAAAAATTCAGTCCTGCACCCAACCATTAAGTATCAGAGCACTAGACGGCTCTCCCCTTAACACAGTTACCTCTTTTAAATTCCTAGGTGTAACCCTTGATCCTGCCTTGGATTTTGACCTGCACCTAGCCTCAGTCATTAAATCTGTCAATATTCAACTTGGACTGGCATACAAGGTGAGACATAGCCTAACATCCACAGCGAGGATGGCCACTGCACAGGGGATCCTGAGACCCAAATTGGTGTATGGGTTAATAGCCTTTTCAGCAACTACTGGAGGGCTCCTCCAAAAGTGGGATGTCTACTACATCAGCATTTGCCATTTTGCTTTGTCTTTGCCCAAACTTGCTCACCGATGCACACTACTCCATTCTGGGATTTTTACCCCCTCAGCCTTCCAACAGTTTACTTCCTACTGTTTTATAAAGAATATAATCTCCTCCCAGAAACCGGACATACTGGCTCTACTGCTCACATCTGTGACCTCTGCCTACCCACTGAGATCAGCTGACAAATCCCTTCTTGTCCAACCAAGATGTAAAACCAAAATGGGGAAGAATGCTTTCTTTAGTTGGGCCCCTAAACTATGGAACTCCCTTCCACTAAGTCTAAGAATCTCCCCTTCTCCACACAGCTTCAAACAGGAGCTTCATATGGCTCTTCTAAACTCTGAACCCTGCTCCTGTCCTCTATCCACCCACTCCTGTACTGGTTCCACCTAGTTGCCTGCTGGCTCCAACCTCTACTACTCTCAAACCTACCTGGATATCTTGTTATTTCCTCTCTTCTAGCACTTACTCACTAGTTGTATGACTTACGACTGTTAGTTATTTGCACTTATATTTTTGTTTTGTTACTACATATAGATTCCTGCAAATGTACTGTCATTGCTGAAAATTTTGTATAAGTGTACTATGTCTGACTTCTACTTGTTCCCATGATGTCTTCTTGTATCTACTATTGTCTACGTACCCTTTGTTGTAATCTCCCGGGTCGTACCTGAAAATAGGCAGCTATGCTGTCTAGTGTACCTATCCGGTTAACAAAAACTAAATAAATAAATAAATGGTATATGTTATCTTTGTAAGGTGAATCATAAGACGAATATCTTGAAAATTTGGGGTCAAAATTAAAAATATATATATATAATTGTTAGCAAACTTTGTGTGTAGTGCCAGTCTTAACCCCAGTGGTCATGCTATGTGATGCTGTGTTGGTGAGCTGCATTTGGGGACAAGTTCAGTGACCCAGCTGGATGGGGTGAGGGTGGGGGGATAGCACTGTTATGCAACACCCCCCAGCCAGGGAATGAAAGATGCAGGGTTTTTCCCACGGGTCTGGGTACCATATAGGAAGACAACTGTCCTCTTGGCATTGGGCACTGCACCTATCTATCCATGGGTGGAAAAGGATCCTGTGCACTGGCTGACAGATGCACTCTTTGCCTTGTGCATCTGTATCTCCATCCACATAGAAGTGCAGGGACCTCAGGGATCTGCATTTCTATAGCCCCATGAATTCTTCACATCCATCCTGGCATGGAACTGCAGGACCTGTAAGGGTCATGCACATCTGTAGGTGGACAGAGTCTTTCCTTGGCATAGGGCATCTGTATCTGTTCATGTAGGTCCTGAAGAGACCTGCATGAATGAGGATATGATTCCACTATCTCAAATAGAAAGGAATGTCTTTGCAAAAAAACTTAGTTAATGCACCAGTTAAGGTAACTTAACACCACAAAAGTAGGGAAATGCAGCATTAGGATTTTCAGTCTTAACTACCCAGCCCCAACCCCAAGCAGAAAAAAGAAAAAAAAAATAGGGCTTTGTGTCTCTGGAGTGTTGTTGAATCAGTGGTGGGGTCTTCCTTGAGGTTGTGAACCTTAATGCACACCCCATTCCCTGAGCAAACAACATCACACTTGATGTATTTTCTTAATGCAAGGTCCTTGTGTTGGCAACACATGTCAAGACATACTTCTCTACATTTGAAGAGTGTATCACTATGATGGACTGGCTTGGAGCTGTACCTTGTGCTTTGGACAGGAAGCTAGGGACTGGAGGGAGGTCCCTCTGCTCCCTCTACTCATCCCTATCCATCTTCCTCCTACCTTCATATTGCCAGTCCCACTGCACCTCTGTCATTTCTAAATTCTAGTTTGGGACTCTGCCCTCTTACCCATCCTCACTCCTCTCTACCATTTATTCTGCCTTATACTCCCTCCACCCCAGGGATCCTCATGCCTTCTCCCTCCCTCACCCTCACTCCTCTGCTGGGCAATCAGCCTTCTGCTATTGCTTTCCCTCCTCCTTCTTCTGGAACCAGCTCCCCTCCTCTCTACATCTCTTTCCCTCCCTTGTCTCCCTTAGGCACCAGCTAAAACTCCTTCCAACCCTACCTGCTCCTGTCATCGCCCCTGATCCTTTGATCCTTCCCTGTTGGAGCCCCCACCATCCCTGTTGTTGGACCTCCTTCTGGGTTCATCCTCAGCCTGTATCAGGCTCCTTTCTTTGCTGCATCTGCACTGCTATTCAGTTCAACTGTTTTAGTCTGTTTATTTGTAAGTCTAATCAGTTCATTGTACCTTTGCTGAGCTCTGTTGATTTTTTGGGCACTTGTACTGTGTTAAAGCGTACTCTCTTTATACTTTATTTTGTACCAATTATTAACACTGTGTATGCTTTTGTTATTGTATGTCCCATTCCAGCTCCAACTTGTCATACCTGGAAATTAGCTTTAGCTCAGTGTGCCTTTCCCAGTTACTAATGTCCAAATAAATACATACATACACTACATATATACATAAATACATACATACACACAGTACATACATACATACATAAATACATACATACATATAGTACATACATACATAAATACATACATACATAAATACATAGAGTACATACATACATAAATACATACATACACATATAGAGTACATATATACATACATGCATACATATAAATATATACATATAGTATATACATGCATGCATGCATATATACATAAATACATACATATAGTCTATAAATACATGTATATATATAAATATATATATATAGTATATACATATATGTATATATACATAAATATATATACATATATACATATATATATAGTACATACATGCATACATACATAGATACATATAGTACATACATACATGCATATATATATAAATACATACAAACATACATATAGTACATATATACATGTATATAGTACTTATATATAGTACATACATACATAAATACATATATATATAGTATATATATCCATAAATACATATATACAGAAATATATATACATGTATATATGCATAAATATATATATATAGTATATATATAGTATATATATACATGTATGATATATATATAAATATATAAAACATATATATATATCATATACATATATACATATATATATATAGCATATATATACATACAGTACATATATATAAATATATACATACAGTACATACATACATAATATATACATATATGAATGCATACATATAAATATATTCATACAGTACATACATACATGTATATATATATAAATATATACATATAGTATATATATGCATGCATAATACATAAATACATACATATATATACTACATGCATGCATACATAAATATATATATAGTAGTATCATGCATGTATGCATACATAAATACATACATACAGTACATACATACATGTATACATACATACATGTAGATACATACTTGCATACAGTACATGTATATCTACATATATATATATATATATTATATATATATATATATATCATATATATATATATACAAATATACAGTATATAAATACATAAATACATACATATATATATATATACATACATAAATACATATAGTATACATGCATGCATGCATACATACATAAATACATACATACAGTACATACAGTACATACATACATATATGCATACGTATATGCATACATACAATACATACAGTACATATATACATAAATACATGCATACATACTTGCATACATACATACATAAATACATACATGCATGCATACATATGTACAGTACATGCATACATGCATACAGTGCATACATACATGCATGCATACATGCATACATATGTACAGTGCATACATGCAGCATATACATACATATTAAATACATACACACATGCATACATACACATACAATATGCATACATACATGCATTCTTATATATATATCCTATAGTACATACATGTATGATACATATATATATATACATATAGTAATATACATATATATAATATATGCATACATGTATGCATACATACATATGTATATATATACATGCATACATACATAAATACATACAGTACATATATACAGTACAGGCATACATAAATATATACATAGATACAGACATGCATACATACATAACTACATACATACATACATGAATACACATACATATATACATTCATTCATACATGCATGCATACATACATAAATACATACACCCATACATACATACTTAAATACATACATGCACACATGAATACACACATACATACATACATTGATTCATGCATGCATACATACATAAATACATACATGCACACATACATGCATGCATGCATACATACATACATACATGCATGCACACATACTTACATACACACATAAATAAATAAACAAAAAAATAACCTTGACTGGCACAGTTGAGGTGTTGTGCAGAGCCCTAAAACCAGACTGAGTTGGAGTGATGATGTTGGTGTGGGTGAGGTACTCACAAAGCTGTTCATTGACTATTTTTTCCTAGCAATTTAGCTAGGACAGGGAGTATAGGGATAGGTCCATAATTCACAGAGTCTTTGTCACCAGACTTGAAAATATGGATAGTCTATTTCCCATGGAGAAAAGGAGGCTATCAGGGGACAGGATCCATAATCCCAATCTTTGGCTTAAGCAGGAGTTTTGACAGTATTACACATAAAGAGATGATTAACTTGGTTACCTCCAGCAGGATGTGGGGACATGTCCTGAAGCTCAGAATTGGTAAAGTCAGGAGTTCCATAAGTAGGGACTGCTTCTTTCAGAAGGTGGTGAATCTGTGGAACCACCAACCAGAAGAGACATGAATAAGGCAGTACAGGCCTGATATATTAACCAATACACATTTAATTCTACAGCTGCCATAAAGTGGGGTGCACAAAGGGGATAAGAGAAATGTGTGTAATACTGTATTGGAATGGTAGCAGCCACAAAGTCATTCTGTCTGAGAACAGGCAGAGAACAGCAAGAGGAAGGAGCTGCTGTTATAACTATACTTCTCTACTGGACTAAAGAACTAGAACTCTACTACTGGGACCTTCAATTTAGGGCAAAACCAAAAAAACAAAACCAAAAAAGTTAGTGGGTGGGATATTCAAAAGGGTTGCGCTATGCACAATAGGGTGGCACCAGCGCAAGTCCGAAGATGCGCCATTCAGCGATATTCAGCGGGAGGCAGTTGCACAACTGAAAACATGCTGAGCAACAGCACAATGCAAATGAAGGCATGTGCAACTGAAGCTGGGTGATCCATGGCCAAAGAGCTCAATGCGATATTCAAAGGTTGCACAACTGCCGTCAACAGTGGATCAGCCGAAGTTGCACAGCAGAAAATGAGCCAAAATAAAAAAGGTCGTTAAAGAGGCACAAGAACCCTACAGGACTGCTCCAGTGAGGCAGCAACAGAGATCAGGCCACAGCAGCAACCAGTGCAGGCCGGGCGTAGGCAGGACAGGATAGTGGCAGCTGAGCGTGTGGGGCCACAGAGTTCGGAGGCCAGTAGGTGTACCCGGTGCGAAGGTGGCAGTCAGGACAGTGGGGAACAGAACAACAACAGCTGGGGGACTGAAGTCAGGAGAGGACAGCCACCTTCCACATGCAGCTGTAGTGAGGGGGGGTGGAGAAGGCATGCTGCAGGGGATGGCTGTGGAAGGCCCATCGGTATGCCCCAACAGGCAGTACCGCGCCCGCATCAGCTTTGAGCTGTATTCGGATGTCAAGCCCAGATTGTGGGCCGGTACTGCCTGAACAGGGAATACTGAGGTGGCTCTGTGAGCTGTGCAGTGATGTGATGCAGGCACCCTCACGACGGAGTCACGCCTGTCAGTGGAGACAAAGGTAACAGCCTGCATGTGCTTGCTCACCACGTAACCTTCCAGAGGCCAACAGGGGACACCACAGGCATAACACAGTTGGCCATGTCACGAATCCTCACCCAATTCCTCAGCACACTGCTGCCACATGCTGCAGAGTACATCCATTTCAGCACCATGGCAGAGCGTAAGCAGCAACATACAGGAGTTCCACTAGGGTAAAATGAGTGCCTGGCATGCTAGGGGCGATAGATCGCACCATGTAGCTATTTGCATGCCACCTGGCTCCAATGGGCTTGCATATCACAACCAGAAGGGGTTCTCCAGTGTCAACTGCCAGGTGGTATGTGATGCCAGTGGGCGCATCATCAACGTTCGTGCTACTGACTCCCCGATGTGAGCACATGATTCATTCATATGGTACCAGTCTGCACTGTGCCATTGATCTCGAGAGTGGGGACATCCCACAGGACACCTAGTGGGTGAGAGCATGCATGTAGGAGCAGCAAAGTTGGGGACGGGTGGCAAGCCACAGGTGCCATGGGAGTGGGACACAGGGCTAAGGACAATATGGTCCTGAACATGACACTAACCTCCACTATCTCCACACAGTTGACAGTGAATACCCTCCGTCCCTAACTGCACTCACACCCTACCGGTGCCCCATGACCCCATCGCGCTAATGCTTCAATGAGGCACATGCCGCCACACACAACATCATCGAGCGGGTGTTTGGGATGCTGAAGGCATGCTTCTGATGCCTAGACACCTCCAGTGGTGCCCTAAAGTACATCCCCTCAAAGGCCTGTAGGATATTCCTGGCCTGTTGTATCCTGCACAACATAGTCAAAGACTGTGGGATAGCCGGACAGGTCGAGGAAGGGGACAGCGATGGGGACGCCGGTGATTCCGGTGATGATGGGGATGAGCAGCCCCCCCTTGGATGGCGTGACCCCCGACTGATCCGGCTGGCCCAGCTGCACCGGGACACCATCACAGAGGAGCACTTTGCACAACGCAGGTAAGTCATGGGGCCATGTGCAACCAACACTGTCCAGGGCGCAACCCACATACACACAAGGTAACACACCAGGGGTGCATGATGGCGAGGGGAGTGGAAAGGTACAGGCGCACAAACACACAACCAGGGAGGGGTGAATAGTTACACGCTACATGGACAGACACACACACACACACCAGGCACAAAGTGCACAGGGGCAGGTGCACAGCAGAGCAGGAACAGAACAGACATGTCAAACACACAGATCCACAGACCACCCCCACCACCTGTACTGTCCATGTACATGTGTCAGATGCTGGGCACCCTTGCACCTTGGTGTACAGTACAATGCAGGCATCATCATGCACACGCACCTGTGGACAGCAGTCGGGTGGGTGTGCAGGTGGTCCGTGTGTCGGCGTGTTGGGCAGGGCACCCACCAGTGCACTGCCCACAATGACACACATTACACACAGGGCAGCACTAGACAGAGCCCGCACTGGGAGACAGGTCAGTCATGTGGCACTGTGCCACGGCCACCTCGGATGCATGGGTGGCCCCGCCGAGACCCAGCAGCACTGGCAGGCTGAACATGGGCCACATGGGGTGGCACCGATGGACCACCAGGGGTCCCACTGCACGAGCGTGACCTTGTCCGCACAGGGGTCTGCAGCATGCCAAACATACCTGCACCAGGGTGCTCTGATGCCCACAGCAGAACCCGCATCGACAGGCTGGGTGCTTCACACGCGGAAATGGGAATGGAGAGCGTATTGCGTGGGGTGTGCTGTACAGGGGCACCTGACTGTGTGCCCACTGCGGCCACAACAGTGACCAATGCCTGGGTCTGCCTGTCAATGGCGGTGGACACATCCATCCACATTTGGACTATCTCTGCAGGGATCATCGCATTGTCCCTGCTGTGCCACTCCACAGCCACACACAGTGCCTCCAAGGACGTTGCAACCCGGATCTGCTGCTGTACTGATGCCCGCAGCAGGTGGGTGTGCTCGTCAAACAGGTTGTCTGCCACATCGGCAACCTGTCCCCAGGGTATGGAAGGGCCTGATGCTCAACACCCTTGAGGGTGGGCGCTGTTCACCAGACCAGGCGGGCAAGTCAACAGGGCGTGTGTGCATGTGCCACCACTGAACCCTGTGCCCCCAGACCCAGTGGGTGACTGCTGCTGCTGCCCCTCTGCCTGCTGTGCCCAAGGGACCAGTCGTTCCACTGCTGTGTCTGCAACAGTGCCAGAGACCTGCACAGCCACCGGTGCTGCCCCACCGGTGCTGACAGGCACAGCCTGGGACTGTGCTGACATGCTGGCACACATTGGAACCAGCTAAGTCCATGGGCACGAGCTGTCCTGCTGTGTGTCCATTATGTGACACACACATGTCACTGCTCATAGCGGTCATTGCATCATCAATGGTGCAGGTTCGTGCCACAGCCACAGCCACAGCCACAGCCACAGTGTGCTGGCATGCTTGCATGCCAGACCACTGAGACACAGGAAGGGCACCCCCCACACCTGACTCACTGACATCGGAGATGGCAGCCAGGTGTGCACACTGGTGCAATGCACACCGGCTACCAGCAGAGGTGGATAGACCCTCCTCCAACTCTGGCTGGATGTCCACAGTGCACGGGCCCACCACCACTGTCTCCTGCAGATGCACAGGATCTGTAACAGAAAGTGAGAACATGTTAGTGCATTGGATCAACCTTCCCCCCCGACCATGTCATACTGTGCAGTGATGGGCTACCACCTGTCTGGAAGCCACCTCTTGGAACGCCCTCGATGGCACTGCACTGCATGGATGCAGCAAGACGGTCCTCCACCGGGGTCAGCTGCACCACCTCTGGCTGGCCCCCACCTGTGGCAGCGCATGCTGCCCTGAGGGCTGCCACCTTCTCCTTCACCCTTCTCCTGTCAGTCCCCATCTTCTTCTTACATTCCTGCATGGAGCACTGGTGGCTTCTGTGCAGGTTTACGGCATGAACTACCCCCTCCCATGCAGCAGCACGGGCCTGAGGGGTGCCCCACCATCCACTGAGTAGTGGCTCTTCATCCAGGTAGGCCTCGAAGAGTGCCTCTGTTTCAGCCTTTGTGAAGTTGGGCCTCCTCTTCCGCCCACCATCATCCTCCTCACCCAGTCTTTGCTCGGCCATGTCACGGTCTGTATAGGTGGAAGTGGACACCTGTGACTGTGCAGTTTACGCCATTATCCCATGACCATAGTCTATAACATCACACAGCATGCAACTCACCTATAACCTGCAGTAACCGAATATGGCCACTGCAGATCACTGTCGCACATTTATAGCGCAATGCCTGCAAATTAGGAGTGGAGCAACTTTAATGAGATGCAAATCGTGCCGCTGTGCCATTGAATGGCTGATCAGCTGATTTGCATATGATGGCCGAATGTCGCGCTGCTGCGCTTTGTGCACTACGGTTGAGCCGGCTGAGCCTATGGCATAGTTCTGTGACTGTGTAGTACACCATACTGCGCATGCCCAGGTGGCTTACGCAGGTGGATGACATGCTGTGCACGATCAGCAATACAGGACACGGCCACCATTGTGCCAGTGGCGCTACAGCACTGGTCACCACATGGCGCTGTGGCACAACTGTGCAATAGTCCACTGTGGCACTGGCACGTAGGCGACCGATCGCGCTGGATGTGTAGAAGTCCGATGGTGCTGTGCATGGCCTTGCGCCACAGACATGACCTTGTGCCCGACCTTTGCCCCCTTGGCACTGTACGTCTGCCATGTGTGCAGCTCTATCACGGTGTTCGGTAACAGCACGATAGGGACCGACGGCGCTGTATAAACAGCACGATAGGGACAGACAGAGTTGTATTGCACAACATTTATGTAACACAGTGAGCACCATATTGCCTACTATCAACCCATGGACATGGTATGCAGGAGAGCTCCCCAGTGGGAGTGGCTCGGAGGTGGCCAACCCAGTGGCTGTGGTGGAGCCTCATTATGGGCCACTGTTTGGGAGGGAACCCCTAGACATGGCCCGCACCCAAGTGTGGCAGCAGGTGGCCACCTAGCTGGAGCAGGTCACAGGGCAGCACCGAACAGGGGAGCAGTGCAGGCACCGGTACAGTGACCTGTGCAGGAGGGAGCAGGCACTGCTGGCATGCCTCGGGTCCCATGCCAGGAGGGGCATTGTGCCTAGGACAGGTGGGTGAGCTGTCTATGCACCTGTATTGTCCGCAGGGGTAAAACTGTGTATTGTGGCCAGAGCATGGGGGAGGGTTGGTCCATGGTTGGCTGCTATAGTTAGACCCTATAATTTTATATTTTATTCCTGCTATACCCTTTGCCCACATTTTTCTTGCAGGCAAAATGGTTCTACTGCTCCTTGTATATATGTAAATTGTTGTATACATTCATTTCTTGCCATTTTATTGTTATTTATGCTATTCTTGTCTATGTAATAATATTTGTATCCACATTTGTATGACCACTCAGGTCCATCTTGTAAATGAGCTTTGCTCAATGATGTTCGCCTGAATAAATAAAGATTTTGATTGATTGATTGATTGATTGATTGGCTGTGACAGTGTTTGCAGGTGTGTGATGTATGGGTCTGGCTGTGTGGGCAGGCACACTCATTGGGGCAGGGGGCTACGTGCTTTTGTATCTCATTAATTTGTTTCTCAACGTTTGTTTCCCACAGGCGTGGAGGAGCGGAGGAGGGCCCGAGCTGAGGTGCAGAGGGGTGCTGCGGAGGTGGCTGGCAGAGGTGGCAGTGGTGTGGGCCTACAACAGCAGCAGCAGCAGCAGCAGCGTCTTGATGAGGGTGAGTGTCATTACATCATGGATGCTATTGCGTGCTATGGGGGGGGAAGGGCATGGCCACCATCCATGGACAACACTGCCATGCACGCGACGTGTGACAGTCAGCACTGTCCAGTGGCACTGCATGTCTGTGAGTGCGTCACTGGTAGTCCATGCATGCACTGGGCACATGGCTGTGGCACTACCTTCCCACCACATAGCCATGTCACTGTACTGCCTTGGTTGTGCTGTGCTGGGCATGGGTGTGGTGTGTGTGCAGTGGCACACATGGTTGTTGCTGCCTGGTTGGGCTTGGCCTGTGCACGGTCACTGTGAGTGTGTGCAGTCCATCACAGGGGTGGGGCACTTGGCTGTATGCCATGCATATTGGGTGGGCTTCAGAGTTGTGTACAGTCATAGCCATTGATTCTGTTCCCTTGCCCTAGGTGTCCGGGTCCTGCGAAGAATACAGCAGGCCATCCACCACCTGCTGGAGCTGTCTAATGAATCCCTAAGCATCCTCAGGGAGATGAACTAGAGGGGTGTGCGACACCGGAGGAGGACACGGGATCCAAGGCAGCCTGCTGATCTGCAGCCTGGGGGGCAGTAGCTGCCCCAAAACTACCCTTTACCCTTCTCTCACCCCTGCCTTCCCTCACCAAGTTCTTCACCCCTACCCCACACCACCACCTTGTACTTGTCCCGCCTCTCACCCCTGTATTGTATATATTTGTAAATAGTTATGGTTGTTCCTGTTGTCGTTGTTCTGTTATTCATTGAAAATATATATATCTATTTTGTTATATATACTGTGGTGGTCTCTGATTTGCAGCTGGCTATAGGTGCTCAGTTGCAGTGGTGTGCATGGCATCTGGTGTGGTGTTGTCCTGGGATTGTGTGTGTGTGTGCATGGGGGGGTGTCACTGGTGTGGTGGTGGCTTTCAGCTGGTCTGGCCGTGTGCTGCCACACACCACTGTGGACTCCTGGTGGGTCTGGCTTGTATGGTTCTATGGTACACACGGTTGCATTGTGCCGGGGGGGGCATGGTGATTCCGACAGTGCCGGTCACTGCTCATGGGTGGTGTCTTGGGGTTCCAGTGCAGGTTGTGCTGTGCACAGGGGGGGCTGTGGTACACTTGGGTTGTCCAGCCCCTTTGTCTGGCAGTCTCTGCTTGCCAGTGGGTGTGCTGGGGCGCCATGGCCCAGCTGTGCTTTGTAGGCTTGTCCCCATGGGCCAGTGGAAATTCCGTCCCTCCACCAGTGATGCTGTGCTTCGGGTGTGGGGGTGTGTTGTTAGTTCTGCAGTGTGTTCCTGTGCCCATCTGTGGCATGGGTGGTGGGCCCCTGCCTATCGCCCTGGTTGTGCAGTTCCATTGCTCTGCTGCTGGGGGGGGGGGCTCCCTGCTTGCACTATGGCGCATCTCGACTGCTCAGCTGGGCTGGCCTTGTTACGGTATGGCGCAACATATGTGCTCAGCTTCCCCTTCTTGATTGCGCTATGGTGCAGGTTGTGCGATATTCAGATGTTGGCTGGTTGCGCAATTTGACTTGCTCCACGTTTGAATATCGCGTCTGTTGCGCATGTGCGCAATTGACTTGTGCTTGCTCCTGCTATTGTGCACATTTTGGGCGCAGTTTGAATATCTGGCCCAGTGTGTTTGTTTGAGTTGGCTAAAGTGAATTGTTATCTGTGCAGTTATCTAGGTGTTTGTCTCAGTTGGCTGAAGGGAATTGTTATCTGTGCAATTAACTAGGTGTAGAAAGAGCTGAAAAGTGTTGGGGGGGGGCTTAGCTAGCAGGAAGCCAGGTTAAAGCCAGATTTAAAAACTGCCCTAGATAGCTTCTGTCAGAGAACAGGCAGACAACAGCAGAGAAGGAGCTGCTGTTATAACTATACTTCTCTACTGGGACTATATTGCCCTCCTTCCCTCCCCCCCCCCACACTAAGCAAGTTCTCCTTTTATAGGCACAGGATTTGACTGACAATAGGAACTTCCTGTTTGGGAGCAGGAAGTGAGTGATCACAGACCACCAAAGACTCACCATCCTGGAAGGAAAGAGTAGCTCTCCGTCCCCAGCTGCTGAAGGTCTGACTCTGAGGCAAGTAAGGAATTACTGAGAAATATAGGAACTTCTTGTCTCAGAACAGGAAGATCAGGAGCTAAAAGGCACAGAGGCAGTAAGTAAGTAGGAGAAAATAAATAAATAAATAAATAAACAGAGGAAAGAGTAAGTATCCAAAACAACAGTTAAGAGGCCAGAAATAAGACATGATGGGAGTGGTGCAGTGCAGTGGTTGTGGAGCAGCAGTCTTCCAGGAGACGTTCTGGAGGATGCAATGTTGTCCCATCTGCAGGCAACTCTCTGGGCTGAGGGAGGAGGTTGCTCATCTCCAGGCTGAGTTGGCCAGGATTTGGGGAACCTCTTCTCCCACCCAGTGACCACCAGGGCCACTGCAGTTGCCTCAGAGGTTGCCAAGAAAGAGAAGCAGTTGGACCACAGTGGGCTTAGGGAGGGTGAGGGTGGTGGAACAGAGGTGCATCCTTCCAGTTATACCTCTCCACAATTCATATACCATTCTGGAAAAGTGTGGTTCCTCTATGGAGGTACCCACAGTGAAGACCAAGGAGGATGCTGGGAACCTCCACAAAGGAGACCTACCGGAGGGTGGCATGGGACCCCACAGGGAAGGAAACAACTCTAGGTGGGGGACTCCATTGTTAATAGGGTAGAACTGGGGGAGGAAGGGGAGAGGGAGGTAAGGGGCCTGCCTGGTGACATGGCCTGGAGGGACAGGGAACAAATCCTCAGGATCGCTGGAGCAGCTGCACAGGGGAGGGAGCTGGATGTCATTATCCACCTAGGGACAAATGACCTGGCTGAGAAAGAGATCAGATCAGAGCAGTGCAGGAAGAATTTGTGGAGTTGGGGAGGGGCCTTAGACAAGTAGCACACACGGTAACCTTCTTGGAGGGCTGTCTGTCTATGGCATGGGTGAGGCTAGGGTGCTCCACACCATGAGATTCAATCAGTGGTTGAAAAACTGGTGCAGAGCTCAGGGGTTTGGCTTCACTGGGAACTGGGGGTCCACCTGGAGTGATGCAGGCCTATACTGGAGCGACGGTCTGCATCTGTCCAGAAGGGGAACCAGAATCCTGGGTGATAAGTTTAAATGCTTCATTGGCAAGCATTTACACTAGCCAAGGGGGGAGGCACTGGAAAGAAGCAGGGAAATCTTAGCCCCTCCAAAAAAAATCAGGGTAGTAAGTGAGGTAAACACCAAGATAGAGACGTTGATAGGGAGAAGGGCGGGGTAAATGGAGAAAATGACAAAGGCAATAAGGACAGGGATGGGGCAAAAAGAAGTAAGGCCATCAAGAAATGGAGGGTAATGAGAACCATTGCCCATAGTCTGGGCAACAAGCTCCCTGAGCTGGTGGCCTTGATGGAAGAGGGATGCCTGGATATCGTAGCAGTCACAGAAACATGGTACACAGAGAACCATGACTGGGATATTTACCATACCAGAGTACATAACCTACAGGAGAGACAGGCAGGGGAGAAGGGGAGGTAGACTCTCTATGTAAAGGAAGGATAAAAGCAACTGAACAAAAGAGTAAACAGGGAGGAGAGGAGGCACTGTGGGTCACCTTGGAGACTGGAAATGGCACCACAACCGCACAGGGGTTGTGTACAGACCCCATGTCAGGGGGAGGGAATGGATAAGGATATGATAGAAGGCATCCTTAGGATGGCAGAGAAAGGGGAGATACTGCTGATGGGGGACCTGAATATGACAGATGTTAACTGGAGCACCTTTGCTGCAGCCACATCCAAGAGCAAGGCCATTCTTGATGCCCTTCGGGGGGGGCATGCCTCAGACAGCTAGTTTTAGAACCCACTCATAAGGGAGCAATCTTAGGCCTCGTACTCTCAAATGGGGACAGTGAGATGATCTAAGATCTAGAAGTGGGTAGCCATCTGGGAACAAGTGACCACCAAACAGTGTGGTTCATGATAAACTCAGCTACAGAGTCAAGCCATACAAAAGTAAGGGTACTGGACTTCAGGAGGGCTGACTTTGTCAATATGAGAGAGTGCCTTAGAAAAGCACTAGCAAACAGGCAAGAAGGAGGGGTGGAGCAACAATGGGGAAACATCAAAACTAACTTCACAGAGGCAGTATGGTGCAGTGGGTTAAGGCTCTGAGCTGCAAATCTGGAGACCTGGGTTTGAATCCCACAGCCCCCTAGGTGCATACTGTGTGACCCTGAGCAAGTCACTTAACTTTCTGTGCTCCCAGGTTGTACCTGCAAACAAGCTTTCAGCTTAGTGTGTCTCACCTGGTAAAATAAAAAAATAATTGGTTAAAACAAGCCTTTGTGTGAAGCAAATAAACAAATCAAAATGAAAGAAAAAGCCACCATGGTTCTCAAAAGAGGTGGCAGGGAAGGTTAGGGAGAAAAAGATAGCATTTAGGAAGTATAAAGAAACACAAAAGGAGCAGGACAGAGAACTGTACCAGTTAAGGCAGAAGGAAGCAGGGAGGGAAGTCAGAATAGCAAAGGCCCAAACTGAGGAAAAGATAGCCAACTCGGTTAAGAAGGGGGATAAAAAATTTTATAGGTACATCAGGGAGTGTAGTAAGACAAAGGGAGGGATAGTGAGGCTGAATAGAATGGACGGTGGGTGGGCAGAGAGGGACAGTGAAAAAGCAGGGATACTGAACTTATACTTCTGTTCAGTATTCACAAAAGAGAAGGAGGGGGAAGTATCTAATCCAATTAACAGAAGCACTCTGGATAGGGGGGTCGATCCCAGTCCTTTCACAGAAGAAAGGGTTCTAAAGGAACTCCTAAAACTGAAGGTGGACAAAACAGTGGGGCCTGATGGGATTCACCCCAGAATTCTAAAAGAATTAAGGGGAGAACTAGTGACACCACTGACTACCCTTTTTAACAAATCATGGGAAGATGGTGTGGTACCTGAGGACTGGAGTAAGGCGGATGTGATTCCCCTTCACAAAAGTGGGAGCAAGACAGAGGAAGGAAACTACAGACCTGTCAGTTTTACCTCTGTGGTAGGGAAAGTGATGGAATCGCTTCTGAAGGAAAGACTTGTTGAGTACCTAGAGGCCAGTGGGGCACAGGACCCAAGGCCAGCATAGGTTTACAGCATGAAAGGTCATGTCAGACAAATCTAATCGAGTTCTTTGACTGGGTGACCAAAGTAGTAGACCAGGGAGTGACTGTGGACATGGCCTACCTAGACTTTAGCAAGGCATTTGACACAGTGCCACACAAAAGATTAATGAACAAATTAACTAGCCTGGGAGTGGGTCCCAGGGTGGTAGCCTGGGTAAAGCATTGGCTGGACAATAGTACACAGAAGGTAATTGTAGACAGAGTCCACTCTGAAAAAAGGGGGGTTACTAGTGGGGTACCACAGGGTTCAGTACTGGGTCCAGTCCTTTTTAATGTCTTTATAAGTGACATTGCAGAGGGATTATAAGGAAAAGTATGTCTCTCTGCAGATGACACGAAGATCTGGAACAGGGTTGATACACAAGGAGGCGTGGAAAGAATGAGAAAGGACTTGGCAAGGTTGGAGGAATGGTCAGAAGTATGGCAGCTTGTATTCAATGCAAAGAAGTGCAAAATAATGCACCTGGGAAACAAAAACCCAGGGGAAGAGTACACAATGGGGGGAGATAGTAACAGCAACAGAAATGGAAAGGGATCTGGGGGTAATCACATCAGATGACCTTAAGGTTGGCAAGCAATGTTAGAAGGCAGTAAGGAGGGCTGGGGGGATACTGGGATGTATAGGGTGAGGCATCACCAGTAGAAAACAGAAAGTTATTATCCCTGTGTACAGACAGTTGGTGAGACCCTATCTGGAGTACTGCGTCCAGTTGTGGAGACCCCATCTCCGCAAGGACATAGACAGGATGGAGGCAGTCCAGAGGAGGGCAACTAAAATGGTGCAGGGTCTGCAAGAGAAGACATACGAGGAGAGACTAAAGGAGCTTAATATGTATACTGTTGAGGAAAGGAGGGAGAGGGGGGACGTGATAGAAACTTTTAAGTACCTTGGTGGAATCAACAAAGTCCAAGAGGGTAGCATCTTTCAGAAAAAGAGATGTGCAAGAACAAGGGGACACAATTTGAAGATGGGGGGGATGGCTCAGGGGCAATGTGAGGAAGTATTTTTTTCACAGAGAGGGTGGTGGGTGCATGGAGCAGCCTTTCTGAGGAGGTTGTGGGGCATAAAACTGTGGGAGAATTCAAGAATGCATGGGACAGGCATAAGGCAATCCTAGTGGGGGGGTAGGAAGAAATAGGCTGTTGGTTAACTAGGATCTGCAGCTTATCCTGTAGGTAGGGAAATGGGCAGTCTAGGTGGGACAAGCGGTCCTTATCTACCATCAAAGTCTATGTTTCTATGTTTCTAATGGATGGCAGGCAGGAGTCCACATGATTGGCCAGTAAAGTACAGAAATATTAAGGTGATGGGAAGCATTACTGCACTATTGATTTATGTATTTCAAATTTGGTGACCAGGATAGGCACACTGATCCAGGGCTCGTTTTTGGGTGTGATCCATGGGAGGGGATACAACAGAGAGTGAAGCAGCTCTAGCAAAGTGACAACAGCAGGTGCATAACAATGTACAATGCAATCACAGGGAATTTCAATGAAAGATAAAAACAATGTAAAACGTGTACATGTCTGTTGGTTATGGGGTAGCCAGGTTGAGAGCTAAGGTAGTGTACTGCCAATGTAAGGCAAAACATTTGTACAGAATCAATCAGGCGTACAATTCAGTTTACAGAGTACATTAAGTTGTAAGCTTTACAAACTGAGTAGGCAAAATGTGGAAAACAGGTCGACTATTAGAGGGGGTGGACAGGACATGGGCCATTGTAATGTGGAGAGAAGAGGAAGAAGTCTTTTTTGCAACTTTCAAAAGATAAATTCAGTGCCAGGTGGCTGCCATTTGCTCATCTGCTTGCATCTTAGCTGGCAGTATAGCCTAGAAGTTAAAGTAGCGAGCTCGATACATCCAGCAGACCAGACCTGGGTTTGATTTTCACAACCTCCACTTGCATACTGTGTGACTCTTGAGCAAGTCACTTAACCGCCCAATGCTCACAGGTCGCCCCTGAAAACAGGCACTTGTGCCTAGTGGGCCTTACCTGGTTACCAAAGACTTAAATAAAAAAATCTTACAGAGGAGTAGGAGGGAACACCTATACTAAAGCAATTGTTATAAACTGTGTATAGAATATATTATAGGTACATACAAGAGAAACATATCTACTGCAGGTCAGAATGTTTTTAAAGTTATTATTAGTTCATGCAGCCTATGGTTTGGGGCAGAACCTTTTGATGTTTTGACCTTTTGATGTTTAGGAGCATACTGTGTTATCCTAAGCAAGTCACTTAACTTCCTTGTGCTCCCAGGTCGCATCTGGAAACAAGCTCCGGCTTAGTGTGCTACTCCTGGTTAAACTATGTTCCCTTTCCCTTTCCCTTTCCCCTAAGAGACATTTTTATGTTGCTTGCACGCATGTGCAAGAAACATAGTGCCATCATCGGAGATTTCGGAGGTGTGTCACCTCCTCCTCCAATTCAGTCAGTGAGCTGGCAGGCGCGGCCCCTGTAAGCCAATGCATTTTGGAGCTGTCTATGACATGCTCCAAAATGCAGTGGCATACAGTTGAAAGGGGGAGCTACGCTTCAGTGAGCAGAGATAAGAAGCCCACTGAAGCATAGCTCCCCCCCACACGCAGGCGGCAGCCCGCACCTACTGCATAGCCGACGGGGTGCCCAATCCCCGTCAGCTGAGCTGCGTCTCCCCCCCAGTTGTAGGTGCCACGCTGGGAGCCCACCCCAGCATGGCAATGAGTCATTTGGCCGACGGGGTGCCCAACCTCTGCCGGCTGAATGCCCCTAGTCCTTGTGCCATGCTGGGAGCCCACCCAGCATGGCAAACGGTCCCACAACGCTTTTTTTAACCTGAAAACAAAACGGTCCTGGAGCGCCTCCCGACCCCCCCACAACCCGCAGACCCACCTACTGCGCACCCAGCCTCCCACACCCCCCACTCACCCCATACTTACTCTGACTCCCGCGCGACGATCTTCAGTGGACGAGAACACGCCTGCACTCTTCAAAGCCGACCGCGAACTGAGGAAATGCCGGTAAGCTGTGTAATGGCCTGGATAGGGGTGGTTCAACTTTGTTGCATATCTCAGGCATTTTTGGGTATTTTTGCACCAAATTTTCAACATGGGGTTTTTGGGACCCCTTCTCATGAATGATGTCACTGTCATGGCGTTATTCGGGCCCTAAGGGTGAGTTCGCGCAGTGACTGCGCAGTGACTGCGAAATCACCCTTCAGGCCTGAATACTGCCATGACAGTGACATCATTCATGAGAAGGGTCCCAAAACCCCATGTTGAAAATTTGGTGCAATAATTTTAAAATGACTGTTTTATTTAGTGTGCTATGCAGCTCCCACGCAGGCTCGTAAGTTCACGAATTTCAATATTTTCACCCATATTTTCAACATTGCCATTTTACCACACCTTCTTATGAGTAGTACAGATGTCATTTTCACATCTCACCTAAATGTGTTTCCATCATGTAGCTTAGAATGGCGAAATGGGTGTGCTAAATCAATGTACAGGACAAATTAAGAAAATTGCAGTGACACTGTTCATGAGCAGAGGTCTTAAAATGGCTATGTTGAAAATTTGGTGAAAAAATTCCTAAAAATGACTGTTTTACGAGCGTGCATTGCGCAGTTCCTACGCAGGCTCGTAAGTTCGCAAATTTTCAATATTTTCACTCCAGATTTTCAACATTGCCATTTTACCACATCTCCTTATGAGCAGTACAGCTGTCATTTTTCACATCCTGCCCAAAACGTGTTTCCGCCCATGTAGCGCACAATGGCGAGTCGGTGTGCAAACTCAATGTATGGGACACATTAACAAAATCACAGTGACACTGTTCATGAGCAGAGGTCTTAAAATGGCTATGTTGAAAATTTGGTGAAAAATTCTAAAATTACTGTTTTACTGAGCGCAGTGCTAGCAGTTCACGCACGCTCGTAAGTTCGCAAATTTTCAATATTTGCACTCCAATGACTTCCAAATACCTAAACAGCACATAGAAGCAAGCAACATTCGGCATTGACAAATGCTTATTAAAAGGGACATGAAACGCACTCAAAAGGACACACAAGCTGGTGGATGCACCATGGGAAGCATGAACTTCAGGAGGATTACTAGCGCCAGGAAGTATAAAGAAAAGTGTCATTAACTGAAGGACAATATACAGACCATGGCAATGGTGATGTGTAAGATCATGGAAGGACATATTATTGTAACTTTGGCAGAATGGTAAGATAATAAAAATAATAATAATACCTTTATTTTAGGGAGGAGGGGAGGGTGGCCTTGCAGGAGGACCTGGAGGCTCTTGAAAGGTGGTCGGGAAATGAAAACTAAAATTCTATGTGGGGAAGTGCAAGGTTCTGCACCTGGGAGTCCGAAATCCAGGCCAGGGGTATGCCCCGGGAGGAGACATGATTCAAGTCACGGAGGGTGAAAGGGACCTGGGGGAAGTGGTAGATGTCAAAATGAACAACTCGGAGACCTGTAGGAGGGCAGTGGCAAGGGCAAATAGGATGCTGGGATGCATCACCAGGGGGATTACCTCCAGAAAGACGGAAGTGATCCTTCCACTGTACAGCTGCTTGGTTAGGCCACACCTCGAGTATTGTGTACAATTTTGGAGACCACATTTAAAGAGGGACATTACACTCCTAGAGAGGGTCCAAAGGAGGGCAACCAAAATGGTCTGGGGCCTGAGGGAGAGGACCTATGAGGAGAGGCTCAAGGAACTCAACATGTACACCCTGGAGGAGAGGAGGGACAGGGGGGACATGATAGAGCTCTTTAAGTACATGAAAGGGATCAATAAAGGAGGCCCAGTCAGGGTGCTCCAAAGGAAGAAGGGTGGGGCAACAAGAGGTCATGGGTGTAAGCTGGAAGGGGGCAGGCTCAGAGGGGAGAGGAGGAGAAGTTATTTCACTGAAAGGGTGGTACAGCTATGGAATGCACTGCCCAGGGAGCTGGTAGAGATGGAGACTGTGGACGGGTGTAAGAGGGGATGGGACAGGTAGAGGGGGAGGATAAATCTGACCAGGCATAATACAGGTGGAACATCTGGGACTGGGGACAGTATAACCTAAGGGGGAGGGGGGGGACACCAAAATCGGCCCTCAGTGCAGGTGCTGAAAATCGAGCAGACTCGAGAGACCATTAGGCCTATTCTGCTGGCATTTTAGAATGTTAGTATTTATATTGCACAATTTCTAAAAATCAAAGCGCTGTACATATATGAAATATCACCAAATAAACAACTCAATAAAACTTTACAAATAATTAAAACATCAATTAAATTCCCACTATCCATACAAATATCAAAATATGCTGAATGCCTGCTTAAACATGCATGCTTTTAGGCCGATTTTAAAGCTCTCCACGGTCCTGCACTCTCTAATCTGATGAGGTAGAGAGTTCCACAGGGATGGTGCCATGAACATAAAAGCCCGGGTATCAGATGTTTTCAACCACACCCTGGGAACCTCTAGCAACCCCTCGTCAGTTGAGCGGAGAGGACGTCCAGGGCTGTAGGGAATCAGGAGCCCCTGAAAAAAGGGACCTTCGGGGCTCAGTGGGCCTACCAAAATTTGACAAATAAAATTTAATAAATTGATGATGTGCATTTTCTCATGTCTCAATAAAGCTTTCAAAGTTTAAAAACAGAAAGTGTACAGGCATTCAAGGGAATTCTAACAATGTTCTACTTAACAAGGGAATCACACTGCATCTTAAGTATTAGAGTGGTTGCAGAATTCCTATAAATTTGTATAGGTTTGTAAAGCCCACTTATCAGCAAAACTGATTTACAGTGTTTGAAGTAATAAAAATCCATTTTCAAATTTTGAAATTCTGGGATTGCACTAGTAATTGCTAGTCTAAAATCTGGGTTTTACCAGGATTCAGCTATCAAACATTAAGTCTATGCATCCATATTCAGAATAAAAGAAGGCTAAATATACAGAAAATTAAAATAAAACAAAATAAAATAGTACAAAAAAGAATTTATAGAGTTCTGTAGATTCACTGATCTGGTAAAACATGCCAAATTCCATGAAATGGCTTTCTTTGTTGTTTGTTTGTTTGTCCAAATTCTGAAATGTTACTGGGTTTTCCAATAAAAATCGAAAATCTGTCCCTGATACTCATTGATCCTGCTTTTAAAGCATGGGATAGGGCTGACCTATGGGACTTTGAGTCCCTTCCTACCTTGTATTACTCTACGATGTTATGCAGCTGTGTCAGGGCCAAGGCCTGCAGATATCACTGGGAACCACTCAATAAAAACTTGCAGTCGGATGTCTGTAGCTGCCTGTGTAGCCATGTGGAATTTGGAATTAGTACAAGAGGCAGCTGGAGTGATGGGTTTCCAAAGTGAAATCTGGGTTCCTCTACAACATATTGTAGTATTCAAATGGGGAAACTTGTTAGCACAGCTGTTAAAAGTGCCTGGAAAGTGTCCAGGAGGCCTGGGCTCAAGTTGCAAAGAATGAAATGAAACCAGAACACATCAGCAGCAAATGCAGAAGCATAACTTAAATTTTCTTTCATGAAAAAAAGCAGCCAAAGTTTCACAAAATGGGCTGTTTGTCCAGAAGAAACCTGATTGATGAAATAGCCATTTATTTCTCTGTTTCTCTTACTTAATAGCTTAGTTTTTCTGTGGAGAAAAATGTGACTTGATGATTGATCTGAAGAGTGAAAATTTCAAACATAGGGCTAGGATTCCAAACCATATTATTTCATGCTGGGGTCCTGGAGAGGTATTGATTCCTCCTCACCCCCCAACCCGCTCAATAATACTACCTGTATATTGAGTTATTTAAGTACTACAACATGACAAGAGGTTGGTTTTCCTCATTCAGTCTAACAATAGTATAGTCATTCGTCCAGACCCGTATGCCCTGGAGGTTACATTGAAGGTAATCAAATCCCAGGAATGCCTTAATGTTATTATAAAACTGAAATGTAATTCTTTTGTTTTAATTAATGTTTTATAGCTTCAGATTTTAAACATTCTATTGTACTTGAGGGCTTCCAGCCCTATACCATAAACCTTTAGAATGCAAGTCAACAGGTCAGACTGCCCCATTTCAAGCTATTCCTTTTTATGTTGCTTGCACGCATGTGCAAGAAACATAGTGCCATCATCGGAGATTTCGAAGGTATGTCACCTCCTCCTCCAATTCAGTCAGTGAGCTGGCAGGTACGGCCCCTGTAAGCCAATGCATTTTGGAGCTGTCTATGACACGCTCCAAAATACAGTGGCATACAGTTGAAAGGGGGAGCTACGCTTCAGTGAGCAGCGATAAGAAGCGTAGCCCCCCCCAATGCAGGCGTGCGCGCCCCCGCACGTACTGTGTAGCCGATGGGGTGCCCAATCCCCGTCGGCTGAGCTGCGTCTCTCCCCCCCCAGTAGTAGGTGCCACGCTGGGAGCCCACCCCAGCGTGGCAATCAGTCCTTTGGCCGACAGTGGTGCCCAATCTGCCATCGGCTGAATGCCCCCGGTCCTTGTGCCACGCTGGGAGCCCACCCCAGCATGGCAAACGTCCCACGACGTCTTTTTTTGTTTTTTAAAACCTGTAAACAAAAGCAGGTCCCGGCGTGTCTCCCAACCCCCACAACCCGCACACACCACTCGCGCACCAGCTCTCCCCACACCCCTCACCCCATACTTACCTCGACTCCAGTGCGACGATCTTCGGGATCGGGAACACGCCTGCACTCTTCAAAGCTGACCACGAACTGAGGAAATGCCGGTAGCTGTATAATGGGGCTGATAGGGGTTTCAATTTTGTTGCATATCTCAGGCAATTTTGAGGCATTGACTATTATGTGTTCTACCATTGTAGTGATGTTACTGTCATGGCGTTGATCGCTCGGCAGATTTCGCCGCTATGATCTAAATCACCCTTTGGGGCCCTGAATACCACCATGACAGTGACATCATTCATGAGAAGGGGTCCCAAAAACCCCATGTTGAAAATTTGGTGCCAAAATTCCAAAAAATGACTGTTTTACGAGCGTGCGTTGCACAGTTCTTACGCAGGCTCATAAGTTCGCAAAATTTCAATATTTTCACTCCAGATTTTCAACATTGCCATTTTACCACACCTTCTTATGAGTAGTATAGCTGTCATTTTTCACATCTCACCCAAAATGTGTTTCCGCCCTTGTAGCGCAGAATGGCGCAGTCGGTGTGCAAAATCAATGTACGGACAAATTAAGAAAATCACAGTGACACTATTCATGAGCAGAGGTCTTAAAATGGCTATGTTGAAAATTTGGTGAACAAATTCCTAAAATGACTGTTTTGACGTGCTGCTTGCAGTTCCTACATGCCGTATGAGGTCATAAATTTTCAATATTTTCACTCCAGATTTCCAACATTGCCATTTTATCACATCTTCTTATGAGTAGTACAGCTGTCATTTTTCACATCTCACCCAAAATGTGTTTCTGCCCATGTAGCACACAATGGCGCAGTCGGTGTGCGAGATCAATGTATGGGACAAATTAAGAAAATCACAGTGACACTGTTCATGAGCTCAGGTGTTAAAATGGCTATGTTGAAAATTTGGTGAAAAAATTCCAAAAAATGACTGTTTTACGAACGTGCGTTGTACAGTTCCTAGGTACACTCGTAAGTTCACGAATTTTCAATATTTTCACTCCAGATTTCCAACATTGCCATTTTGCCACACCTTCTTATAAATAGTATAGCTGTCATTTTTCACATCTCACCCAAAACGTGTTTCCACCCATGTAGCACACAATGGTGCAGTTGGTGTGCGAAATCAATGTACGGGATAAATTAAGAAAATCACAGTGACTGTGTTCATGAGCAAAGGTCTTAAAATGACTATGTTGAAAATTTGGTGAA
This sequence comes from Neoceratodus forsteri, assembly GCA_016271365.2. Taxonomy (NCBI): domain Eukaryota; kingdom Metazoa; phylum Chordata; order Ceratodontiformes; family Ceratodontidae; genus Neoceratodus; species Neoceratodus forsteri. The sequence continues at coordinate 1,454,371,456 of CM028132.1, read as the reverse complement.
AAAATTCCAAATAATGACTGTTTTACGAGTGTGTGTTGTACAGTTCCTTCGCACGCTCGTAAGTTCACGAATTTTCAATATTTTCACTCCAGATTTCCAACATTGCCATTTTGCCACACCTTCTTATAAATAGTACAGGTTTCATTTTTCACATCTCACCCAAAACGTGTTTCCACGCATGTAGCGCACAATGGTGCAGTCAGTGTGCGAAATCAATGTATGGGATAAATTAAGAAAATCACAGTGACTGTGTTCATGAGCAAAGGTCTTAAAATGACTATGTTGAAAATTTGGTGAAAAAATTCCAAATAATGACTGTTTTACAAGCGTGCGTTGTATAGTTCCTACGCACGCTCGTAAGATCGCGAATTTTCAGTATTTTCACTCCAGACTTTCAACATTGCCATTTTACCACACCTTCTTATGAGTAGTACAGCTGTCATTTTTCACATCTCACCCAAAACGTGTTTCCACCCATGTAGCGCACAATGGCGCAGTCGGTGTGTGAAATCAATGTACGGGACAAATTAAGAAAATCACAGTGACACTGTTCATGAGCAGAGGTATTAAAATGACTATGTTAAAAATTTGGTGAAAAAATTCCCTTCAGATGTATAGCAATATTACTAATGAAGACATTGAACAGAACTGGCCCCAGGACCGATCCCTGCAGCACCCCACTGGTCGCCCCCTCTCCCTAGACTGCATGCCATTTACCACCACTCTCTGCCTCCTGTCTGTTAGCCAGTTTCTAACCCAGTTTACCACCCTTTCCCCCATGTCCAGCCTACCCAGATAGTTTATCAGCCTCCTATATGGGATGGTGTCAAAGGCTTTGCTGAAATCAAGGTAAGCGTTGTCCGCTGCCCCACCCTGATTCACTTGCTTTGTCACCCAGTCAAATAAATCAACCAGATTTATCTGACATGATGTCCCCACTGTGAATACATGTTGTCTATGGTCCTGGGTTCCGATGGCATCTAGATGCCCCACTATCCTTTCTTTAAGCAATGTCTCCATGATCTTCCCCACTACTGAGGTGAGGCTGAATGGCCTATTGTTCCCTGCCTCCTCCCTGCTGCTGGACTTGTGTAGAGGGACCACATGTGCTCTCCTCCAATTCACTCATGTTGAATGACTCAGTGAACATGGCTGCCAGAGGTACTGCTATCTCCCTTCGCAGTTCTGTTAATATCCTTGGGCGTATGCCATCTGGTTCCATCGCTTTGTCTACCTTCAATTTAGTGAGCTCCTGCAGGACTCTTTTGTCCACCTCTTCACCCCCTTGGCAACTGCTGTACTGCTGTGGCCCTTGCTCCTCCCACTCTTCTGTGAATACTGAACGGAAAGACACAGTGGATGTCTTGGGAGTAAGGCATGACACTGTCACTTCCAAATACCTAAACAGCACATACAGGCAGGCAATATTCGGCATTGACAAATGCTTGTTATTAAACATGGCTTGAACATGGCTTATCCCTTTTTGCCAAGTACTTGTTGAGTTCTCTTCCCCCTCTTACATCTCCTCTTCACTCTCATCTCCTCCTCCCTCCTCTTACTCCCTCCACAGCTCTGGCTATTGCACCCTAGCACTCCCAACTAGGATGTCTTCATCTAGCCAAGCTGCTTTCTCCTTTCACCTCCATAAATTCTGGAACCCCTTCCCCCTCTCCATCTGCTCTGCCACTTCCCTTCACTCCCTTTCCTGTCTTCTCCATCTCTTCACTGCTCCCTCCCGCAACTGTACCTGAGTCTCCACCCCTGCTCCCCTACCCTACCTACTCTCCCGCCCTCTCCTTCTCCTTCGTCTCCACCCATTAACTCTACCTCTGCCTCCCTCCACCTGGATAGCTCCTTGAAACTCTACCTACACTTCTAGCCCTAACTCTGGTTTAGCTCCCTAACCGCGGAACGCCTCTTACTGTGCATATTGCCTAGATGGCTGGCCCTACTTTTCTTTGCATATGCTGCAACTAATCTGTATATACCGTAAATACTGAGTCATAATTGCTCTGTTTATTGTGCCCTGAAAATGTCCTCTTTTATTTGTACAGTTATACGCAAATGTTATTGTCTCCCTTTACCCCAACACCCAGGATGCATCTGGAAATGAGCTGCTATTCAGCTCAGTATGTCTTTCCTGGTGAAACTTTTGAAATAAATAAATTAATTAGTTAAACATTGATCTTTAATGTCGCTCTGTGATTCACCAACTTAGCAACTTGTGATCTTCCTAGGTTTTGTACTATGGACCACTGCTATCAGTAACAATAGTCAATAGTTTAAAAAAATATTTTCTGCTACACTTGCACAAGTGCATGATCCTCTGTATAAAACAAAAACATGGTGCCGGTCCCTGGTACTGAGCATGCCCTCCTTCCATTTTTCCTTTTTTCTTTTTATTTTCCATGCTATATGGCCCCCCTGATCATATAAGCATTACTTCATTTCACCTCCTCACTCCCCCCCCCCACCAATCTCAAAATGGTGGCCAGTAATTACCCTCCACTCACCTCTCTGGTGATCACCATCTCACGCAAGTAGAATGACTTACGTTAACTACCTGACTTTAACAATAAAGTTGCTTAGATAATGCAAGTCATTACACTTGACTGGGTGCCAGATCACAAGCAGCATCAGAGGATTCTGGGAGAAAGAAGGAGAGAGCAACTTGCAGTACTGAGAGTCAGCACTAGCGGGACCACACAAGGCACTTTCAAATCATACAGCAGGTATGTCATTGTTGCCTGCTTATTGTAAGACTTTCATCTGGTCTTTCCATGCTATCTTGTTTGCTCAGTTTTTTACGCTCAAGACTGTTACGGAGCCACGCTATTGTCAGAGGAACCAGGAGTGTGGGCAATGGCAGAGCCCATTCCTGTTGACAGGTACAGTGGCAAGCCTGGCAGTGGGTAGACCACAGCAGGGAGAGGGCTGGAGGTCTGTGTATGCCCCACTCAACGTGCATCTCATTTGGTAGTTGCTGCGTGTTGGAGGGCAGAAGCTGGGTGTGGATTTCTTTTTAGTTTATTTTTCTCCTTAGTTATCAATCAATCAGTATCTTTAATTAGCCAGGTGGAACACCATTGAACAGGGCTCATTTACAAAATGGACCTGGTAGTTTAAACAACAACGACAATACAACAATTTGGAGTAGGCGTAGCAACATTAGCAGCCTATGTACAGTCATTACAAGTGAGAAAGGCGTGTCTTGGCATGGTGGTGTACAATAATTTACAAATAGCAACATAAGGCTTGACAATGAGAACAGAACAAGGCAGCATAATTTACAGGCATGGTACCAAAGGCAGTCAGCATACTGCTGTGTGTGAGTTCTATGCAAGGCAGGTCTCTGACAGACAGTAGAGCACAATGTTATATTGGATGAGGTCAAGACCAGCAAAGCATTATGTGGCCTAGGAGAAGACTATAAAGCAAGGGCATTGAGGGCACAGGATGCTCCAAGGACAGTGGAGGGAGGAAAGGTTAGGAGGGGTGAGAGGGGGCAATTGTAATACCTTCAGGATTGACATAGCTGCATTAGTCGGCACGGTAGATCTGAGATTAAGGGGAGGGTATGGGGGTAAAAAGGTGCCATTAGTAGGTGGAGGTGACAGACAGGTAGGAGGGAGAGTCAGAGATTCAGTGCCCGAAGCAGTTGCAGGGCTCCATAAATGATCATTGGATAAGATTTTTGAAGGCAGATAATGGTACAGATGAAACGAGCTGCAGTAAATTTTGAGCAGTAGTCCAGAGGACTGGTAAGGCATGACTAATCGCTGCCTGACCAAAATGCATCCTAACTCTGGGTATATAAAGGGTGATACAAGTCTGGCTTCTCAGCAGATAGCTGCCAGGAATGCAAGAGGGTAGGCAATCCTTAATATATTGAGACAGCTTGTTAGAGATGGCCCTATAGATACAGAGCATGGTATTCCTTTGTCGTCTAAGACTAAGTGAGCCCCAACGTACAATGTTGTAGGGGGTACAGTGGTGTGTTGAGTAGGGGGCACCAGTAATGAACCTGAGCGCCTGGTGGTACAGAGTGCCTAGTTTGGCAAGGGCTACACTAGAGCAGTGCCCATGCAGAAGGTTTGCATAGTCAAAGAGAGGCAAGAACATTGTTTGTACCAACCTGGTTCTTCCCTCCTGCGTTAATAGATGCCTGATTCTGAAGAAAATCCTAAGCATCTGTTTAAGCTTTTTGGAGAGTTCCTCGATATGGACTTTGAAAGAATGATTGGAGTCAATCCACACACCCAGATATTTGAAGGAATCTGCATAGTCCAGCAATTCACCAAGCAAGGTGTGGATTTGAGAGGCTGTCCCTACAGTAATAGAGTAGGGAGAGTTTACTACAGGGGTTGAGGATCATGGCCTTTGTTTTCTTAGCATTTAACAGAAGTTTAGAGTAAAGGAGATTGTTTTGTAAGTGGTTAAATTCTATTTGGAGGTCACTACACGTGAGTTCCAGAGTAGGTCTGGCTACATACAATACAGTGTGATCTGCAAAGAGATGTATGTCAGCCAACTTGACTCCAGCATCTAGTTCGTTTCTGTAAATGGCAAACAAGAGAGGACCCAAGATGGACCCTTGTGGTACTCCTCTAGAGAGTGTTTTAAGGGGGGAGAGAGACCCCCCCAGCCTTGATCTGTTGGTGTCAATCAGAGAGGTAGTTAGAAAACCACTCTAGGGCTGTGTCACTGACCCCAATATTCCATAGAACAATCAGGAGCAAAGAATGGTCTACTATGTCGAAGGCTTTGCTAAGGTCAAGAAACAGAGCACACACATAACTTCTAGCATCCAAGGCTCTCAACCAGTTGTTCGTAACCTTAGCAAGAACTGAGGTGGTACTATGGTGGGGTCGGAAGCCAGACTGGGCAGGGTTTAGAAGGTCCGAGTCATTGATGTGCTGTCGAAGCTGGGTATTAACCACTTTTTCCAGAAGCTTAGAGAGGGTAGGGAGTAAGAAGATGGGGCTGTAGTTATTAAGATCGCTAGTGCCGCCAGAATTAAATAGTGGAATAACGTGGGCAGTTTTCCAGATGGCCGGGAGTGAGCCCTGGGTAAGGGACATGCTGAAGAGATGGGTGATTGCGGGTGACAGAACCCGGTAGCCAAGTCTGAGGAAGAAGGGCTCTATCAGTCTACCCCAGCACTTTTCCTACTATCCAGATGGAGCAGAAGGTCCTCAACTTCCTTTACTGTGACAAGGGAGAAGGAGAATGTCGTGTGAGGAGGGGGAAAGGTTGGGGCATGGCCTGGGCAAGTTGAGCTAGGAGTAAATAGTTGTGTACATAGGCTAGAGGCAGGGGAGTCATCAAATGCTAGGCCTGTGGTGGCAAAGTGATTATTAAAGAGTTCAAGGATTTCTTACTTGTCAGCAACAACTGAGTTGCCTGAAGAGATTTTTGGTGGGAATAAACTAGCAGAACTGTGGCCTTGGATTTCCTTTAATGTTTTCCAGAATTTAGTTGTACTGTTAGAAGAAGAGTTAAGTTCAGACTGGTAGTAACTAGATTTTGCATCCCTAACCATTCTCGTGCAGTGGTGTCTGACAGCTCTGAAAGCTGACCAATCATTAAGCTGTTTGGTCTTCCTGGCCTTCTTCCAAAGCGAGTCTCTGTGGAGCAGCTCTTCTTTCAAGCTTGATTAGAACCAAGGGCATCTTTTCTTATTTGTTCAGATTTTTACAAGAGGTGCGAATTTATTGATGAATCCAAGAACAATGTTTTGGAAGACTGGGAAGGCTTCTTCAACCGAAGATGCCAGGTAGAAGTTCTGCCAGTATGCGTATTGCAGGTCAAAGAGGTAGGCTTTAGGGTCAAAATGTCATTTTGATCTTTTAAGGGCACAGCTACAAGAAGAAATAAACCTAGGGTAGGTCCTCACGCAGGCTATAATACAATGATCACTGAGGTTGTTAAAGAAAATGCCTGAGTGGGAGTATAGGTGAGGTTTGTTAACTAGAATAACATCAAGTAGGGTACTGTTTTTGGGATGCTTTTTGTTAGGACAGGTGGACTCCATTATGAGCTGTGACAGCCCAAAGTTGTCTCATAACTCCTTAAGGGGTTGTGAAGAGGTTGAGAACCAGTCCATGTTAAGGTCTCCTGCAGTAATCACTTCGGAGCATAAGGAAGATAGTATGCTGGGTGGGTGCTGTAACACCTTATGCCCTGCAGAGGGAGGCCTATAACAACCGAGTATATAAATAGGGGTTGAAGAGGGAAGCTGTACTTTTAGCGTGGTACATTCAGATTATAGGGGAACAGTAGTAGAGTTAACGATGGAAGCTGGGAATTTGTCCCGAACTAGATAGCCACGCCCCGTCCCCTAGTTGGCCTGTCAGTCCTATGGATGGCGTAGGAGGGGATATTTATATTGTGGTCTAGGGTAGAAGGCTTCAGCCAGTTTTCCGTTACCACAACAATATCTGGGGAGGCAATACTAAACCAGGACTGAATAATGTCTAGCTTTTTTGACAAGCTACAGGCATTAATGTGAATCAGGCTTAGCCCCTTAAGGGCAGGCAGCTCGGAGGGAGCCTGGATAGGAAGTGGGGGGCCAGGATTGAGTTTGATGTTACCTGTGCAAATTAGTGTTAGCAACAGGAGTTTTGTGAGGGCATGTAACAGGAGCCTATGCAGGCAAGAACGTGCCCTCTTACGAGGGCTGGGGAAAGTGGGTGTTGGAGGAAGGAAGTAAGTGTAGCTGGGGCACAGGGATGCATAAATCTAAATCATAATAGATGTGACATAAGTAAAGCGTGGGAAGAGGACAGAGAAGGGATGTATATCACAAGGAGTGCGGTACGAGATGGTTGCTGAGCTATGCCCTTGGTTGGGTAGGTCAGCCTGGGAAAGATAAAATATAGTGATGAGGGGGGAGATGGGGCATACAATGTGTGCCCAGAGGCTGGCTGTAGGGTCGGAAAAGGCTAATTCACCTATGGGTGCAATGGTGAAGTGCAGCCTGCACAATGTGCGGCTTAACAACAGGAGTAGCTCATTGTGTTACCCAGTTAAGCCTAAAGTACTCAGCAGCCAATGGAAGGGAAGTGCAAGGGGGGAGAGAGGGCCATAAGTATTATGTATCCAAAAACAAGGAGTGGGTTCTAGGGTACACTCACAGCAGACTAGGCGTGCCTTCAGGGAGAAGGGGGTGGCTTGAAATGCAGGAGGTGGGATATCTAAGCTTGCTGGAGTGTAGACATGCCTCCACACTTCTTGGGCCAGTTAAAAAAGACCAGATGAGGGGTTTTAGACATAGACAGGGTGGAGGCTGTCCAGAGGAGGGCAACCAAAATGGCGCAGGGTCTGCACCAGAAGACATATGAGGAAAGACTAAAGGAGCTTAAGATGTATAGCTTCAAGGAAAGGGGGGGGATATGATAGAAACTTCCAAATACCTCAAAGGAATCAACAAAGACCAAGAGGGTAGCAACTTTCAGAAAAAGAGATGTGCAAGAACAAGGGGGCACAATTTGAAGATGGAGGGGGGACAGCTCAAGGATAATGTGAGGAAATATTTCTTCACAGAGAGGGTTGTAGATGCATGGAATGGCCTTCCTGAGGAGGTTGTAGAGTCAAAAACAGTGCGGTATTTCAAGAATGCATGGGACAGACATAAGGCAATTCTAGTGGTGGGCAGGAGGAAGTAGGCTGTTGGTTAACTAGACTCTGCAGCTTATTCGTTAGGTAGGGAAATGGGCAGACTAAGTGGGCCAAGTAGCTCTTATCTGCCGTCAAATTCTATGTTTTATTTTTCTTTGTTTAGAGTATTTAATTAAGATGGGAAGAGACGTAAGGGGACAGGCAAAAAAATGCTCAAAGAGCAGCAGCAGTACACACTGGGAGCTAAAAGCAGGCTACACAGGAATCACGCCAAGTTCAAAATCTGGCCGAGTAGCTTGCTTGGGAAATCATACCTGCACTTGTGGAATTCAGTGTCAGCTTAGTCGGCAGCTGGGGAGGGCAGGAAGGTTTATTAACCTGCCTTCAGACCCTGTAAGGAAAGAGAGGGGATTTTAAACTTGGGGAGTATTTTATAAGGGTAAGCAGGGGCTGGGCTGAAATGCAGGGTGGGGGATGGAAGGAAGAGTGAGTGCAGGAGAAAGAGAGAGAGAGCGACAGAGAGGGACAGAGGGTTTGGAGGGGTTTGAGTACAAACAAGTTAATAAAAAATTTCAGCTAGCATGTAGCAATATTGTATGGCACCAGCAATTAAATTTAGAGCAGCTGAACAATGTACAAAATTATACAATTTGCTACGCTAGGGCTAAATGCAACATTCTGAGCTCAAAGAGCAACTAAAATCACAGCCAAATGAAAAATGCTCAAAGAGCAGCAGCAGCACACACAGGGAGCCGAGAGCAGGCTACACAGGAATCACGCCAAGTTCAAAATCTGGCAGAGTAGCTTGCTTGAGAAATCATACCCGCACTTGTGGAATTCAGCGTCAGCTTAGTCGGCAGCTGGGGAGGGCAGGAAGGTTCATCAACTTGCCTTCAGACCCTGCACTTGTGGAATTCAGCGTTGGCTCAGTCGGAAGCTGGGGAGGGTAGGAAGGTTCATTAACCTGCCTTCAGACCCTGCACTTGAGGAATTTGGCATCAGCTCAGTCAGAAGCTGGGGAGGGCAGGAAGGTTCATTAACCTGCCTTCAGACCCTGCACTTGTAGAATCTGGAGTCAGCTCAGTCGGAAGCTGTAAGGCATACTCTGCAATAGAAGCGTTGCAGATCAACTTGAACCTGGGGTGTGTCAAGATATCTGGGCATGGGCACAAAAGAGAGACCTTTGCTAAGGAAAGATTGTTCATCTTGTGTCAGAGGGAGGTCTGGAGGAATACAAAATATCAAATTGTTAGGTTATGTTGGATTTGAGGGCTCATGTTGGTTGCTGATGTGCTGGGTGAGAGATTGGAGTTTGGCAGATTTGGTGTCCTTGAACTGAAAGAGAGTGAAGTTAAGGTGTTGGATGCAGCGGTTAATAAATGGAAGGTTATGTGGAGCTGTTCACTGCAGGAAATCCTTTTGCCTTTGGATGGTTTTGTCCACAGAGATCAGCTGTTTTTTAATGGAAAGAATGGTGGTCATGATGTTTCCTAGAGAAAGTTTTCAAAAGCTTCTCTACACTAACTTTGTTTTTTTCTCTTTTAGATGTTTCCTGAAGAAGACCTAAGGTCGAAACATAGATTTTAAATTTTATTTTCTATTTTCAGCATGCATTTAATGTTACCATTTTGTTTTGCTTTCAGACCACATGCTAACACAGACCCTTGTTTTTGTTTTTTACAGTTTGTATGCTACATTTGCTGTGACCCACTATGCCTACTCTGAAATCTCTTCTAAATTGTCTACGATGCTTCTTCATTTCATCTATGTCTGCACTCCCTTCTCATAATTCTAAGCCTTCTCTTGAATTATTTTCTGCAATTTGCTCTGAGACTAAACTCTGCAGTCACTTACAGTTTCTTTCCAAATGCCACCACCAGGGTATTATTCTTAAAGGTTTCTATTTGAAATTCCACCCTCGTTCATTTGGGTCTGAGACACATGTTTCCTCCACTAATAAGCTTTTGAAAAGTTTCTCGAGGAAACTTATCAAAGGTCTCTCTTTGTGCCCACAACCAGATATCTTGACGCACCCCAGGTTCAAGTTGACCTGCAGTGCTTCTATCGCAGAGTACGCCTTACAGCTCATTTTTCTAATGAGAATCTTCCCGCAGATGATGACAGTATCACCAGAACAATCAATTATATCAATCCCCAATGACGTGCAAGAACACCACCTCCAGGATGTTTTGCTGCTGTTGATTATTTTGTTAACCAATGCATGGAAAACACCACTAACTTCAATTTTCATTGCAGGCACAACCACTCCAATCTGACAACTGGTAAGCTTGCAGACCTCAGATCTCTGCAATGGAGGAATTACATTGTTATTAAACCAGCCAATAAGGGAGGTGCTGTTGTGGTTTGGCAAAAGGAGCTGTACATCACTGAAGCCACACAGGAACTCTCCGACACCAGGTTTTACTCTTCTCTTCCCCAGGACCCCACTGCTGACTATCAGACTGAGGTTATCACCACCATCACCTCTGCTATCGAAATCAAAGAGCTCCCTGCTTCTGCTAAGAGACTCATAGTTCAGCGTCCTCAGTCATCCAGGTTTTATCTCCTTCCCGAAATCCACAAAACAGGTAACCCGGGTCGCCCCATAGTGTCTGTCTGCTCCTGCCCCACATCTCGGCATGAGACCCCTTGTTGAGTCCCTGCCCTCCTATGTTAGAGACGCTAACCATGCTTTCCAGTTATTTGACAGGTTCAGATTCAGTGGCTCTCATCAGCTCATTCTCACCATGGACATCAAATCTCTTTACACAGTGATCCCCCACAATGATGGTCTGACAGCTTTGCAGCATTTTCTGAATAAGTGGGAAGTTCAGCAGCCACCCACACACACACCAACTCGTCTGGCAGAACTTGTTCTTAAACTCAATTCTTTTTCTTTTAATAACAGTTTTTCTCAGCAGGTCAGTGGAGCTGCCATGGGTACCAAGATGGGCCCCAGCTTTGCTAATCTGATTGTGGGTTGAGTTGAGGAACAGTTTTTTCTCTCATTCACAGGGACTGTGCCTGAACTCTACAAACGCTACATAGATGACTGTGTGGGGACCACCTCCTGCTCCAGGGAGACCCTCCAAGTCTTTCTTAACAAGTTTACCATGGACCATCCTTCCCTTCAATACACTGTTGAAGTATCTTCCTCCACACTGCCTTTTCTGGATATCCAACTGTCAGTACAGAACACTGGTCTGAAGACATCAGTTTATTATAAACTCACTGACTCTCATAGTTTCCTCCTCTACAGCTCCTTCCATCCTAAACATGTCAAGAATGGCCTGCCTTAGTCACAGTTTCTTAGACTTCGCAGGTTATGCAGTGAAGAGGATGATTTTGCTGAGCAGGCCCAAATAATGCAACATTTTTTCATTAACAGGGGATGCCCTAAAAGCACAGTGGACAGAGTACTCTCCCTGGTCAGTAACATGCCCCGTAACCTTGACCCCTGCAGGAATTATACTGTCACACGAACAACGACAAATTCTACTAGTGCTTCCTTTTCCTCAAAGTATACCTTCTCTTCACAGGATCATCACCAGTAACTTTCCTATTTTGCAGACTGACCCCAACATTGGTGCTTCCTTTACAGAACCACCTATTGCCTCCTACTTTTGTCCACCCAACCTTCAGAATCTCCTAGTAAAAAGCAGCCTAACTACTCCTAACAGTTTCTCCCTACCAGGTACCAAACCTTGCAACAGAACTTGCTGCTACACCTGCAAATCTGTTTCTAGTGTGACTGAAATTCAGGGCCCTACAGGTGTTTTTCACATCACCAAGGAGTTCTGATGCACCTCCACTAATGTGGTACAGTATATTGTATTCTTTGCAGGAAGTATGCAGTTATTTACATCGGAAAGACTGGTAGACACCTTGCTGACTGTTTCAGGGAACATTACAGGGCAATCAGGAATGGAGAAACTGATAAATCCATTGTATTCCACTTCATCTCCAGGGACCACAGTGTCAGTGACCTTTCTGTTTGTGCCCTTCAGCAGGGCTTCTGGGATTCTGATAATAGAAAACACATGGAAACTAAGCTGATCATTTGCCTTGGCTCCCAGTATCCCTCCGGTTTAAATGACATACTTATTTTCTAATAACATCTTTCAGCCACCCCTTATTTTCCCTAAAGTCTGTTTGTATCTGTACACATTTAATTTCTATTTTCATTTTCACCATATATCTCCATCTCTGTCTCCTTCTCCTACATTTGTCACCTTTCAGCCTTCTTTCTAGGCATGTTAATTAGTCTCCACCTGGGGAGTCCTCTAGCTCTTTCACTCCCATTATGCCTTGTCTTTCCTATCATCAAATTTTTGTTTCCCAGATTCTCTCTTAATCTTGCCATTTATCACTTCTTTTCCCAGAGCCTTCCCCTTTTTTCTTTCCCCACATACTGTATATATCCCTTATTTGACCTCCCCTTTACACTAGCTTTGTTTTTTTCTCTTTTAGATATTTCCTGAAGAAGATCTAAGGTCAAAACGTAGATTTTTAACTTTATTTTCTATTTTCAGCATGCATTTAACATTACCATTTTGTTTAACTTTAAAGTAACTGCAAAGGATAAAAATCATGTATTCATGCACATGTTTTCAGTAATAAATAATGGGGAGGAGAAATCTAGAATATATATGGAATACAAGCAGAATTTCAACTAATTATTATGTTTTTCAAAGTTTTCTTTGATGCATAAGTAGCTCTTTAAGCAAAACATAGTAAATAATGTCAAAAGTCTTATAAATATGAAAATATATATGTGTTAAGTAAAAAATAGGTTAGAAGACAACCTGTCCTACTGCAAGTTAAGCATTCACCAGCTGTTTCATACAGTGGTGTCAATCAAATTTTACAAAGTGTACTGTTCAGATACATTTTTCTTAAACTCTGTGTACAATAACTCCATATAACTCATGAATAGTCAAACTTATACTATCTTAAACATGATGGGCAGGATTCACAAAACAGATGCACCTGGCACATCTCAGATGTACCTGTGCAAGTCGGAAATGTGTCAGAAGGTGATTCAGGTACAGGGAGGAAGCGCCAGTGCAAACGAGATGCCCTGCGCCAAAAGACATGCACCATGGGTGCAACGAATGACATGCGCATACACAGGGGGGCGTATCATGTGCATACTCAGCGCATCCCAATCCACAGAGCAAAACCAAGGAGCAGCAATGGAGCAACTCCAGCACAAAGCCAGGATGCGCCCTAGAAAGATAAGTACAAAAGAAGGAGACTTAAGTCCAGCACACCAGCAGGCCATCAATGGAACAACAACAGCAAGATACACACAGAGGGGAAGTCAAAACAGAGGGAGAGGCACAGACAGCAAGCCACACCACAGGGCTACAGCAACAGAGGGGATGAACCCAGCAGCAGTCACCATTGCTGGTGCCCTAATGAGGAGGGAGGGAGGCAGGGTGCCAGGGAGCAACCGTAGGCAGCTGGCCCCCACGGCCTTCGTGCCTGGCTGTCCTTGAGAGCAGCTGACAGAGGTGGAGGCAGTTGGCGATACACATACTCCAACAGGAGTCCATGCTGAGGCAGCTATGTGAGCTGTGCCATGATGTGATGCAGGCACCAATGCATGAGGACATGCCATCACGGTGGAGACCAAGGTGACCTTGGTCATGTGCCTCTCACCACGGGGAACCTTCCAGAGGCCACAGGGGACACCACTCGCGTATCGCCGAGCCTCCAACGTCCGCCTCCTCACAGTTCCTTACCACACTACTACCACATGCTTCGGAATACATCAGATTCCCCAGCATGCAGGAAGAGTGGACAGAAGCCATGCAGGGCTTCCACAGAGTGGCACGCATGCCAGGTGTCATATGGACCATCGACTGCACCCATGTGGCAATCCATGCACCACCTGGTGAGGAGAGCATCACATACATGAATCAGAATGGGTACCACTCAGTGAACTGCCAGGTGGTGTGTGATGCCACGGGTTGCATCACCAATGTCTGCACCACACACCCTGGGAGAGCACATGATGCACACATATGGCACCAGTTGGTGTTCTGTGCAAGGTTCGAGGCTGGGGACATCCAAACTGGACATCTGTTAGGTACATGTGACTGGGCACCAGTAGCCCGGGGGAGCCACCATGCCCAGGACACCTGGGGTGGGCCATGGATAGGAGACTGCAGGCATAAGGGCACTAGGTCAGCAGGGATGTGGAAGGGTGCTGGGCTGATGCAGGGTGGCATGGGCCCAATGTGTGCCACAGGATGGACAGAGGTAGGCAGGGGCAGCAGGGGCAGGGGATGCAGGACTGCCAGGCATGTGGCTGCATGGGTGGGGGAGCAGGACAGGGGCACACAAAACAGGGTGAGACAGGGTCGGGTCACATGCCACAGTGTAACACCATGTACTAATGGAGACACATCTACCCCCACAGGTGATGCTGCATACCCATTGCGTCCCTGGCTCCTCACCCCCATCTGACAACCTGGAACAGTGGCAGAGTAATGCTACAATAAGGCATACGTTGTGATGCGAGCCATCAGTGAGTGTGTCCTCGGCATGCTGAAGATGCAATTCTGGTGCCTGTGCCGGTCAGGCAGTGCCCTACAGTACAGCCCTGAGAAGGCCTGTGGCATATTCCTGGCCTGTTGTATGTTACACAATATGGCCCAAGACCATGGGATACCTGCCGAGGTCGGCAAGTGCAACAGTTCCGGGGAAAAGGAGGGGTTGGGGGAGGGTGCAGCAGGGGCACACCTAGAGGAACATGGAGCCGATGGAGGACATGGGTGCAGGGATCCAAGGCTGGCGGCCAAGGCATGGGCATACAGCACCAGAGTGGTTGAGGAACACTTTGGGACATGCAGGTGAGTATGCAGGTTGGTACATGTGCAGGTGTGGGCACCACAGTGTAGGGATATCATGGCGGAGGCATGGCAGGCACTGTATGCCACCCCGGGGTGCACATGCAGGTGCATGCACACGGTAAGGGACAGACACACACACACACACATGCCATGCACCACACCAGAACCACACAGGCCACGCCCACACTGTCACGGGTCATTGTGCACTGTGGCTGGCACACGGGCACTGCATGCACTGTAATGCACTCATTATACCCATAACACATGGCACGACTGCAGTGCACACAAACACACAGGTGCACATACACAGGCGACACGGTGGTGTGCCAGGGCAACCATGTGACTGGAGACCACCATGCACAGTGGCACTGGCACCACCCACAGGGCAGACAGGGTGCACGACCATGCCACCCACCACCACAGACCCCTGGGCATGGACATCACAGGGCCGCCCTTTGACTGCCACGGACATGCGGGCGGCCTCTGCCACTGTCGCTGGTGATAGGGATGCCACCGCCAGCCACAGGGGGTGTCCACAGGGACCCCTCAGGGGTGCTGCACTGAGACCGTGAACGGGTGCTCAGTGGGGTGGCCGATCCATGCCCCCCTGCAGAGCCATGGCTGGTGGGGGTGGATGCCAGTGGCGACGGGGTCAGCAGCAGGGGTCCCACCTGGTACCATCATCGGGGTGTCCGGGACATGTTCCAGGGTGTCCGACTGGATGTACGCTGTCCGTGGCATGCTGTGGAACCAGCCACTGCCTCCACAGCAGCTGTGATCCTCTCCATGGCTGCGGTCGTGCCCACTCGCATGAGGCGTGTCTCAGCCAGCATCTGAGTATGCCACGCTGAAGCGGACTCATGCTCCTGGACCATGACAGCCCAGTGGCTCCAGAACTCTGCCTGGAGTGGCTTCTGACTGTCCACAGTTGCCTGCAACAGGTCAAGGTAGACACCCATGTCATCAGCAGGTGATGCGGCATGGGGGCGGTGCTGCCGAACTGGGGAATGGGCAGCCTCACCAGGGTCATCCACGGGTGGTGGATGCACCCTGTCAGGCTGTGCTGTGTGCGTATCATGGCTGGGCATGGGTACCTGCTGTCCATGCATGTCATCCAGTAGACCCACTGTAGTGGGTGCATGCTCACTGGTGCCCTGCCTGGATGCCACTGACGCCGCCAGCACTGTGCTGGGCAGGGGTGCAGATGGCATGGCACACACAGCCCCAGGCATCCGTGTCACTGCTGTACCGGTGTCTAGCACAGTGGGAATGCCATTGGCATTCAGGATCCCATGCACAGGCGGCCCTCACTGTGTGCACTGCAGTCACCCATGGCAGTGGCGCTGCTGATGGTGGAACATGCGTCAGTGCTAATACCCTCACATTGCAAGCCACTGGCAAGCACGATGAGTGCATCCGCTATGTCCACCACCTCCTCTGGGTCACCATCAGACAACCCAGCCAGGCCCCCCAACCATTAGATGTACCCACCTGCAGTACCGCCATCACTGGTGCAGGGCTCTGCAGAGCCCTCTGCCACAGGTACCATGACCGGTGGTTTGTGGAGTGTGGACAGCGCAGGTGCGGACACGCCCACATCACTGTCAACAGCTCCATGGGGTGGGCCCGCATCATTGCCTATGGGGGCTGCGTAGTTGGCCATGGCCTTGCCATGGAATTGCAATAGAGCTGTGGAAGAGAGAAAGGGAGATGTGGTTAATGCACAGGATGCACATGGCACACACCGCCGGGTACGCACGCCTGTCCATGGTGGGTGCGGACAGGGTGCACAGCTACTCACCATGCTGCGACTGGCTGCCCCCCATCTGGAAGCCACCCCCAGGGATGCCATGCACGGATATCCCTGATACACTGGTGGCCAGGAGGGTATCATTGGGGCTGAGCTGTGCCACCGAGCCGGGTCCACCCCCTGTCTGCCGCAGGGAGGCCTGGATGCTGGCCACCCTCTCCCTGGCCCTCAGTGGGCCATCATTCCAATGCTTCCTGCACTCCTGCACTGTGTGGTTGTATGGTGCGACCATGTTCACATGCCGGGCCACCTCCTCCCAGCCCTCTGCACGCACCGTCCTGCTGCCACCCCTGCCAGTAAGTACATCCAGGCATAGATGGCATGCCTCGATGAGTTCCCTATCCTCATCCCATGTGAAGATTGGTCGCCACCTGCCAGCGGCACCTGACTCCTCAGACATTCAACACACTCTGGGTAGAAGCAACCTTGTGTCAGACCCACCCAGGTGTACACACATACCCACACCCAGCTCCCACTGTCTGCAGGCTCACCATGGTCTGTGGTGCCGGTGGCCTGTGCCGTGGTCCATGTGTGGACTGCCAGGCACAGGTGGACATGCACCATGGTGTGTGGTCCATGAGGGATGGCACATGTGCCACACAAGGTACCCAAGACATGGCAGGAGAACCATGTAGCCACCACAGGGTGTGTGTGACACTGACCCATCTGCTGTGTGTGTGTGTCCCAATACCCCAGCTGTGTGTTCCACCACCATGGTGCACCATCATACCTGGGTGCCACCACTGTGTTGGCTGCAGGGTGAAAGAGGACTGCCATGAGGTGGCACGCAGTGTTTGCACAGCAGCAGTGTGAGTGCTGGCAGTGGTGACACTGTGCTGCACAGGTGTTGCACTGTGCAATGTACAGACATGTGTCATGGTGCTGCATGCACCTCACAGTGCAGTCCACCCCCAGCCATCCGTACCATCCCTGTGTCCCTGTGTACTTTGTGTTGTCCTCCATACACATTGACCCCCCCCCCGCAGTACACCACCACGGCGCAATGTCAACTGTTGCGCAGCGGTGCCCAGAACATGCTGTGATGTGTGTATCCCAGTGACACGGTCTTCCGCTGTGGCCTCAGCAGGGACCTGTCCAATGTCACCTCTTGGCTACATCCCTGCAGTTGTACATCACGTGTTGCTGTGGTGGCCACCTGATGGTGGTCTGGTCCCACATGCAGTGTACTGGGGCACCATCAGCTGTGCATACACCGATGCAGGCACACCAGTGTGTGCTGTAGCCCTGTGACAGTGGCAGTATACTCACCCTGTAGACACTGACTCCTATCAGTACTCTGGTCTCAGCCTGCTGAATTGGGAGCATTTATGGCTCAGGTCATGCAAATGAGGCCTGAGCCCCTGTTAATGAGATGCTAATTGGCTGAGATGCCCATGCATGGATGATGAGGCTGTTTGGGGCGCATTCTCTCTGAATAGCATAATTGCTCCCAGCTCATCTCACTTTGCACAGAGCACCTGTGTGATGCGCCAACAACAGTATGGCACATTCCCAGCGCATGCATGGTCTGGGTGGTGCATCTGCATGGCTTGGGGGCAATCCACACGGCGCATCCCCACGCATGCATTGACTGTGTTGTACGGCGCATCTTCCTTTATGTACCATTCTACCATAGTCTGGTGCACCATAGCATGCTTGATGATCATGGTGCCATGTACCGTATCGCGCAGCTTGTCCCACAATGCGCTGCCCATGCTGCATTGTCCGTCCCTCCCCACGGATCATGCTCTATGCACTGTACACGTTACTGGCATATGCCGTGCCAACATGGTGCCTGCACGCGCACACCACACATGTGCAAATGTGTCTTTGCCATGGGGCGCCATACCATGGTGGTGTGTGCATGCATGGTTCCATCGGCAGCAGCCAATCACGCATCACATTCAGTGCACAGTGTGCTGCATGTGTATCACTGTTTCACGTGGCACATAACGGTTGGTGGATGGTGCATTCCCTGTTTTCACCTTGCCACTGTATGTACACAGTGCAGGATGCCTGGAACTGTGAGAATGGTGCCTAGGGCCATGAACTGGTCACATTTGGAGCTGTTACACCTAGTGGCACAGGTCATGGCTGTGGAGGGCCTCCTGTTTGGACAGGAGGACCTCCATGAGCCCAGGGCCAGGGTGTGGGCCACCATTGCTTCACAGACTGTGCAGCGTACTGGCATGCCACACACAGGTGAGCAGTGCAGGCATCGCTATGGCGACCTCCAGAGGTGGGACTCGGAGAGGCTTGCATGACTGCGGTGCTGTGTATGCAGGGGTGCACTGCCACAGCCAGGTAGGTGTTCTCTAGCTATATCCTTCTGTGGCACATGCTGGGTGTGTTTATCACTGCCCCCATGGTGCTCTTGTGCTGCTTTGCCCTGGTGCTGGGGGGGACAGGGCATGGCTGTGTGCACCTGCTTACTCCCAGTGCTTCGGACACAGGCATCACTGTCTGCTGCATGGCCATGTGCCGGCAGGGTGGGGTGGCTCTGGACTTGCATCCTGCACTGTGGCAGTGTTCGCTCATGGTGCTGTTTGTTGTGTTTTGCAGGTCCAGGGGCCAGACAGCATGCCACCAACACTGCTGAGGAGCGTCATTGGCGATACATGGGTGTCAGGCCTGGTGCCCCACCAGGGGTGGGTGAGTACTGCTTTACATGATTGCAGTCTTACTGGTGTTGTGCGGTCTGTGGTGGGCGGGGTTGTGTTCCACATTCTGGCCCTCAGTGTGTGTTCCTTCTGTCGTTTTCTGTAGGTGTCCATGATCGCCATGCTGCTCCGGGTGGTGATGGTGGTGGCGCTGTGCCAGTGGATGTGGACCAGAGGATCCATGTGACCATCCAGGCAGCCCTGTGCCCTCTTACACGGACTGTTCAGTGCCTGTCAGCTGCCCTGCGGGGCATCGTGCTGCACCTTCCAGGCTGTGCCAGGGTGCTGCGTGGCAGAGCACGGCACTGCTAGTGTCCTCTGCCACTGTCTGGGGACCTTCCTGTGTAAATAGTTGCCTTACCCTATTCCCTGTTTCTGTCCCATTTCCCATCCTCCTACCTGTCCCAGCTCCCCCTCATCCCCTTCCTTGGATGTCGTTGTTGATGATGTTCCTTTTCTGACATTTGATCTGTACAGTTTATATGGCCATTACATTTTATAAACATGTTTTACTCTACACCTGTGTCCGTGGGTCTGTTTGTGATAGCTCTGTGGTTGCTCCTCCTGCCCTGCTGTTTTGCCCCAGTTGTTCTGCTGGCTCCCCTGTGTGGCTGCAGGGCTGTCTGCCTGCCCTGGGGCATCTCTGGATGCGCAGGGGTTTCTGCGGATGCGCCGTTGTGTCCTGTGGTGATTCACAGTGGTGCTGCGCTTGGTGCTTAGCACAATGCATCCCTTTGTGAATGCCACTGCTTGGGCTCAGTGCATCTGACTTGCACCTGCACATCTGAGATGCGCCAGGCAGATCTTCTTTGTGAATCCTGCCCAATATATCTGCAATTCTGTAACAAGTGACTAGTGTTATGTGTACATTCAAAACTCAAACCTAACACAGACCCTCTTGTAATTGAGACACCATTATCCTAATATGTCCGTTGATCAACATGTGTCAATATTTACCTGATCTGCTGTTGTATTAAATAGCAGTTCTATAAATCAAAAACCAAAACAAAACACAACTGACAGCTTCAGCTTTTATTCAGGCACAGTTAAAATAGGGATCCTTTAGAGGTATGAATATAATTCATAAAAATACAGACATTTCAAACAGCTGCACATAAGTAATCAATTCCTGTCCCCTTTAACTCGAGAGGTCATTTCTAAAATGTGCAGACGAGCATGGGGACCACTTTTTCAGAGCATGCCTCCACTGGCAGTAATCACTTCAAGACTGCTTCTACCCCCACCTAATACAGTCAGGAGAAAACCAGAAGTAGTCTACCAGCACTGAGATCAATATGGTTAAGGCACATCTGCCAGAAATTACTGCTTACAAAAGAATGAGAACGTGTCTGTGATGACGAGCAAATCTGAGACCAGATCTCTAGTTTGTTTCTGATTTTTACAATTGTGTGGGCCAAGCTCCACATATGTTATGCCATCATCAGATTTGTAAAAGAGTTTTAGAACCACGTAACTGGACTTCTGTCTGATGTTCTGTCCCAGTTCTCCAGCATAGTTTCCAGTGATTCTGTTTATGGAGCCCTTCCCTTCTGTGGGTCACATAAACATATCCACTTCCTGGCACACTGCTTTTCCTTTCTGCAAATGTGGACATGATGGCCACCATGTGCAACATGATGGCGCAGACTTAAACTGTGCATGCACGAGTATCATGCATATGTATGTAACCCTCACAACACCTCTGACTAGCTGGCACCCCCCCTTAAAAGAACTACTGCCAACTACATGGCATACAATTTTCTTTTGGCAGAGCTACACTCATGGTACCACCACTAGCATTGGAGTGTATACCAGGCTCATTATCTATAGGATGGGGTTGGGGGTACATACTAAAATGGACGTTTTTATTTACAACCAGGTCCAGGGGAGAGAATGCAGGGCATATGGTAGACTGAACTGCTGAGGAGCCCCAATAACTTTCACATTAGAAGCAATAAGTGGAATGTCCAAAGCAGTAGCTGGGATTTTGCAGTAGGGCTTTATTTACAGATGTTACTTAAAGCAAGGGTAGTCTCCCAAATGTTTATCATTGCAATACAGGCACACTCTTTTTTGTAGGGAACTTTGCTAGGCAGTACTGTTTTCCACAAAAAAAATCTCTATCTCTCTTCCAAAAAGTATAACTGTGGGATGTGCCACGCACTTTAAACATTTTCCACACATTTCCATTTCCAAAGTGTATACCGTCGGGTTATGCCACACACTTTAAAATCCTCATGGTGCATGGTCATTGCCCAGGGAACACTGGTGCCCATCCATGAATCACTTAGTGCTGCCTGAAACTCCAGATGGCGTTCCTCACCCTTTGCCCCAAACAGCCTCTTCCATTCCTTCAGAGTTACACCAAATGAGTCTCCAATCCCCAATGAATTGCTGAAGACTCCCAACTTTAACATTAAATTCAGCACAGTTGTGTTGAAAGGGGTCCTGACCAGTGTGATCTAGCCTTATCTAGGGCACACACACACCTCAGACAACTCCCTCAGAGAACAGTCTCAGATTCCATAGTCACAGATTAGTTGTTCCTTCCTCCCAGTCATGGAAAAAACAAAAGGCACCTTTCTTTCTCTGATAGCTGTCAGAGTCTACTCATTGTTCTTCCTTAAGGCAGCTGTGATCTTCAGGAACTTCTGGGGATTGCTCCTTGGATCCACAAGAACTGCATTCCCTCTCACTCCCCCTGGAGTGAAACTAAAAAGTCCTGCAGACAAACTGAAGATTTTACCAAACTAGGGTGAGAAATACCAGTGCTTCTTTTGACAGAGCCTGACTGGCAGATATCCTGCCAGACTAACTGCCACACTTGAATTTACTGATGAACATTCTAAGGTCCCCAAGAGCAGCTGACTCTAACATGGTTATGCTGCTGTGAGAGTTCTAAATGACATAATCACCCTTCTCTCAGGCTACTGTAGCTGAGTAAAGAATGATGTCATTATGTTGAAAGCTCCTAATGACCTCCCCACCAGCTGCCTTTTCCTACCTGCCAAAGACTAGTACTAATGAGATTCCAGTAACCCTAGGGGACTGGGTTGTTACTAACATGCTACATTCTAACATACTAAAATGCCAGCAGAATAGACCGAATGGTCTCTCGGGTCTGCTCGATTTTCAGCACCCGCACTGAGGGCCGATTTTGGTGTCCCCCCTCCCCCTTGGGTTATACTGTCCCCGGTCCCAGATGTTCCACCTGTATTGTGCCTGGTCAGATTAACCCTCCCCCATACCTGTCCCATCCCCTCTTAAACCCATCCACAGTCTCCATCTCTACCAGCAACCTGGGCAGTGCATTCCATGGCTCTACCACCCTTTCAGTGAAGTAACATCTCCTCCTCTCCCCTCTGAGCCTGCCCCCTTCATCTTACACCCGTGACCTCTTGTTGCCCCACCATCCTTTCTTTGGAGCACCCTGACTGGATCCCTTCAATGTACTTAAAGACCTCTATCATGTCCCCCTGTCCCTCCTCTCCTCCAGGGTGTACATGTTGAGCTCCTTGAGCCTCTCCACATAGATCCTCTCCCCCGGGCCCCAGATCATTTTGGTTGCCCTCCTTTGGACCTTCTCTAGGAGTGTAATGTCCCTCTTTAAATGTGGTCTCCAAAATTGTAAACAATACTCGAGGTGTGGCCTAATCAAGCAGTTGTACAGTGGAAGGATCATTTCCACCTTTCTGGAGATAATCCCCCTGACGATGTATCTCGGCATCCTATTTGCCCTTGTCGCTGCCCTTCTACAGGTCTCTGAGTTGTTCATTTTGACATCTACCACTACCCCCAGATCCCTCTCACCCTCCGTGACTTGAATCATGTCTCCTCCTAGGGTATACCCCTGGCCTGGATTTCTGACTCCCAGGTGCAGAACCTTGCACTTTCCCACATTGAATTTTAGTTTCCATTTTCCCTACCACCTTTCCAGAGCCTCCAGGTCCTCCTCCAAGGCCACCCTCCCCTCCTCCCCATCCACCACTGCACCTAGCTTTGAGTCATCTGCAAAGAGACTCATCTCACTCCTGATCCCCCTCCTGATGTCTAAGATATAGGCGTTGAACAGGAGTGGCCCCAGCGCTGACCCTTGGGGAACCCCACTAGTAACCCACCTTGGGGATGAGGTTAACCCTCCAACCACCACCTTCTGAGTATGCTCAGAGAGCCAATTTCCTATCCATCTTAGCAACTGTCTCCCTACCCCCATTTCCTTCAGCTTAGCCAGCAGGCCACTGTGGGGTACTGCATCAAATGCCTTGCTAAAATCCAGAAAGAGGACATCCACTGGCCTACCCTGGTTCAGGGCCCTCGTTACCCAGTCATAGAACTCAACAAGATTTGTCTGGCATGATCTTCCCGTGACAAAGCCATGCTGCCTATTGTCCAAGCCCCCAGTTGGCTCCAGTAACCCTCTAGCCTTTCCTTGACAATACCCTCCATCACCTTGCCGATCACCGATGTCAGGCTAACTGGCCTGTAATTTCCCTCCTCCTCTCTTGATCCCCTCTTGTCGATCGGCATGACATGGGCCACCCTCCAGTCTTGGGGCACCCACCCAGTCCTCAGAGAGATGTTGAAAAGCTCTGCTAGAGGGACTGCCAGGACATCTGCCAGTTCCCTCAGCACCCTGGGATGTATCCCATCTGGCCAAGGTGCTTTCTCTGTCCAAAGGGGCCCGAGGGCTTCCCTTACTCTCTCTACTGGGATTTCAGCCTCGTTCTCCCCCTTTTCACCATGCACTGCTGGGCCCCCACCTGTCTGTGGTGGCCACTCCCTTTCCCCAGACCCATTATGGTCTTTGGTCTCTACTGGTCTCACCCCTTGCTCCGGTTTGCCCCTGCTCCCCTCGTGAGACCTAGCCCCTCCATCCCCCCTGGTATAAACTGAGGCAAAGTTCTCATTTAGGACTTCTGCCTGTTCCCCCACCTCCTGTGCCCAACCATCCCCTACCCTTATCTTGCTGATCTGCCCGTTTACTTTCCTTTTTTCCCCTATGTATCTAATGAACCCCTTGTCCCCCCTCCGGATCCCACTGGCCAAGCACTGCTCCTTTTTTACCTTAGCTGCTTTCACCACCCTGGTGACTCTCTTGGCTGTCAGCTCATATTCCTCCTGATCCCTTTCACTCCTTGACCACTTGAAGCACCTATAGGCTGCCTTCTTTTCCCCCACCACCTCCTATACCTCCCGGGTCCACCGGCAGGGTTTTCTGGCCTTACCGAACTTACACGTAGTTATATCAGCGATGCCATGTTGCATAAGGCTGACTTCAGAGCAAACTGCACATGTGCGAGTATCACGCATACACAGTGCAGTAATCGCTGCAGTATTATGTCTGACTCCTGTGCAGTGAGAGTACAGCATATTCTGTTCACCGCTCTTGCCACTCCTAAAAGCTCTCCTCATCCATATTGGCTCTGACCAGTGCTTTTATATGAAGCATTAACATACTGCCAGTCTATACAGGTGTTGGATATAAGCTAGACAGCAACTAAGTGATTAATTGACTAAATGACCAACTAACTGTAATGGACTCTAACTGATCACAATTGTAATCTTGTTATTTTGACACTTCATTAATCAGATAATTTATTACAATTATAGGCAACAGGTGAGTTGGAGAAATTAGCAGTTTAGCAGCTGGTTGTCTTAAACTCCCTGTTAGTCTAGTAATAGATTTTAACAAGTGAATGTTATAATACCCTATTGTGGAATTGTTGCCTTATAAAGCACTAGACTGAATTTGTATATGCTGGTTTGTTAAACTTTAAAGGTATTTATAAAAACTGTGGCAGTAGTAGTGGGAGTGCACCCAGAGGATTTCTATAGTATTTAAACACATTGTTAGAGAATAATTACTGGCTATTTACAATGTCTATAACAACAAGAAGTGGGAAGACCCTGCTAAAAGCAGAATATTCCCAAATAAAGAAAGACGTTAAAATAAACAACACAAAAGAGGATAGCCTAGCAAAGGAAGAATTGTTACATTAACAAGAAACAAGTGTAAAGAGAGAAATCAGAAGCAGAGATAGAAACAGACAAAATAAAACAAAGCTAATAAAGCTAATAAGTCCAAGGATAATTTAAAATTAACGGTGGAAGAAAGTCCGGATACAAAAACAGCGGTAAGAATGATAACGGAACAAGGAAGGGAGGAAGAAATGAAACACCGACACCAACAGCAACAATTACTGATTTTTTTCTTTCCTAATAGTACTAGCAAGGACATAAATTATACCGTATGGAGTCAGAGGATGGCTAGTAAAAGAGAAAAGACAGTACCCCAATCTAATGGGAAGTGTTCAGATATATTTGAAGATATTAATGAACTGAATAAGGATATCTCGAATATCAGGCACTCTATTAGAGAGGAACTAATAAGTATCCCAGATGAGAAAAAGGAAGAGGGCTACAGAAGTCAAACTAAGGAGAAGACAGGGAAAAAAAACATATATATACATACACAGAGGTTCTTTGTCTTTTAAATGTTTTTTTATTTTAATGGGTTCACCACAATATATCCCAGGCACACTGCCTTAGGGGTAGCTGGTCCATTTCACTGGGGTGTCAAGCAGATGAGGCATACTGATGAGTCCTGGTAGGACGAAACACGTGTCTATGTCTTCTGTTAGCACCCTTTCGGACTGTGTGAGGCCTTTCGGCACCATGCAATTCTGCTTAAAGTTGGACCAGCCTAACATTCTGTGATGATTGCATATACAGCCATGATGCTTTGCATTGTGGGGCAGCATGTGATTTGTATTTTCTTGAAACTTGGCTTCCCAGCCAAATGCCCTTTAGGGTAACCCTTGCCTCAGTGTTTGTGCACAGAGGTTCTTTGTCATATATATACATACATATATATATATATATATATATGACTAAATTGGTTGTGAATAAACAAGCAAAGGATAACAAGGAAATAGAGATGGATCGATCAGGGATATTAAATTGGATGAACAACAACACATGCAAGCTGGATTAAGAGGAATCAGGAGAGACCACAAGACAGACTCAGGTAATGAGCCCAGTATTACTAGAAATATCAGATGCGGAAGGTACATCCAGAGATGTCCAAATGACACTGAGACATCCATACATGGCTAACATGTTAATTTATAAAGAACTGGCTGAAATAAATACATATATCAAATAGAAGGCACTGCATTAGTGGTAGTTAATGGATTATGTTATTTGGGGATACACATCACTAGAGAGTTAAAATGGGGTAAACATGTAAAAGAATTAGAATTGCAGACAAAAAGATTTATACTAGCAATGAACACATTTTTATATAAATATGGTGGATACTCGGTAATGGGATATTTAAAACGAATCAATGCTAAAATACATAGCCAACTCCTGTATGGAGCTTAAATATGGGGAGAACATGGAAATATGAAAATTCATAAGTGTCTAAATATACATTATAAAAAACTCTTGGGGATTCCCAATGGTATTTCCTAGGCAGTAGTCACAGTAGAATTGGAACTACACACTGTGGAAAGCTCTATTAAAATAAGACACATTACTGAATTAAAGCATCTGCCATGAATGAGAATAGGTTACCTAGAAAATGTGTAGAGGAACCTACTGAATGCCTAAAGAAGGGAATACAATTCCCAAGTATAGATGTGGTGGAAAAAATAATAAAACCAAGTGGGCTAATGCACTGCCTCATGGATATTTTCAGATCAATAAAGTGAGGGAAGAAATCAAAACAAGAATTCAAGATGTAACAAAACAGAAGGATTTAACAATTTTGTGTACTAAACAAAAACAGTGTGTGGATGGAAAAAAATAAAAGAACACATACTTTAGAAAAATACTTCATACAGATTAATTGCCCAAAGAAATGAAAAAGTGTTACCAGATTCCGATTTGAAGTTTATGACTGCAATTGGCTGGAAGCAAACTATAAACAAGCATTTGTCAATGCTGAATGTTGACTGCGCTGGTGTGTTGAGCTCGCTCACTGCCCCCTATCACTCGTTCAGTCTGTTTCTCCCAATGCTGCAGGCTGCTGTTTTGTACTGGGCTCCTGCCTGCATTGGCACCTTGTTCTGCCCACCTAGAAATCCGCAGCTGTCCCGACAGAGCTGCGTTGAGGTGGCTCACTCCCCCCCTCTCACTCACTCATTCTGTTTCTCCTGGCACTGCAGGCTGCCCTTTTGTACTTGACTCCTGCCTCTGTTGGTGGCTTTTCCTTTTTTTTTAAATTTATGTTTATTGGTTTTCATACAGGTAAAAACCATAGTACATATAGTAATACAGCATCAGATTTTAGTTGTACATCACTTCAGAATACAGGATAAGTAATCCCTTATGTCTTTAAATGCTTAAT
Source organism: Neoceratodus forsteri (assembly GCA_016271365.2). Taxonomy (NCBI): domain Eukaryota; kingdom Metazoa; phylum Chordata; order Ceratodontiformes; family Ceratodontidae; genus Neoceratodus; species Neoceratodus forsteri. The sequence continues at coordinate 1,454,344,153 of CM028132.1, read as the reverse complement.
ATATTCTTTTGATTAAGTCTGAACAACCATCTAGTAAAAGAATTCTAATATTTTAGCTGAATAATATTGTAGAAGTGAACACTCTCACTTTGTCTGTGTCGTAAAGGGACTATGCCAACATTTCCGCTCCTAGCAGGATAGCAAATTATATAATTATATAAGTGGAGGACTGGACATCTTAATAAGGGATGTTGCAGTAGTGCTAATTTACACCAGATTGCCTTGACTCAATTAAGTTGCTTCCCTCCCCTATCATTAAGGTCACATTATTGACCGATAGGGAGACCTAAACTTAACTTAGGGCTATATTTTACAGTTCACAAATTGAGTGGGGTGTTTCCCCCAGTGTATAACAGATCCCCTAATAAGCAGGAATTTATTCTACTAGTTTGACAAATAAACAACCAACATGGCTGACCTTAAAACAATTGTCTTATGTAAGTAAAATTAGGCAAAAAGAGGGTAAAGCCATGGTAATATTATGACCCCCTCTAGATCTCAACTTCAGGTAGACCGAGATCCCTCCACAATCTCGTATCTGGGATATAGAACTGAGTCTATTAGAAAGTCTCATTAGTATCAGTCATTGGTATCACTTTCCTGGTCTGAGTCCTCCTCTTTTTCAGCTGAAGCCGTCTGGGCTGCAATAAGCTTGGAAACAAAGGTTGTTGCAGCGTCTGGATCAGTTAGGATATGAGTCTTACCCGGCATGACGGACCTGAAGCCTTGCAGGAAACACCAACTGAGCTGCAATCCCATTCTCAAGTAGTTGTTTTTTTGTGAGTTGAAGAGCCTTCTTCCGATTCTGTGACTGTGAAGAAATATCTGGAAAAAAAGCAACTTTACTGCCCTCCCAAATTATTTCGCCTCTCTGTCTAGCATTTCTAAGTAGAGGGATCCTTGCCTCTGGGTTCGAGAGAGTGTGACTATGGCAGTTAACGGCCGAGCACTTCCCAGTTCTTTCATTCTTGTGTGCATAGGAATTGCAAACGCTTTAATTATTGTAACCCCAGAACCCTCAGGCAGTAGAGTCAGGTCCGTGAAAATCATTCTTGCAACTGCTGCAGAAATTTCAGTAGCACTGGCATATCTGGGAGGAAAGCCCACAATACGTACATTAGGCTGTCGTTGCAAGTTCTCTAAGGCCTCAACTTTAGCCCTAAAGAATGTAAGGTCTTTTACAGACATGGCATTTCGTTCCCATTGCCGCTCAGCCTCCACCTGAAGTTCGCTTATATTAGTGGCATTTGTCTGCACCTCCGTAACTAGCTCGGTAAAGCGTGCTTCCACTGCTGCCATGCGGTGGTTCGTCTCCTCCCCTGTCGCCTGTATTTTTTGTAGCATCGCCATCAGCTGTGGATTCAGGGCTTCATTTACCGATGTAGTGGGTATTCCATTACCAGGTTCTTTTAGGCCCTTCGGTGCAGAGAGAACCGGGTCGAGCTTTGACATAGCCTGTCTGTTGTCTTTCTTAGGGCTCATATCTCTGTCCCGAACTGTTCCCACACAATGCGAAAAGTTCAGGAGTCCTCGAAGTGTCCCAAAATCGTTGTTAGTTGAGATTCTAGGTAAGCCAGCTGAAGAGCCTTAAAAAAGAACTGCCGCCATGTTGGATGCTCTACAGCGCCCCCTGTTGGTGGCTTTTTCTGCCCACAAAGAAATCTGCAGCAGTCCCAACACAGGTCTGTTGAGCCTGCTGAGTCCCCTTCTCTCACTCACTCATTCCGTTTCTGCCGGTGCTGCAGGCTGCCCTTTTGTACTGGGCTCCTGCCTGTGTTGGCACCTTTTTCTGCCCACAAAGAAATCCACAGCTGTCCCGACAGAGCTCCGTTGAGGGCGTTCACTCCCCTGTGTCACTGACTCATTCTGTTTCTCCTGGCGCTGCAGCCTGCCCTTTTGAACTGGGCTTCTGGCTCTGTTGGCACCTTTTTCAGCCCACAAAGAAATCTGCAGCAGTCCCAACAATGCTCAGTTGAGCTCGCTCAGTCCCCTTCTCTGACTTGCTCATTCTGTTTCTGGTGGTGTTGCAGCCTACCCTTTTCTATTGGGCTCCAGCCTGCGTTGCTGCCATTTGCAGCAGTTACAATACAGCTCCATTAAGCTCACTCACTCCCCTCTCTCACTCACTCATTCTGGTTTTCCTGCCACTGCAGGCTGCCATTTTGTACTGGGCCCCTGCATGCATTACTACCTTTTTCTGCCCACAAAGAAATACACAGCTGTCCCGACAGAGCTCCGTTGAGGGCGTTCACTCCCCCTGTGTCACTCACTCATTCTGTTTCTCCTGGTGCTGCAGCCTGCCCTTTTGAACTGGGCTCCTGGCTCTGTTGGCACCTTTTTCAACCCACAAAGAAATCTGCAGCAGTCCCAACAATGCTCTGTTGAGCTCGCTCAGTCCCCTTCTCTGACTCGCTCATTCTGTTTCTGGTGGTGTTGCAGGTTGTCCTTTTCTATTGGGCTCCTGCCTGTGTTGCCGCCATTTGCAGCAGTTACAATACAGCTCCGTCAAGCTCACTCACTCCCCCTCTCTCACTCATTCATTCTGGTTTTCCTGCCACTGCAGGCTGCCATTTTGTACTGGGCCCCTGCATGCATTGCTACCTTTTTCTGCCCACAAACAAATCTGCAGCAGTCCCAACAGAGCTCCATTGAGCTCACTCACTCTCCCTCCCTCACTCGCTCATTCTGTGTCTCCTGCTGCTGCAGGCTGCCCTTTGTACTGGGCTCCTGCCTGCATTGGTGGCTTGTTCTGGCCAGAAAGAAATCTGAAGCAGGCCCAACACAGCTCCATTAAGCTCACTCACTCCCCCTCTCTCACTCACTCATTTCATTTTTGTCTGAGGTGCAAGCTGGCCTTTTATACTGTGCTCCTGCCTGCGTTGATGCATTTTCAGCCCACAAAGAAATCCACAGCAGTCACAATAGAGCTCCACTGAGCTCGCTCGCTACCACTCTGTCACTCCCTCATTCTGTTCCTCTTGGCGCTGCAGGCTGCGCTTGTGTACGGGGCTGCTGGCTGTGATGGCACCTTTGTCTGTCCACAAAGAAATCCGCCACTGTACCGACAAAGCTCCATTGAGGTGGCTCAGTTTCCCTCTGTCACATGCTCATTCTGTTTGTCCTAGTGCTGCAAGCAGCCCTTTTGTACGGGGCACCTGCCTGCATTGTCGTCTTTTTCTGCCAACAAAGAAGTCTGCAGCAGTCCTGATAGAGCTCTATTGAGCTCACTCAGTCCCCATGTTTCACTCACTTGTACTGTTTTTCCCACTGCTGCAGGCTGGCCTTTTCTACTGGGCCCCTGCCAGCATTGATGCCTTTTTCTGCCCACAAAGATATCCGCTGCAGTCCTGACAGCACTTCGGTGAGTTCGCTCACTCCCTCTCCCTCACTCACTATATCGTTTTGTTTCTCCCACTGCTGCAGGCTGCCCTTTTGTACTGGTCTCTTGTGTTGGGGCCTTTTTCTGCCCACAAATAAATCCAGAGCTGTCTTGACAGAGCTCAGTTGAGCTCAGTCACTTCCCTCTCTCACTTGTTCCATCTTAATCTATTCCAAATACTGATTTCCCAGAGTGACCGAGCTATTCTCCGTCAGGAGTGCAAAAACATATTTTAGCCAGGATGTGAAAAATGACAGCTGTACTGTTCATAAGGAGGTGTGAAAGAATGCCACTGTTGAAAATGTGGTGTGAAAATATTACAAATTTGCGAAGTTACAAAGGTACGTGGAAACAGTTGAAAGCACACTTTTAACACAGTCATGTTATGGAGTTTTGTCACCAAATTTCCAACATAGGGATTTTACGACCTCTGCTCATGAACAGTGCCACTGTCATTTGCTTTATCAGTCCTGAACACTGATTTCCCACAGCGACCGTGTTATTCTGTGCTGCAACTGTGAAACCACATTTCACTCAGGATGTGAAAAATGACAGCTGTACTGCTCATAAGGAGGAGTGAAAAATTGCCATTGTTGAAAATGTGGCATGGGCATGACAATATTATGAATCTGCAAAGTTACAAGGGTGTGTGGAAAGTGTGCAATGCAACTCATTTGATGGGCTATCATTACCAAATTTTCAACATAGGCATTTTAGGACCTCTGCTCATGAACAGTATCACTGTCATTTTATTACTCTGTCCCGGACAGTGATTTCCCACAGTGACCACTCTATTCTGTGCCAGAACTGCAAAAGCACATTTTGGCCAGGATGGGAAAAATGACAGCTGCACTGTTTATAAGTAGGTGTGGGAAAATGGCAATGTTGAAAATCTGGAGTGAAAATATTATACATTCACGAAGTTACGAGTGTGCGTGCAAACTGCGCAATGCATGCTCATAACGCAGTCATTTTATGGAGTATCATTACCAAATTTTCAACATAGCCATTTCAGGACCTCAACTCATGAACAGAGTCACTGTCATTTTCTCAATCTGTTCCGAACACTGATTTCCAACAGCAACTGCACTATTCCGCGCCAGAAGTGCGAAAACACATTTCTGCCAGGATGTGAACAATGACACTGTACTGTTCACAAGGAGGAGTGACAAAATGCCAGTGTTGAAAATCTGGCATCAGAATATTGCAAATTCACGAAGTTACGAGCGTGCACAGCAACTACGCAGTGCGCGCTCGTAAAACAGTCATTTTTGGGATTTTTTACACCAAATTTGCAACATAGGCTTTTTGAGAGCCCATCTCATGAATACTGGCACTGTCGTTTTGTTAGTTGGCCCCCAAAGGTGATTCACGCAGCGACCACTAAATCACCTTTCAGGGCCGATTAACACCATAGCAGTTCAAGCATTCATGAGGAGGCAACCCAAAAACCCCATGTTGAAAATTTGGTGAAAAAATTCCCAAAAATGTCCAAGATATGCACTAAAGTTGGAAAAACCCTATTCATTACATTAAACAGCTTACCGGCATTTCCTCAGTTCACGGTCAGCTTTGAAAGAGTGCAGAGCGTGTTCCCGGTCCACGAAGATCATCATGCCAGACTCCGGAGGTAAAGTATGGGGTGGGGGTGTGGGAAGCAGGGTGCGCAGTGGGTGGGTGCATGTGGTGGGTGGGCAGCATGGAGACTATGAGGAACCGTTTTCTGCTTTTCAGGGGGAAAAAGCAAAAGACTTTGTGGGACAGTTTTTTCTTTGACAGGGGCATGTGGCACACTGGGGTGGGCTCCCAGCATGCCACCAATGGCTTTCTTTTGGAGGGCAAGCAATAGCCGATGGGGGATTGGGCACCCTCATCAGCACACAAAGGGGGGGAGTCATTATGCCAACGGGGACTGGGAATCCCATTGGCAGGAATAACAGTGGGTGGGGGCACCAACGGCTTTCTATTGGTGAGGGCAGCAATAACTGATGGGGGATTGGACACCATACTCATCATACAAAGGGGGCTTCATTATGCTGACAGGGATTGGGCACCCCATCAGCAGAAAATGAAAGTGCAGGGGGGTGACAGAATGCCAACAGGGACTGGACTCCCCTGTTGGCAAAATGAACAGGGGGGCACCAAAGCTGAAGGGGATTGGGGCCCCCGTCAGCACATAAACATGGTGCAGGTTATATTGTTTGTGAACACAGTGGCAACCCGCTGCCATGTTCACAAACAATATCAGGTTTGCTAGATCCCGCCTTGCAATGACAGGTTGCTCCCTCATTGCAGCAGAATGGCTGACGCTGCAATGATGAGGCAGCCTCTGATTGCAGTGGCTGATTTGTCAAAAGTTGGTGAGAATGTTCCAAACTTGTGTCACCAGCCACCTGCAGCTGCATTGGGGGAAGTGGGACAAGCCTTTGCAGGCTGTGGGGGCATTGGCCACAACAGTGCCATGCCTCCACAACCTGCTTCTCAGCAAGCTGTGCCAATATGTTTCTTGCCCTGTGTGCAAGCAACATAAAAATGGCAAGAAAACAGGAAAATATGCAAATGCAAAATAGGTTAGGATGACGTGGTACATATGATGATACTGTGCCCCCTTTAGGAAAAAGAAAAAAAGAAATATCTGAGTAAGATAATAAGGAAATTAAAATACAAACCTAAAAATATGGTTACATATCTATTAAAGACAGAACTACAGGAGGAAATGGATTCTGTGGCCTCCCTCCTCTGCTCCATAGAAAAAAAGAAACTACATTGCATTGATAATGGATAATAGCAGTGGTAATAGGTTGTGGATATAAAGGGAAATGAGTTTAAAGCAAGTTATAATATTAAAGCTATTACACAAGGGAAATTGTGCAATATTAATGATAAATGTAAGAGAGGGGAAATACAAAAGTCATTTTTAAATTATATGCTGCTCTAATGTTCACCTGTATTTAAGTTACATTTTATGTAGAGGAAATGTAAGCTGTGTATAACTGTGTCTATGGATTGGCTGTAGAAAAAAAGTTTTATTAATATTTTTTTATGACAAACGATTTTAAATTGTAAAGACACTAACTTGTCAAACAATAAAGCATTGAACTTAAAAAAGTCATTACATTTGTGTGAGATGGTGGCCAGCAGTGAAGATCAGGGGAAGGTAAATATCAGCTGAAATCCTGAGGTCAGCGGATGGAGGGGGAGCAGGCAGGGAGATAAAGAGAAGTGATGATCATGATGATTCAGGAAGGAAGCAGGCCATTAGACTTCTAAGGAAAAATTTCCCTGTAAAAACGGAAGCAACAGGGAGGACCACTACCACCAGGGATGTTTTATTTTTTTTTATATTTGCAGATGGTATCTGCATACTTGTGCAGGATTCTGACACAGGGAGAGAGAGACTATAAGAGATCTTGAAGCTTTTTCCCCTTATTTTGGGGGTATAAAATAAATTATCTCAGAAATGAAGAGGGTGGGCGTTGCTTTAAATTCTCCTTCAAAAAGAAAACACAGCTCACTGCTGAATATTCACCTATGTAACATTTATTTACTGTACCCCAACATTTCACTCATACTACTGAGCTTTTTCAAAGCGATTTAACTTCAACAACTGTTACAAAAAATGAATCAGAAAAATATAACATAGATAACCTTTTAGGGTAAAAATCAAAGTTCCAATATAAAATAATCTATAAAGCAAAACTTATTTGTCATAGTAGTGGAATAACTTCCACATTCTCTGTTATGCTTGTTATGACATTACATATCTTAAGACAAAAAAATGATGTTTGCAATTAGCAGTAGCTTCATTTTGAAATTTCATACAAACTTTATCTAACATTTTGCCATCAATACCCTCTTTGTACTGGCTTTAGGACTTTTATTGAATGAAATAAGGAAGACTCCTGATATTACAGGGATACAGTTAGGTCAAAATCAACATAAACCAAAAACATACAGTATGTGGGGGTGGCGTGGCTTGGCCCTGAACAAGTATGGACGTCTGAAACCTTTTCTCTATATCAATCTTCAGCATCGACCTTCGTCTACGACCATCTAAGTCAGCATTGACAGACCCATATATGGACTCCTATCAATCAAGTTCTGCTGCAGCAGTCTTTTGAGTTTTTCCTTACCTTATAACTCTCCTTCTGAGCCATTTTCAATTCTCAAACTCTCCCAGATCTGCAAGAGCTAGGCCGCCAAGCATGGCTGAGTCTAAACAACAACTTGCTTCCTTACAAAAGGTAGAAGCTACGTTTGAAAAACTGATTAAAGATATGAATGACCTAAAAATAGCTACCCAGCAAAACACTGCTACTCTACATGCCATAGACCTCCATTTGTTAGCTACCAAAAGCAAAACCCAGCAAAATGAATCATTGGTACATGAACTACAAGCTACTATTAGGGAACAGGATCACACAATAAAAGAACTTCAAAATAAAATTGATGATATAGAAAATTGCAGCCACAGAAACATCTAAATTTCTTTGGATTCCTTGAGGAGGTGGAACTCAAAAACACTGCTGCCTTTCTTTTGCATGCACTGCACACCATGCTGAAGCTACCACTAGATCATGACTTAATTATAGAATATTCTCACCTTTTGTTGGGCCCTAAACCTCCACTGGAACAAAGGCCTAGGCCCATTTTGGCCAAATTTCTCAATTATGCTCATACGAAACTCATGCTACAAAAAGCCAGAGAGACTGGTATAACTACCTGGCAAGATCATCGTATTTTCATTTATAGAGACTTTTCAAAGGACATCTCTACTAAACATTGTGTGTTTTCTCCTGCAAAACACAGACTACATCAAATGGGAATCAAGTTCTCTTTGAGTTATCCTGCGGTTTTGCGAATCAGTTTAGAGAACTCCTTCAAAGATTTCAGCTCCCCAGAGTCCTTGATACTATTCTTAGACAATATTCAGCATAGCACGTCTCAAAAATCTGAAGCTAACACCCCATCTGTAGAAAAATCAAATGCAACAACTTCTAACATCAGCACTGAAATCAGTCATACCTCCCACATAAGGCTTGGGTCGACCTCGAACTCTGCTGATCCCTTTAAAGATCTGAGTCATAGGAAATCTCCCCCCATTTCAAGAGAAAGTTTCTGCAGACATAAACACCAATAAGAATCACAGCTGTAGTCCTGAGATTGTGCATCGTCAAGTGGTGTCTGTGACCCGCGCATCGGAGATCAGCCCGACCATTTACTTGAGCAACAGATATGCACCTTTGCAGAGCGATATCTTTTCATCATATGAGGATGTGTCCCAGGGCTTTCTTACTAAGGAAAGCAGCATGGCAGTCTCACAGAGACTGGACTGGGATCTACAAAATTTTGTCGACCTACGTTACAGTGAAACCTTTATGTCGACCGCATTTGTGATCAGCATAAAAGTGGTCACTGCCACCCATGTTTTCTTCACCCCCAAACCCCCCAAGCAGGGGGCTGTGCCCCCAGCACCCAATTAAACTAATCAACTCCACAGGTCAGAGCTGGTTGGGAGAGGGTGCAAGACCCCAGAAAACAGTGCGGGGTCAGTGCGATACTACAGTGCCTGGCTGTTGCCACTGTAGTGTCAGTTGCTGTTGACCTGTTGCTGTAGGGGGGTGTATACCACTGGACTGTAACTTGACTGACTCCTCTTGGGCTGAAATAGTGGATAGCACACCCTTAAAAACCTTGGAACCTCCCAAAAAGAGGCGGTGCGGCAAAGTTATGTCCAAACCCTAGGCGACTGCTGTTAAACACGCTCAAGACTAAGCTTCATCTATTCCAAACATTTGAACTTTTATTCACTGATTTTGTTAAGGTCTCAATTTTTGTTGGTTCGACCCCTCGATTTTATAAAAACGTGGGGGCGGTCCCCTCTTATAGTCTGTGCTCTGTGCTCGCTGTCATCACTATCCCATTATGGATCAAGCTTTTCTTCTTACGGAGTCTTAATGGGTTATGTACCAACTAGATCAATATTTGCCTATTCGTTAGACTGTAAGAATATTTATCTACACTGTTGATTGACTTCTAGTGCATGTTCCCTCCATACTATGTGCGAAGCTAATTCAGTAATGAGACAAGTTGGCTCTATTTGATACATTTTAAGTTTGCTTGAAAGTTCTGTTATATTCTAATTGCACAATTGTTTTACAATACTTGAGCATTCTCTTTTGTGGATGGGCTCTCCCACTTCTGCCTGGTGTGTGTGCACTGTTTACCTTTTATGTGCTTACAGACAGCTTTTGGTTATGGTAAGCTCTGCTTCTGAAAATGCCCCGACACGTTCAAAATATTTTAGCTGTAGTTTTCGAATGGTCTCATTCATATTACGTGTTGACAGATAACATTCCCACCTGTTTTCCTTTGCAGGCCATTTTCAAACAGTTTGGGTGCATCTTTAAATAAGAGGCACTGTGTAAGCATCAACCATAGATCTCAGTGGCATCAGTTATGCTCAAAGCCTATACTCTTCACATATGTGTATATATATTATATATATATATATATATATATATATATATATATATATATATATATATTTATACACACACATCACATATATATATATATATATATATATATATATATATATATATATACACATATAAAACATCTCAACTTTGGTTTACAGTAAGTGTCCTTGGGGTCTATTTGAATATAGACTTTTTGGATCCTGCATACCTACTACATCTTATTTCTTGAATGGCGATGTTCGAGTAAGTTTAATGCACCAAGGTAATATAAGATGCTCTATTTTATTACAGCTTAGTCCTCCTCTGGAGTGCATCTATAAGTTCAAAGCCTGGTTTAGTAATATAATTTAAGGGTGCAATTATTTTATGTTATACAGTCATTGTTGCCAGTTTGTTTTACCAAAGGTCAGGGTGGATGTTCAGAAACTATTTGACTTGCTCTGTATTACTTGATCATCTCTTGGCACTTCTGAACTTAGATAGTTTTGTTTTTCTTTTCTTTTCAATAGCTAGAAATGTCTGATTACTATTTGATTTCCTACATACAGATGTTAGTAGGATCAATGGAGTTGCATAGGTTACTCATCTAAGACTTCAAGGTTTTACCTATAAGTGGTTTATGCTTTTCATATTATAATACCACTGTAATTTATTGTGTTTTATAAGGAGTGGTGGATTTTGTTAAATATATGCTCCTCAAATCTTTTTCCCATGCCCTGATGTGTTGAGCAGGGGTCTTGTCCTTGATATTTCTTGACTGATCCATTCTTCTCTACACATCTCAGATGGTTATGTGCTGGTACTTCGCACCATTTCAGTTGTTAAGACTGTTGCTGTTATTGATAAATATTTTTGCTGTAAATAGATACAAAATTTGAAGCTTCAAAGCCCTCTTACCTCTCTTTTTCTATTTGGCTTTTCCATTTCCAGGTTCCAATTTAATCCCTGCCCACAGATTAACTACTATGACTGGTTCTATCATTGAGCTCGGCTGTGCTTCTTACTTTAGTTGCCTGGCACCTTTGGTCCATGACAAATTCATAGTAAATGGGTTATGCTTAATCCCCTATGGCTGACCAACAATTATACACATGGAATGTAAAGGGACTTGATGCACCTAGCAAACAGAAACAAGTTCTAAACCACCTTAAGAAGCATAAAGCACAAATTGCATTTTTTAATAGAAACTAAATTACTAAGCAAGGACAATTACAGATTAAAGCAGGATTGGGCTGATCAGGTTCATACGGCTTCAGCTGCTTCTAAAAAGTGTGGGGTAGCTATTTTAATTCACAAAAACCTGAAATGGACTCTCTCTCTAATATTATCAGAGACACTGGTGGTAGGTGGGTGATTGCTTCCCTTTGATACTACATCTGGGCTTTTAACTTTAATTAAAGTCTACGCTCCAAACTCTGATAACCCTGATTTCTTTCACAATTTAGCCCAATGGTTAACTTTGTCTAGCTTAAATAATTCCCTTGTACTAATTGACGTGAACCTTAACCTTGCACTTGATGCATCTTTAGATAGGAGTAACTCCACCTCTGATGCTCACCCAAGCAGTATAGTTGCCCTTTCATTATTAATGAAAGATTATGGGTTATCAGATGTCAGGAGACTTTTTCATCCTAGAGATCAAGAATTTACATTTTATTCTTGCCTCCATCAATCATACAGTAGGACTGATTACTTGCTCTCGTCCCCCAAAGTCACTGAAAATATACTTGACTCTACTATTTTACCTTTACTTATCTCCAGTCACTCATCTGTTAAATTTCATCTCACCTGGGGCTTCTCACCTCTTAAGTCCCCCCTCATGGAGTTTACATCCCTTATCACTCAAAGACTCTGAATTTTTGCCCTTGAGTTGAACAGAAATACAGGATTTTTTACTCTGTAATGGCCCTTCAAATACTACTATGAGCACAACATGGGAAGCACTTAAAGCAACAATTCAGGGCAAAATTATCAGTTTTGCTGCCCACAGAAAAAAAAAATGGGAGAACAACAACTCAATAACTTGGAGAAACAACTCAAAACTAAAGAATCACAATATTTTGCTGCCCCTTGTCCTAACCCTAACTCCCCCCATTATTTTGAAATATTACAATTGCATGTGCAAATTATCACGCTTATTTCTTACAAAACTGAAACTGCCTTGTTAAGAATCAAACATAAATATTGGGAGAATGTCAAAAAAGGCAGCAAAATATTAGTTTATCGACTTAGATCTCAACAGATGGAACGCTATATAGCAGGCTTGAAGAATAATAATAATAAAACTGTATTTGTATTGTACCTTTCTTAAATTCAAGGTGCCTTACAATACTTTACAATATAATAAATAAAACATAATCCATAATAATCTGAGCTCCTAAAATCACAATAATTAATTAAAATAAATCTTCGACCACAAATAGGTCTTCAAGGCCTTTTTAAATTCCTCCACGGATGCACACTGACGGAAGCGGACAGGGTAGAGAATTCCAGAAGGTCAGAGCAGCATACATAAAGGCACGAACACCTGAAGATTTTAAAGAAACCCATGGAATCTCTAGCAACCCCTCGTCCACCGAGCGGAGAGATCGCTTAGGGCAGTAGGGAACCAAAAGCTCTTTCAAGCAGTCCGGACCCTGCCTGTGCAGGGCTTTGTAAGTCAAAAAGACCAACTTTAAAGGTGATCTGCCACTGAATTGGCAGCCAGTGCAGATCACGCAGCACCGGTGAAATATGACAGGCACGAGATGTACCCGTCAATAACTGGGCTGCAGTGTTCTGCACCAGCTGCAAGTGGCGGATATCAACCCTAGGAAGCCCTAGATAAAGGGAGTTGCAATAATCAAGGCATGAGGTCACAAAAGCGTGGACCAGCGTAGGCAGATTGGTGGGTGGAACAAGGTGCTTAATCTTGGTGATGTTCCTAAGATGGTAAAAGGAAAGTTTGACAACTGTCGACACCTGCGAACGCAGTGTCAGTTCATTGTCAAAAATCACCCCCAAGTTCTGCACCTGTTCAGAGGTAGGGAGCTGGACACCTCCCAGAAATAAACCTGAGGGTAAACCAGCTCCCATCCCCTCTACCCTATGACCTGGGTCCACAACCATTACCTCCGTCTTCTCCGAGTTCAACTTCAGCCAGTTTGAATTCATCCAGCACTGGATTTCAGTGAGGCAGCTATTAAAGACTGAGAGAGCTCTATCCTGGTCGGGTTCAAAAGATAGGTAGAGCTGGGTATCATCTGCATAGCAGTGAAACCTCAGCCCATACCTTCTTACAATGTCTCCAAGGGGCAACATATACACTGCAAACAACATGGGGGACAACACCGAGCCCTGGGGAACCCCACATGACAGAGAGACTGGGCAGGAAGAATTTATCCCTGACACCACTCTCTGAGTTCTGTCAGTGAGGAAAGATCTAAACCAACTGAGGACTGTGCCCGACAGGCCACAGATGAACTCCAGGCATGCGAGAAGTACCCCATGGTCCACAGTGTCAAAGGCTGATGAGAGTTCAAGAAAAATGAGAATGAAATGGTTCTTCTGATCTCTAGCCATCAAGAGATCATTAAGCACCCGAACCAGCGCTGTCTCGGTACTATGCCTCTTTTGAAAACCAGACTGGAGTGGTTCATAGATGTCATAGATGGTTAAATGGTTTTCCAATTGTGCAGCCACTAATTTCTCAATAATCTTCACAGCAAAGGGAACATTAGAGATCGGCCTGTAGTTAGCAAGGCAGTTGGGTTCCAAGGAAGCTTTCTTCAGGAGGGGTGTCACCACTGCCTCCTTCAGGGAGCTAGGAAACTCACCCGTATCCAAGGAGCGCCAGACTATCCGTGCTAGGACTGGGCCAATGATGTCAAGACAACCCTTTATCAGGGAAGTCAGGCCCGGATACAGACTACAGCAAGTAGGGCACATACTATGGACAATCCTCATGACATCAATGAACTCAGACCAGACAAAGGAACTCCAGGAGAGACCGGGGGATGTGACCAAATGCCGATCTGTAGCTCTCCCATAGATGGAGCAGGCCAGAGTGCTGCCCTGATGTCAGCCACCTTATCTACAAAGAAGCGAGCAAGCTCGTCACACTCTATTTGTGAAAAAGCTTTCCGAACCTGGAGACGGATTGGGTTGCACAGTCTGTCAACAGTTCAAAAAAGCTGAGCTGGTCGGTTCTGAGCACCCGCAATCTCCCCGGACAGGAACTCTGCCTTCTTACGAGAGATTGTGGAATGATAGAGTTGGTAATGTTACATCAGTCTAAGATGGTCTGCATCAAGGGCAGTTCTCCGCCAACAACACTTTAATCTTCGTCCTTGTCTCCACATCTCCCTCAAGGACTGGAATGCTTCCAGTCAAACGCATACTGATAATCCCTCTATAAAAAGAATCATGACAGCATTTTATAAAAAACTATACTCACCCCCACATCCCTCACAACCCGCTTCATCAAAAGTTTTTTTGAGAAATTAATACTTCTCCAACTTCCTAAAGATATAGCTGACTCATTAGATAGACCCTTCTCAATAGAATAGGTTCATCAAGCCCTCTCATCCCTTAAATCTGGAAAGGCCCCTGGAGGTGATGACTTCCCTGTAGAATTATATAAACCTCTAGTTGACCTACTTTGCCCCTTATTATGTAAGGTGTACCATGAATCTACCCAACTCAGCATGCTACCCTCAACTGTGACAAATGCAATCATTACACTGCTTCCAAAAAAGGACAAAAATGTTTCCCTTCCATCTAACTATCATCCCATATCTTTACTTAACAGCGATGGCAAAATATTTGCTAAGCTCTTAGCTATGTGTTTGGAGACCCTTATCCCCAGCTAGTTCATCTATCCCAGGTGGGGTTTATTAAAGGGAGGGTTGGTTCAGATCACTTACGTTCCTTTTTTAATCTTATGTATAAAGCTAAAACTCTCAAGTCCCCTGCAGCAGCCATAGCTGTTGATTTCGAAAAAGATTTTGATTCTTTAAATCAGAATTTCCTTTATCTTGTGTTATATCACTTGGGTTTCAGTGATCATTTTTGCTCATGGATTACAATACTTTAAACCATTCCTGCTGCCAGGGTCCTTGCAAGCTCCACACTGTCCCATCCCTTTAACATTGCCAAAGGTACCAGACAAGGCTGTCCTCTACCCTCGTCCCTTTTTATTTTCGCTATCGAACCCTTGACAGCCACCCTTCAGCAAACCAATGAAATAATGGGCATTTCAATAGGTGACACACAATATACTACTTTATCATATGCTGATGATTTGCTAATTATTTTAGAAAACCTAGAATCTGCCACCTAACCTCTTACCAGATTATTTAACACCTTTACTGAATTTTTGGGGGTTGGCAGTGAATTATAAAAAAACTGAGGTGTTGCCTTTGAATGCCTTCTGTAAACCCCCTATGAATACCCTCTATAGTTTTGGTGGGCACCTCAAGGCATTACCTATTAAGGGATCAAGATTTAACCAAATCTCGATAAGATTTGGGACGTGAATCTTTCCCCTTTACTTACTGACATCAAAAAAATTTTAGATAGATAGAGAACCTCACTCTATCCTTTTCTGGCAAGATTGCCGCTGTTAAAATGTCCATAACTCCGAAAATACTTTATCTGTTCTCTAATATTCTGCTATTCTTACCCCATTCACTTTTGTCCAAAACAGACACACTAATAGGAAACTTTATTTGGGAAGGAAATATCCCAAGGCTCAGTCTTATTAAATTAGGGGCCCACTGGTCCAGAGGTGGCTTTGGAATACCCTGGTTTCTAACATATTTATGGGCATTCCAAACCACCCAAACCATTAGGTGGTTTATTAAACCCAACTTTAAAACTCTTCTATGGGTGGGCATGGAAGCATCCCTGACTCCAGGCAGGATCCCTACTACATTTATTTTCAATATCCTGACATGAAAACTAAGGAAACACCCTATCATTGTGCCATCAGTTCATTACTTGTTTAAACTACATAAACAATTAAAATCTAACCCCACTGCTATGCTTTATGCAATCATTACATCACCCTTGATGGCCAACCTTTGAATTGCAATTCATGGAAAAGTAAAGGGATATGCTTTCTGGGTGATATCTTAAGTAATGACTCCTTCACTTTAAATTCTTTTACTGGCTTACAAGCTAGATGGGGCATATTCAAGCAAGATTTCTGGAAGTTTTGACAATTACGTTGTGCATTAGCATCTCTACTGTAACAAATGACTGGCCTATTCTCTCTTGATACTTATATTGCCTCATAGGTTGACAACATGTCTGCCCTAGTCAGTAGAATTTATAAGGTTATCGGAGATACTCTATCAGACCAATCCCAGGTACCTAAGGTCAAATGGAGTACAGCTCTACAATGTAATATAATGGACTCTCAATGGAATAAATGTTGGACTTTCTGTCACAACACTTTTAAAGATGTACGCAGTATGCTTATCAAATTTAAAGTCCTTTATTTATGGTATAGAAAGCCATCAATTCTTTATCAATCTGGATTAATACAAAATGATCACTGCTAGCATTGTAGTTCTCTGGGTGCAGATTTATTACATATTCTATGGTCCTGTAAACCTATTTCTATATTATGATGGTCTGTCCATTGTTTGGCATCAAATATTGTCGGTAATAATATTTTCTTTCACCCTAAATACTTTATATTGGGTATTATTGACCAGCACAACAAGCTTTCTATGTGTCAACACAAATGATTGAATATTCTCTTTATGCAAGTTAAACATCTTATTTTAATGCATTGGAAATCTTCCATAGTACCTACTATTACAGATGTCCTTAACAACTTAACCCAAATTGCATCTTTAGAGCATCTCTCATATTTGACCTTAGATCGACTCAATGAATACAAGGTCTGTTGGCAGGATTATTTGGATTATTTAAAGTCTACTTGATTAAGAGATTTTGCGAGCTCTATAAGTCATTATCTTTTTACTCCCAAATGTATTATTGTTATCTTTGCTGTATCTCTCTGCTATATAAGTCTGTTGAAGTTGTTACTGTACAATCTAGATTCCTTTATTCTGAACAGTGCAGAGAACTGCTGATGTTATGCTGATACCTTCTACATATCATTCTCCTGTACTATATCTGTGCAATCTTAGTTTGCATTTCCCCTTTATATTTTACCTAATATATGAGGATTACAGTGCATAACTTATTGCTATGCCCATTTTGCTTTTCACTGTTCTCTGCACAGAATTCTCTGTTTTTGTTTGGGAAAGTTCTAATAAACAAATTAACTGCAAAAAAAAAAAAAAATCCTGAATAGAGCCTGCTAGAAGACAAAATAATTCATAAATACTCACGATGCTCTGGATATAAAAATTCATGAAAACAAATCAGAGGTACTTCCATTTAACCAGGTCAACATTTCACAAATACAGATATTATTTAATGCTGAAATTAGAAGAGATTGGCTTGACTATCTGGGAATAAAATTATGTAACAATTTACAACATTTGTATACTGTTAATTTTGTACCATTACTTGATAAAATAGGTAGGAAATCACAATTGTGGAGGAAGATAAAGCTCTCGCTGTGAGGTAAGATAAGCATTCTTAAAATGATAGTAATTCCATCGATCGCTTACACTTTTCAAACCATTATAACACCAGTTGGTTTGTTAATATCACTAAATGTTTAAAATAATTTATCTGAAATTATAAAACCCATAGAATTGCATGGTCTAAACTTTGCCTCAGGTGGGACACAGGTTGCATGTCTTGTCCAGATCCCAAAACTGTATATAATGCATACTATATTAAACTAATATCCACATGGGCATATAAGGACAATATAAATTTAAAGGTTGAAGGCTGGACCATGTTTAATAATCTTGCTGACCAGATTTCAATAGCAAATATGTGGTACTCCCCTCAAACTTATACAAAAAAGTAATATAATTACAAGTAATTTAGAAAAATTACAGAATGATACCAAAAAAGAAATGAATATGTTTTCTCAAGAGTCTTTCCTTCCGGTCACCATAGACTGGGGCTTCTTCAGTTGACCTACCTTATCCCCACCAGCCTGAGATCCTCCCATCTGTGCCTAGATTCTTGACTCACCCGCGACACACCTGATGGAGCCAGTCCCCCCGAAATACACCCCCGGGGTGGGGCCGCCTTCTGCTCCATGGCACTTTCATCTGGCGCTTCATAGGCGGAGGCGATGTCGGGACCAGAACATAGTGGGCAGGATCTGGCAGTGGAGGTGGGGTTAGGCGATGTCTACCCCCTAGTCAGTGGGTGGTTTCCCTTGTTCTACAGCTCCCCTTAGGAGCCCATACATGCGATGCCATCCAGTGCTGCAGGGCATGCTCCTGCACCCAGCTTACAGGTGGCTGCTGAGGATCCTCCCCTGCATCTAGCATGATCCCCAGACTGCATCACTCCCAGCCTCTGCTAGGAGCCGCTCACACTGGGGAATCATCCACCCACCCTCCCCGGGACAGGAGAGCTGTCCTCCGGATGGTTAATACTCTCCATCCCTTGCCAACCCCTGATGTCCCAAGCTCGCTCCCGAACCTGGGTCACCGGCATGGTGCAAGGTGTTGTATCCAGCACCTCAACCCTCAGCGCCATGGGGCCAGCCAAGAAATGAATATTGATACTATAGGCTTTATATCTAACCATTTATGGAACAACATAAAAGTAAAAATAGGAGGTAGACCATGCAACTTTTTACTCTGGAACAACAAAGGTATTATTAAATGGTCTCATTTAGTGCAAAATAACAAATTCACATTATGGGAAACACGTAAATCAAAATTTGAATTAGCTACATAGGAGAAGATGGAAGGTTTGATACCTTTATTGGACCAAGTGTCTTGTACAAAGATGGAATTATACACAAGCTTTCGGGGCTACACAGGTCCCTTCCTCAGGTGAATAGCAAAACTGAGCTACATAAGCAGTGGCCCTGAAAGCTTGTGTATAATTCCATCTTTGTACAAGACACTTGTTGGTTCAATAAAAGGTATCAAACCTTCCATCTTCTCCTGTTTTGCAAGGACCAATATGGCTGGAATCTCTTTTTACAAAACAATTAGCTACACAGCAATTTTAGCAATATAAACAACTTTACCATGTAAACATGAAAGATTTTAAAAGATGGGAAAGAGCCCCTAACAATGCTCTTATAGATACACAACTTGGAGATAAAATCAAGAAAAAAAATAGGCTTTGTAGCATGGTTACAAAAAACACTTCATGCTGCTCAAAAACAAATGTACAATTAAAAAGCTCTTAGCACAAAGAACTCTCTGTGGAATTAACAGAAATTCAGTGGAATAATATATTGTTAACATCCAAAATTATAAAACTCCAAGAAATAAATCAATTCAAATGAAAATTATAAATAATTGATAAAATGCATATTAAAGATAATTCAAGATGTTGGAGATGTGACATTAATTCTGCAGGAGCCATCCACTCCCGGGAATTGCTCCAAGCCCTGCATCATCCACAATGTTTGCCACAGCTGCACCCGAGCCCTTGCTGCATGCAGTGCAGCCCAATTCAGGGAGGGCTGCCGCAGCTGCAGCATTTTCAATGGTTTACAGCAGCTTTCGTCAAAGGTTCCACGCAAGCCCCGTAATATGGAACCCCAAACATGCAAAGTCAGACCGGGGGGGAGTTGGTCTAACTTGCTGCATCTGGCACTCCCAAATGAGAATTGCGATTGGCATCATATGCGTGCTGCAAGCCCCCTGCGCCATTTGTTCAGTGCATCAGGGACTTGCAGCAGTACAAGTCATTCATGAAACGGACCCAGTATTTCAAAGTCAAGGTCCTTAAAACACCGTGCCTGAGATGAGGTACACACCTTTCTACAGAAGGTTTCAAAATGTATTGGATCAGAGTTTTTACTTCCCAATCACACATTGTCCTAGCAATGCAAATACACAATTATTAATATAACAGTTTTCAAACGAGATCCACTGCATCCCTCAAATAGTAATATTTTTAGAAAGAAAGCAGCATTTACCTTGCAGTTTCATTTGCTAGTTTTCAATAATGGTGAGCATGCAGACAGATGCTGGACCTTCCTCCCAACCTCTTGAGCCTGCTGAGCCTCCCGCAGAGTGACGTAACTCGTCATGTCATGTTCTCATGCACCAAGTGGGATGCGAGTTTGATTGCTAAGCAACCAATAACAATCACAAGCTGAAGTTCGTGACCCGGAGGGCCGTGAGCAGGCTCGGATGCACTTAATACTGCATGCAGGCCTTATTGGACTCAAAGACCTAGCACTATCTATATGTCACTTTTCAGTTTTTTAAGAAATGGTCTGTAAACTACACCACCCTCTTCATTTCTGAGATTTGCAAGTACCTCCGGGGAAAGCAGAAGACTTTATATAAGCACCATTTCCCACAGTCTTTACTTTTAGAGTCTAAAATAAATGACACCAAAAGTGTGGAGATTAATTTAGGGGGCTTGTCCAGGAGCCAAGCCCTAGATTTTACAGACATTATATTGGCCATGGGCCACATGAAAATCTTAGGTATTTGGTTTGGACCTGATTATATGACTTTGTTGATCTGATAGGAGAAACTGGAAACATGCCAATTGAAGATGGACAAATGGATATCCAGGCAGATGTCAGAAAAGTAGCGGGGCTGGCAGTATAGCCTAGAGGTTAGATTAATGAACTGTGAATGAGCATGGTACATCCAGCAGGCAGACCTGGGTTTGATTCCCACAACCTCCACTTGCATATTGTGTGATTCTGGGTCACATGGCGCTGACGATGTAGTAGCAGAGTCTCTTCAGAGCTCCTTGGCATCACCCACAGTTTTATCTTAACAAACCTCACTTTTTGACATCAAACTGGACTTTTTCTTACCTCATCGGCAAGGTGTTATGACAGAGAATACCTTGGCTGCGTCTGAAGTTTCCATGGAAGAGACAGTCCCCAGAAAGCCGTCTCCATCGTCCGATGGGGAGGATGATCAAACTGCAGCCCTGGAGGCCAAGCTCCGCAGCTGGATTACCTCCCCAATACAGTCCGATGACGCCCCTGCTGTGGCCCTAACTTACCCTTCACCTTCCCTGACCGGATCAGACTTTTCAATTATTAAACAAGCGGTCCTTACTCTGATAGCAGACATGAAAGAATTGAAGCCTGCTATTCGGGAGTTCTCTCAGCGGATGTCAGATGCAGTGGCATGCATCTCTTCATTGGAAGATCACCGCTTCCGGCAGGATCCCAACATTGTGCTCATTCAAAGATTGATTGCGGCCCTGGAGAGCAAAGCTGATGATTTGCAGGGCCGAAACTGCAGAAACAATTTGATGATTCTTGGACTACCAGAAGGGGAGGAAGGGACGAACACACTAGACTTTGTCCAGAAATTATGCACAAAGTTGGCAGGATCCTCTCCCAATGGACCACACTATGTGATCAAGTGGGCCCATAGGGCATTGAGGGCTAAACCTCCCCCTGAAGAGCCCCTCTGTCCGATTATTTTTAAATTTTTTAATTATTTGGACCGCGACCACATACTTAGAAAAGTCCAACAATTGGATTCAATACAATGGGTTGGAAGGAAAATTAGAATTGTACAAGACCTCATGGAAATGGTCTGCCAGGCTTTGGCAACTTATCACCCATTACTTAATAAACTTTGAGCAGCTCATATTCAGCACAGACTTCTGTATCCCTCCAAGCTGGAAGTGACAACGTCAGGTAGTAAAAACGGTTTGCTATGGCTGAACAAGCTGCTGCTGCCCTACCACAAATCTTCCCAGATCTTTATAAGGCCAAAACATGATGTGCCAGTCTAGATACCTCTGCTTCAACTTGAACTGAGACCACTGTTTACTGTCAGACAACCAGTTTACTTCTTGAAGCTCTCCGGCTACTTCACCAATGGTGTCTTACTCTTCTTTGTGCTCTGAACACCTACATCTTTGACACTACAGACTCTTATCAAGATTGGTGAGACTGTGCTTATTTTGGATCTCTACACAATGATTTGGCATTCCTGTTTTTTCTGCCTAGTCCATTTATACAAAAATGAGCATTTTTAATTTTCCCACGACCGGGTGCCTCAGTTGTGGGTATTTTAAGTTTGTGCAAGTAATTATTGCAACATGTAGTTCCTGCTAGATGGCTGCTCCAGTTCTCAGACTTTTGGATGACCTCCTCAAATGCTCTTCAGTTATTAAATGCACTCCATTGCAGTTTACCTGGAGCTTCTTGTATTTTACTTCAGCGGGTACTTGTGTTTGCCGGTCTTCTGATCGATACCCCTGATTCTCTTATGGATCTCAGCTACAGGTTGGTACCCTCTGATACTTCTTTCTCTGGTTTTGGATCATCGGATGCTCGAACTGCTATGTGACTGGCAAGCCTTTACAGATGTTTCGTTGCCTGGATGCTCATAATTGCAAAGCTCTCCTTGTGACTTTTTTTGGGATACTGTAGTCGGGCAGCTTTTTTTCTGTCATGTTTCTGTTTTTCTTTCATCCACGGAGGAGAGACTTTTACACTCTCATATTTGTCTTTCTCCCTTTTTATATACAACTGTCTGGACAGCATATAACAGTTTCTCATATATCACATTGCTGATTGTTAATTTAGACCTGGACGTGACTTTTATTTCCTTATTATTTATCCCTAGGTGTCCAGCACTGTTCCCACTCTATAGAGGGCCTCTTATTACTTAATCTGCTGGTTTGCCCCCAGTATTATATCTTGTTCTTACCAAGTTTTCATAATTTCTACAAGTTCTAGTTATATAATTTGTTAACCTATTCTTTAAGGAGCTATATAGTGCAGGAAGTGGGGTTTTCATTTAATGGCTCATTTTTGGGCAATGCTTGGGGGCCGGCATAGTCCCATTTTGGATTTTTGCAAATTAGGAGTTGGCATTAGGCCTGGGAATTTAGGCAGTTCTTGTATATAGTTCTTTACTTAGTATAATATATAGATTGTGTGTTAATACTGTTTTTGAACTGAGATGGAAATTATTTTAGGCATTTTTGGGGAGAGGGTGGCTCTGGTTCATTTGCCTCAGTACTGTTTCAGTATCTGCTTTTGTGACTCATCAGTAACCTATGTCTATGGCATTCACATTAATTACATGGAACATAAAAGGGGGTAAAGACATTGGAAAATAAATATACGATACTGAGACATCTTCATTAGTTTACCCCCCATGTAGTGTTTCTACAAGAAACTCATCTCCTGAATGGGTAAGGCCCTTGGTGGTTGCAACAGCTTGCGCTCAAGGGATGTGGCCATTCTCATGTCTAAATCAGTCCCCTTCACCCTAATGGCAGAAATTAAGGGCCCCGAAGGTCATTATATTTTGTTACATGGTTTGCTGGGAAACAAGGAGCTGGTGCTGGGTTCAGTTTACATCCCTAACCTGGACACTCCTAGTTTCTTTCCAGGGTTAACTACCCTTTTGGCCCCATTCAGTCACTTGCCCCTAATTTTAGGAGGTGCTTGGAACCTTGTTCAAGTTACTGAGCTGGACCTTACTTATAGAAGCAAAGCTGGTATGTCTCCAGGTCAAAGAGCCCTGAACGAGTTCACAGATCTCCTAGGCCTGGCTGCTCGATGGAGGATCCTCCACCCCACCACTCATGACTATACCTTTTTTTTTTTTTTTTTTCAATTAACATTTTATTGAACATTAGAATACATGTACTTGCGGAGACAATGTAGAAGTAAGCAGTAAAATACAGATGGAGTCACACAGCGGACAATCAGTACAATCTGAAAAAAAAGAAACATATGATCTCCATAGCCCCCACCCAACCACTCCTCCACCCCCCACCCCTCCATACAAGGCACATGCATCAGAGACTACATGGAGAGAAAGAAAAGAGGCATCACTGCTATAGGTTCCTTATGAGTAAGCTGTTATTAGTGGAGACCAGATTTTCTCGAAACAGGGCAACACATTGTGCAGTATGGCAATCATCCTCTCGGTCCTGAGGCTCGAAAGGAATTCTGTCAACCATTCAGAATAAGAAATTAGGCAGGGGTATGACTATACCTTCTTTTCAGCCCCCCATAATGTACTCTCTAGGACAGACTTTTTTCTGGCACCATACATGCCCATATACATGCCAGGGTGATTTCTGACCACTACCCAGTTGTTTTAGCTTTAGACCTTCCTTTTGTCCCCCCCCCCGTCTTCACACCTGGACCTTAAATAATCAGTTGCTGCGGGACCCAGAGATGCATGCCCATTTTATGCAATATATGGAAACCATTATACAGTATACTCAAGACACTTCTTTACCTTTTGATGTGGTGTGGGGTGGTCTGAAGGCTACCTGGTGAGGAGAACATATTAGACTAGCTTCCCACAGAAAAAAGAAAAAACAGGTACAGTTGGATGGGTGGCTTTGGCAAATCAGAGCCCTGGAGCAAATGCTCACCCCTCCATCCCCAGACTCAGTCAGGGAAAATCTGAGCTGGCTATGGGCTCAATATGCAGAACGCCTTTTGGAACAAGTAGATAGAGTGGCCGCCAGATTGAAAGCCACTTATATTGGTCAGTGGAACAAAGCTGGCAAACTCCTAGCCCTTAAGATTAAGCAGCAATCTAGTTCTAAGTGGATGTCTTCCTTAATTGATCCTCTCACTGGGATGCCCACCACAGACCCTAAACAAATGCCGCAATTTTTTTTGCAATTTTACCAATCTCTTTATACCACCTCTTCTCTTGACCTGGCTGGTATGGCTGTTGATGAAGCCTTTTTGGCCTCAGCCCAAATTCCACACCTTATTGAAGTCCAAGCTTAAGCCCTGCTTGCCCTATTATGACATCAAAGGCGCTGTCCGCTGTTAGTTCCCTACCACCTGATAAAGCCCCTGGTCCTGATGTCTTTGCAGTACTTTTTTACAAATCCTTTAAACACATCGTAGCCCCTCTTTTGACTGATCTTTATAACTTTTGGAGTACAACCACCCCTTCTGATAAATCACTTTTCGAGGCACGTATTGTTCTGTTGGCCAAACCAGGGAAAGATCTGGCCAAACCGGAGCATTACCACCCTATTTCGCTAATAAACAATGACATCAAGTTATATGTCAGGAATTGAATATGTACTCCCTGGAGGAGAGGATGGAGAGAGGGGACATGATAGAGACATACAAGTATCTTACAGGGAGGAACAGGGTGCAAGAATACACTATTTTAAAGCAAAAAAGATATTCCAGGACTAGAGGTCATGGGATGAAGTTGGAGGGAGGATGATTCAGAGGAAATGTGAGGAAGACTATCTTCACAGAACGGGTGGTGGACAAGTGGAACACCCTGCCTGAGGAAGTGGTGGGGGCTGAAACAATCACGTGATTTAAGAATGCACGGGATAGACATAAAGGAATTCTGGAGGTCAGGGGTAAGGGGCAACAGAGTTCTAGGAAAACAAACTGAAGTTACAAAGGGCAGACTAGGTGGGGCATAGGCTCTTATCTGCCAACACTGTCTATGTATCTATGTATCTATGTATATGCCAAAATATTGGCTACCATGCTTTCCTCGGTTTGGGAATCCCTACTGGGCCCTGAACAGATGGGCTTTGTTGCAGGTAGAAACCCAAGCGAGCACTTTCAAAAAATGTTTCATCTTCTTTCTGTGTCCGGGGTGACCTCCACAGAGTCTGTGCTGGTCTCCCTGAATGCAGAAAAAACATTTGACTGAGTTTCTTGGTCCTACCTGTTTCGGGCTTTGGAATATTACCACTTCTCCTCTGAGCTCATTAACCAAATGAAAGTGCTCTACACTTCTCCCACTGCTCGTATTTTCTGTGATAATGAGTTCTTCACTCCATTCTTCCTAACCGGGGTACCCATCAAGGATGGCCCCTTCACCTTATTTATTTAATTTGTGTCTTGACCCCCTGACCAGGACTGTGAACTCATCTATTTTAGTCAAGGCAATAGATGTCGGAGGAAGCTGTTACAAGCTTTCGTCCTTTGTGGATGACATCTTATTACACCTCGCTGACTGGTCCCAGTTTCTTCCTGCAGCACTGGATATTATATCCACCTTCAGCTTATTTTCTGGATACAAATTAAACCCAGACAAAATGGTTGTTTACCCTGTTTCTGCCCTGAATCCCAAATCCCTTTGTCTGCAGTTGGGGTTTCAGTGTGAAACCTTGGCATTGAACTACTTAGGTGTTAAACTCACTAAAAACATTCTCCGGCTCAAGGCCTTGAACCTGGATCCAATCCTTCAACGAGCTGAAAAGGACATAGTCAGCTGGCGACATGTCCCACTCTCACTATGTGAGAGGGCCAGTTTGATTAAGATGTGTGTTCTTGCTAAAGTGCTTTATCCCCTTGGTATGTTAAATATCTACCTCCAAAGAAGTGGTTCCAGAAACTTCATTCCATCTGCTCAACCTTTTTATGGTTAGATAAACCCCCTCGACGGGCATATGGGAAGCTATGCAGGCCCTATAGATATGGTGGGTTGAAGCTGCCAGGCTTTTACAAATATTATTTAGCTTTACCTGGGTCTAAATATTTTAACTGGGGCAATAAACTTCTCCTCACATCCCCCTGTCCGATTTGCCTCACTATTGAGCATTGCTTAACCTATTTTCATAGTATCCCTCTAGAATCTCTGTTGTATACCCCATATTCTAAACTTCCCAGCTCACTACGTACTTCTCCTATAGGTTGGAGGATACATATGCACTCCCAGTTGTGTCAGTATTTGAAAGTAACTCACGCTAAGTCTTTTATGCAGCTGTTTTTAATAATCTTAATTTTTGTATAGCTGGTAAGCCTATTCCACCAGCATTTTGGCCTGCCTTATCTAGTACTACATTGGGGGATTTGGTCTCCAATAACAAGGTCATACCCTTCCAACACTTGATGAAGGTCTTTTCAGTTCCTTCCAGCTCCATGTTTAAATATGTTCAACTTAGTCGTTGTATCAAACAGTTTTTGGGACCTACCCCTTGGTTGCAGGACTCTACTTTTCTTATTCAGGAATATACCCAGTTAGTCAGCAAAAGGAAGGCAGCCTCTAATGTTCATAAAGCTCTGGTTGGATATGACTGTACCCTGGTCTCTCCTGTGGCTTACTACTGGCATAATCTCCTTGGACTCACCTGGTCCACTTCCCATTGGCATACAGTTTGGAATTCTACATATTGTTATATGAAGCAAGACAGGCTTCAACTGTTACAATTTAATGTTCTCCACAACTTATATCGAATTCCTTATATTCTATTCCATAAGTTGCCCTAGCCCACCTCTCCTAGTTGTGAGTCACATGAGGGAACATTGTTTCATAAACTTTGGGAATGTCCTGCAGCCAAATTGCTCTGGTCTAAGGTTCAGGCTAAAATGTCCCCCTTGTTTGGTTCACATAACTATTTTGTACCAGAGGTTTGCCTGATAGGGGTTTATTCTAGTATTAGTATAGCAGCACAAAGGTACTATATGGCTCTATTCTCCTTGATCGCCAAGCTTATTATAGTACAACATTGGCTAGGTAATTAACATAGAAACATAGAATTTGATGGCAGAGAAGGACCGCTTGGCCCACCTAGTCTGCCCATTTCCCTACCTAATGGATAAGCTGCAGATCCTAGTTAACCAACAGCCTACTTCCTCCTACCACCCCACTAGAATCGCCTTATGTCTGTCCCATGTATTCTTGAATTCCCCCACTGTTTTTGACTCTACGACCTCCTCAGGAAGGCTGTTCCATGCATCTACAACCCTCTCTGTGAAGAAATATTTCTTCACATTACCTCTGAGCTGTCCCCCCTCTATCTTCAAATTGTGCCCCCTTGTTCTTGCACATCTCTTCTTCTAAAGATGCTACCCTCTTGGACTTTGTTGATTCCCTTGAGGTATTTGAAAGTTTTATCATGTCCCCCCCTCCCTCCTTTCCTCGAGGCTATACATCTTAAGCTCCTTTAGTCTTTCTTTATATGTCTTCTGGTGCAGACGCTGCACCATTTTGGTTGCCTTCCTCTGGACAGCCTCCATGCTGTCTATGTCTTTGCAGAGATGGGGTCTCCAGAACTGTACACAGTACTCAGATGTGGTCTTATCAACTGTCTGTACAGAGGGCCAACAACTTCCTGTTTCTACTGGTGATGCCTCTCCTATGCATCCCAGTATCCCCCCAACCCTCCTTACTGCCTTCTCGCTTGCCTGGCCCACCTTTAGGTCATCTGATATGACTACCCCCAGGTCCCTTTCCATTTTTGTTGTTGTCAGTATCTCACCCCCCCCCATTGTGTACTCTTGCCCTGGGTTTTTGTTTCCCAGGTGCATTACTTAGCACTTCTTCGCATCAAATCTAAGCTGCCATACATTTGACCATTCCTCCAACCTTGCCAAGTCCCTTTTCATCCTTTCCACCCCACCTTGCATAATAGCTCTGTTGCAGATCTTTGTGTCATCTGCAAAGAGTCATACTTTCCCTTCCAGTCCCTCTGCAATGTCACTTATAAAGACATTAAAAAGGACTGGCCCATATACTGAACCCTGCAGTACCCCACTAGTAACCCTCCTTTCTTCACTCTGTACTCCATTTACTGCTACCCGCTGTGTCCTGTTGTCCAGCCAGTGTTTAACCCAGGCTACCACCCTGGGACCCACTCCCAAGCTGGCTAATTTGTTTATTAATCTTTTGTGTGGGACTGTGTCAAATGCCTTGCTAAAGTCTAGGTAGACCATGTCCACAGCCCCTCCCTGGTCTACTACTTTGGTCACCCAGGCAAAGAAATCAATTAGATTTGTTTGACATGACCTTCCTGCTGTGAATCTATGCTGCATTGGGTCCTGTGCCCCTCTGGCCTCTAGGTACTCAACAATTCTTTCCTTCAGAAGTGATTCCATCATTTTCCCTACCACTGAGATCAAACTGACAGGTCTGTAGTTTCCTGCTACTGTCCTGCTCCCACTTTTGTGAAGGGGAATCACATCTGCCCTTCTCCAGTCCTCAGGTACCACACCATCCTCCCATAATTTATTAAAAAGGGCAGTCAGTGGTGTTACTAGTTCTTCCTTTAGTTCTATTAGAATTCTGGGGTGAATTCCATCAGGCCCCATTGCTTTATCCACCTTCAGTTTTAACAGTTCTTTCAGAACCCTTTTTTCTATGAAAGGACTAATATCAACCCCCCTATCCAAAGTGCTTCTATTGACTGGATTAGGTGTCTCCCCCTGCTTTTCCATTGTGAATACTGAGCAGAAATAGTCATTCAGTATCCCTGCTTTTTCACTGTTGCTCTCTGCCCAACCACCTTCTTCTTTATTCAGCCTCAGTATCCCTGCCTTCGTCTTTCTTTGCTCCCTAATGTACCTATAAAATATTCTATCCCCCTTCTTAACCGAGTTGGCTATCTTTTCCTTGGTTTGGGCCTTTGTTATTCTGACTGCCTTCCCTGCTTCCTTCTGCTTTAACTGGTACAGTTCTCTGTCCTGCTCCTTCTGTGTTTCCTTATAAGTTGACTATCTTTTCCTCAGTTTGGGCCTTTGCTATTCTGACTGCCTTCCCCGCTTACTTCTGCTTTAACTGGTAGAGTTCACTTGGTCCTGCTAATTGGTCCCCCTCTCTTCTGGAATGGGTGCAAGAGTGTTTGATGGCTATTTCAGCTGAGAAAGCCATTAGGAATTTTTCCCCATTCTCCAACAGGGCTAGGTCATGTTGGACAGAGCTGTATTCCTATCGTTCACAATAATTCTGTAGATTTTTTGTTTCTTGTGTATGTCAGGGGCTGTGGGCATGCACCAGAGCCTGGGAGTAGGAGGGGGTATTTCCTTTCCTTTTTTTTGGAGGAGGTTCAATTTTTTAGTTCCTTCCATGTTTAGTCCTTATGATTATTTCTCATTATAGTGTTTTTCCTTTTGTGATTTATGTTATTTATTTTATTTAATTTTTGTTGACTGGGTAAGTGCACTAGACAAATTCTGCCTATTTTCAGGCACGACCCGGGAGAGGGGGATACAGATGAATGTCAACTGACCTTGAACCAGATTAATCTGTTGGTGGTATTTTTAATGAATGGGGTAAATGTTGGCCAAGGCACAAGGGAAATTCCCCTACTGTTGTGGGAGGGGGTGCTGCTGCACCTATGGCTGCAATCCAGGAGAATGTTCAGTCTGCTGGTGAACCTGTAGGATAGCAGATCTCCCCCCTACAGGTCCAGCTAAGGCGATCAATAATGCTGTTATAGAGGAACGTGTAAACTCTGAAAATGTGTCGATGGAAGAGACAGCAGAGATTACCAAGGAAGAATGGTTAGGGAACTTAATAAAAGAAGACCGAGCTATGGTTTTTGTGGAATAGGAAACAACCTCACAGTGAAATGCGGAACAAACATCAAACTGTGTACCTAAGCCGATGGATATATCCAAGCTGTTGCCCACTGAACATGAGGAATATATTACTCCTGGTCTGGATGGTGGAACTAACACTGTGAATTCCCCAGCAGTCTTATCAGCTTGGACTCTGACTCCTGTCAAGATTTCCTACACAAATGACACACCAGCATCTAAGCTGCAGCTGCCACCCTGTGAGTCACTGTCTGTTGACATGCTGGCAGAACCTGCTGACAGTGAGAGCTCTCAACAGGATACTGTTCTACCATCTACTACTCTTCCAGCTGTAAGTACTGTTTTACATACTTCTCCCCATACTTTTCAAGCTGCTACATGATCCTTGGGCTTACGGAAGAGAAGGGTAAATGACACTGATTCTAACACAGCAGTACAGTTAAAAACCCCACAAACTCTTGAGCACTCATTACGAGATGCAGGATGTAAGAAATCTGATATAGGTCAATGGGTACCTGATTCTGACCACAGCCCTATACCGGCACATCTTCAGATTGTTTCTGTAGCTATTCCTGCATCTCTACCTGATATTTAAAATCCACCACATTGTATTACTGAATCGGACTTAGACCTGCATGCAGATGACATGCAGATTGATCCCCCAAATCCTGAGGTTTGCAAGACACTTTTTTGCCTGACAGTACTGATTCTGGGGATGAGGGGCCTAGTCATAGGTTGAAGTCATGGGGAGATCAAATGGAAATGACAGAGACCTCAAAACTCACAGGGCCTCTATTGCATAAACAAGGTAAAACACATGGGAAGAATTTCAGAAATGGGATTAGTTTTTTCCCTTAACCTCCTCCACTGCAACAAAAGAATGCGGTGAGACTGCAATATTTGGGGGGCTTGGATGTAACACCAGACAGAATACATGTGGGGTGCAGACTAATTAAAGAATCTATGTTTTGTTTTTTACAAGTGAAATATATACACTGATACATGTGTCTGGAGACACACTATATGATATCAGCTTCAAAACCCCTCAAGCGTTGGACAGATTCTGGTCAAAATATGACAACTTGCATTATTCAGCTCTCTGGTTACCTTTTAGAGCCATTCCCCTCACCGAGCCATCTATAAAATCTGTAACTGTATTATTTCAAAATGAAAATGTCTCTGTTCATGACATAACACACTGGTTACAGCAAAGATGTGACATTTTGGGGTTACCTCAGCCAATTTTTGATGAGGAGCATTTGTGGACAGGGGCTTGGAAATATAGGGTAAGATTACAAAATAATGATTTGGGCCCTTTTCACTTACCTAGTAGTTTATTTTTGGGGAGAGAAAGAGGTCACTGCTTTTATGTAGGACAGCCAAAAACTTGCTTCAAATGTGATTCACTGTTACACCTTAGCTCAGTTTGCAATAGAGTAAAATGTCACTTCTGTTTTTCTTTTGGACATATTAGCACAGATTGCAAAAATGACCTGAAATGTAATTTATGTGATGAATCTGGACATGCTTATCGCACCTGTCAA
This sequence comes from Neoceratodus forsteri, assembly GCA_016271365.2. NCBI lineage: Eukaryota > Metazoa > Chordata > Ceratodontiformes > Ceratodontidae > Neoceratodus > Neoceratodus forsteri. Next base: position 1,454,312,425 of record CM028132.1, on the reverse strand, counting down.
TGGGCTACCCACAATAGAATGGACCATCCAGACCAAAACTCCATGCTGACAACAGCCCAAAAAAAGGACATCGTTGCACACAAGGAGTGTAGTCAGAATACAAACATGAGAGCTCCTGAGGATGCCTCGGGCCCCTCCTCTACCCTGCAGCCACCTCAGACAACCCTCACCCCAACTACCACCCCTATCCCTGATACTGAGTGGATACCAACTGAGGAACCCCTGGTAGAACAAGCCCCTTCTCCAGTTGCTGAAGAAGTTATTATCATGCCCTCCTTTGAGGTAGACATATCGCCATTAGATACCCTGGCATCAATGCTTATCACAGAACAGAAGGCCATGCCACCTCCGGAAATGACTACAGTCTCAAAAAAAAAGAACCATGAGGCTAATAAGGCCTAAATCTAAGATAGCCAAAGCCTCTTCACCCCCTGCACTCCCCCTTAGTAATAAATATGATATCTTGGCACCTGAAACTCAGGAATCAGAGCAAGGTGGAGAATCGTAAACTTCTTCACAGCCAATGGTATCCACTGATACTGAAGGTGATACCCCAGCCCTTGGACTACTTAAAAGGAGAAAGCAATGCTTAGGGGTGAGGCCTAGAAGAAGCACCAGAAGAGGGAAAACAGAGAAGTAACTCCTGTTTTTTTTTTCTCTCTCCTTCCCTATCAATGACATGGCTGCAACCTTGACTTAAAAAGTAGCTACTTTAAATGTCAATAGTATAAAAAATTCCAGAAGGAGACTAATAACTCTGTCCAACCTGAAAGATTATAATTTTGACATTTGTTTTCTTCAGGATACATGATTGAATACCACCTCTTTAGTACAAGCAGCTAAGCGTATATGGTACTGGGGCTGATCTTTCTTTTCATTTGGAACTGATACCTGCGATGGAGTAAGGATTTTATTCTGAGGGAATGGGTATAAGGTCTCATGGCTTATGGAAACATGGGAAGGGAGAGTGCTTTTGATTGATTTTTCTGTGAATAACTTAATGTGGAGAGCTATAAACATTTATGCTCCCTCAACAAAAAAAGAGAGGGTGGATTTGTTTAATGCAGTAAAACCCTTTCTTTATACAACTAAGAATAGTCTGTGGGGTGAGACTGTCAACTGTGTCATAGCAAAACCAGAAAGGGGAGCTAGAACAGATAAAACCTTTTGTGATACCACCTGTTTGAAGACCATTCTTACCAAAGTTGGCTTGCAAGATGTCTATCGTGTTTTACATACCCTGGGTGGACACACTTTTTTTAAAGGAAAACTAGCTACATGAATTGACTTTCTTTTTGTCTCCAGAGCTGTTCATGTACATGAAGCACAAAAATCTACCCTATGGAAACATCTGATCATGTGATTCTTTCAGGGAAATTAGGTCTGCAGGATAATATATCATATAGGAAAGGTTACTGGAAACTTAATAAAGCACTATTGGAAAATTCACAAATTATGGCCCGGGTCAAAGATCTACTTAAAGCAGGTATGACCCTGGCTGGTCTAACAGATAATCTTAGTACATGGTAGATGGAAACAAAAAATTAATTAAAACTTTCTCTAATTTACTGGACAAAGCAAACTAGTACTTCAAAGTACAAAAATATCTAACACTTTGAGACCACTTAGGAAAGTTATACTCAGCAGTAAATACACAGGGAATTAACCTGACTTCACAAATAAACAATATTAAACAAGAAATTAAGAAAATTCAATACTCCAGGGCATTCACTATATTGCTGGAACACAAAATATGTTCCCCAGAGAAAATAGTGCTTGGCGATACCTTTGAAGATTTCTCCAAGAGAGCTAACACCAGAACAATGACTTCCATTATTACAAGTGAGGGTAGAGAAGTTTCTTCAACACTAGACATACTTAGAGAGGTACACATCTATTTGACAAATATATATGCAACTCCAAGTCTAGTAGAAGGTGCAATCATAGATTTGTTATGAAGTATACAATTACCACACACCCCAACATAGAAAGTAATGGTTTAACCCAACCAATCACAGAGTTTGAAATAGAACAAGCTATAAAACAATTAAAAAATGACATAGCACCTGGCCTAGAAGGTCTAACCTCAGAATTTTATAAACAATTTTCCCCTGAACTCATACAGATTTTATTCAAAGTCTTTAACTGGATCTTAACATCTCAAACTATAGATTTCCATTTATGTATGGCAATACAGATTTTTCTATATAAAAAACAAGATAGGAGAGATTTGAAAAACTGGAGACCATTAAGTCTCTTGAATACAGACCTAAAAATCTTGATGAAGATTTTGGTTAAGCGACTAATAAAGCTAGCCCCATATCTTATTTCTATGACACAAACCTGTTCAGTTCTGGGTCATTCCATAAATGATAATTTATTATTACTGAGGGAATTAATACAGCAAGGAATGGAGGATAAGATTTCAGGGTATCTCATAACACTTGACCAGGAAAAAACTTTTGATAAAATATCACATACATTCATAGAATGAGTTTTGGTAAGTTATGGTATTCCTCAGCTTTGTTGTGACTGGGTATCTACAATATACAAAGTAGTCACGGCCAGTCCGTTAGTAAATGGACACCCTGGTTCATATATTCAAATAAGTAGAGGGGTAAGGCAGGGATGCCCCTTCAGTCCGTTATATATTTTTTGTTTGGACCCTGTGCTACACATTATACAACAAGATGATCTAATACACGGTATTAGGCCACTACATAGTAGAATAGAAATAAAAACTGCTGCTTATGCGGATGATGTACGTTTGTTTGTCCCAAACCAGGATTCAGAGGGACTGGTATTGGATTGAGTATATCAAAACTCTAAAGTGACAGGGGCATCTATTAATATATCGAAGAGTTTTGTACATCCTCTCAGTCCCTCAATACCCTCCTTAGAGAACTTACAAGGTATCAAAGTATCAATAGAACCCTTCAAGCTCCTGGGCATCACTTTCGGGAGAGGTGGTGATAATAGTACACTAAACTGGGTAGAGAAATTAGAGTGTGCCAAATATAAAGTGCACATTTGGAAAACCTGGCAGTAAACCAAGAAAAAAAAAGTAATGGTAATCAAAACTTTTCTCTATCCTATTTTCACATACCTATGTGTAGTTTATCCTATTGCATTATCTTTAGAGACTACTTTGTTGAGTTTGGTCTTCCAGGTCATATGGGGCAGTCGTCTGAACCCCATAAAAAGAGAAGTGCTTTACCTCCCTGTGCAACAAGGGGGTCTGAATTTATTGAATCCTATTGTGATTTTTTTACAGTATATTATTTTATTATAATTTGAAGGATCCACAGACACCATGCTCATCACTTTGGAGTCTCTTTTCAAACAGCTGGTTAAACCATATTTTTGAAACTTAGATGAGCCAACTGGACTGTCCTCTTCTTTTCGGTTTGGACCACATTTTTTCAGACCGGTATTACATAAACTGCGGAAATGGCGTTTGGAGCCATCCCATATAGTAAATAAACTCAGGAAACACATTTATTTTATCATCCAAGATATGGTTTTCCATGTCACCCCTGTCTTTAAAGGCATATCGGATGACCATTTTGAGGATATTTTACACACATTATGAGACCCCAGAACTCCCCCCAAGAATGTGGGATGTCCTCTGGTTGAGCTGCCATGGGAGATTAAATGTTAAGGCAAATGCCAAACATAAATGCCAGACAGAATAATTTTGTCCCAGACTATCTTGTACCGCAACTGAGGAAACCATGGAACATTTTTAATTGTTTTGCCCTTTTGTACAAACGTTTTGGCAGTTACTAGCACAGAGATGGGAAAACTAGAAGCGGAGTATGTTAACTTATGAAGAATTAGTGGGGGGCTTCACTCTGCAGTCTTTTTAGATTGAACAAGGAACCGTACGATTGATACTCACTTGCATAACATTTCTGTCATGGCAAATCTAATGTCAGTTTGTTCTGCAACAGCTCTATGTTGAATCAGGACAACTGTTACAATCATTAGAACATGAATTAACTATGATTTCTTTTCATGAAAAAACAATACTACCTGCTAATGTATGAATTGGAAGATAGCAAATGTCCCATTTTTGAAAGATAAAATAGATTAACTTACATGCTTGTTTGTTTTTTTCCTTTAATTGATTCTTGCTAGAGACAGAACACTATAAAATGGGTTATTGTTTTATTTTCTTCAATGATCAAAGTTGTTTTTCTTGGACAATACTAGGAAATGGTTTGACAATGTGTGTACAGCATTTGTTGCAGATCGATATACCCTATTGTTGTTAATATGTGTGTGGTACTATGAATTTGCTGTACTGTACTTTTGTATTGTTGTTTTTCGATGAATATTCCCCTACTCTTTTTCGAAAAGTGTCATGGGATCTTTAACATTCAACTGAACTACCACCAGAACAAGCAGATGGGACCTCGGTTTAATGTCTCATCTGAAAGACTGTATCTCAGGAGTGCAGCACCCCCCCTCATGCTGCACTGCAGTGTCAGTATTGGGATTTAACCCAAGTGCCTGGTGTGATGTTTCCTTGTGTATCACTGTTACTATATTGAAACTTCAATAAAGTATATTAAGTTACAAAAAAAATATTGTGTGACTCTGAGCAAGTCACGTAACCTCCCCAGTGCTCCCAGGTTGCCCATGAAAACAGGTACCTGTGCCTAGTGGACATTACCTGGTTACCAAAGAATACAAAAAAAGACACCTCTGCTCCTGATTTTATTTATTAGTTATGTATCTCCCCCTCCCCCATTTCAGTAGAAACAAAACTTTTTGGTGTTCTTTTACAGATGATTTGTGTAGGCAGCACCCTATCAAGCAGAACGTGGCTTACTACTGAAGGACAGTGGCTTGAATACACTAAATCTGTTGCCATTTTTCCACAGTATTTTAAATAATGTTATCCCTGTTTTGAAGGATGCCACCTCCCTTTTGATTTCCTGGGTTTCAGGAATATCCATCTAAAAAAGGACAGGGAGAGGCAAAAGACAGTGCAATGCAGGGTGACTAAGATGATTCAGGGCCAGGAAGGAAGAGCTCATGAGGGTCGGCTAAAGGAACTGAACATGTCTTCACTGAAAAGCAAATGAGTAGGGGATATGACTGAGACTTTAAAGTTCCTGAAAGGAACAAAAAAGGTGAACTGTGAAGAGCATTTTACCAGGAACAAAGAAACTAGGACATGGGGTCATGTGTGGCCTCCTTGAGGGTGCAAAATTTTGACGTGACTTTTGATAGCAGATTATGATTTGATTCTCAGGTATCATCCGTTGTCCCAACCAGCTTTTATCATCTTAGGAATATCACCAGGGTTAAGCCCCTAGTTCCGTCTATGGACCTCCCCACCTTGGTACATGCCTTTGTGGCATCCAGACTTGATTACTGTAATGCGCTCTACCTCGGGGTCTCGGTGGTAATCTTCACCAGCTGCAGCTAGTGCAGAATGCGGCCTCTAGGTTGCTGACTGGGCAGCCTAAATTCTGTCACATCACCCCGGTTCTGCGTGATCTGCAATGGCTGCCAGTGAGGTGGAGGATCCTCTTTAAGGTGGGCCTGCTCACCTTTAAGGCCCTACACGAGCTGGGTCCTGGCTATCTGTCAGACCTTCTTACATCTGCTGTCTTAGTCCACTCCCTCCAGTCCTCCTCAAGGGGCCTCCTGGTGATTTCCAGGATGAGGCTTAAAACTGCCAGTGACAGAGCATTTAGTGTTGCCGGCCCCCATCCTGTGGAATTCACTTCCTCCATCTATTTGGGATGCCCCTTCGGTTAAGGTTTTTAAGGCCCACTTCAAGGCCTTCTTGTTTAATCAGGCCTTCCCGGACCTTATATACTAGTCCTCCCTGGGAGCCCCTGTTCCTTTCCTTCTGAGAACCTGTTTTTAAAATATTTGTTTACAAACTACATTTATTTATGCTGTTATTGTTATTACTGCTTTTATTTAATGTTAATTTAAATTTTTGTACTGATAGTGTGTTTTTATTGTGCGGCACCCAGAGCTTCTGGGATTGGGAGCCTGAAAAATGAAATTTACCTTGTCTTGCTTTAATAGAGGGAACATTTATAAAGGATGCGAGGAAGTACTGTTTTACAGAAAGAGGGGCTGAGACATGGAATAGTCTACCAGTTGAGGTGGTGAGTGCCAAACCATAAATGACTTCAAACACAACTGGGAGGGGGTAGGGGCATAGTATTTATTTAGGAGGAGGAGGGAGGTGGAAACACAGAGAACAAAAGAGGGAATAGGGCAAGTGCAGACCCCATGGAGACGAGAGGGCATGGGATGAAGTTGGAGGGAGGACGATTCAGAGGAAACATGAGGAAGAATTTCTTCACAGAATGGGTGGTGGACAAGTGGAACACCCTGCCAGAGGAAGTGGTGGGGGCTGAAACAATCACGGGATTTAAGAATACATGGGATAGACATAAAGGAATTCTGGAGGTCAGGGGTAAGGGGCAACAGACTTCTAGGAAAACATAAACTGAACTTACAAACTTAAATGGGCAGACTTGGTGGGCCATAGGCCCTTATCTACCGACACTGTCTATGTATCTATGTATCTATGATGGGCTTAATTTTCCCAGAGTCCTCAGATTGCTGCATGTTGTGCTGATCAAGAGCGGCAGCAATCTCAGGGCGTGTCAGGGACCCCGCACCATATTTAAAAACAATGAGGGTCCCTGTGCCCAAGACCTGACATTTGCCACATCCGCAGGGCTACATTCGAAGAAGTGGTGCACCTACAGAGTTTGACGGAAGACTCTGTGAACCCCCCCCACCCAGCGGAACACTTGAGGGGCCGCAAAAGTGTGGGGAGTGAATATGGCTGCAAGATGGTGACCAGGGACATAAGGAGCATGGAGGCGGCACAAGTGTGATGGGGGCACAGTGGCAATCAGTGGGTGCTGAGGTGGCACCCTGCAGGGATGCCCCGCAGCCGTGTGTGCAGTCAATTGGTGTGGTTATGTGAGGTTAGCAGGATGGGACCAGGACCCAGCCACAGGTGCATGCAGCCCTGGCACCTGCCACTTACCAGAGCACTGTAGGCAGGCAGTAGCCTGCCTCCATGCAGAGGGCTTAAGTAGCAGGGCACTGTCATGGTACCTGGGGACCATTCCTATCCACAACCAGCACCCTGCACAATACAGCCACTGCTGCCCACCTGTGGTGTTCTGGGAAGACAAAGCAAGGCAATTTTTATTTATAGGGCACCTATTCCCAGAGGCTCTGGGCACCTAACAAAACATCAGTAAAATAGAACAAACGATTAGAATGTGATACAAAATATACAAAAATAACAAAATACAATTTATAGCTCACCATCTTGAAAGAAAAGCTTCAGATTTGCCAAAAGCATGAACTGGACATCAAAGATGAACTCAGCAATCTGTGAAGGCCAGGCTAAAGAGGTGGGCCTTCGGCCTCCACTTAACACCTTAATCGGGGGGACCTCCCGGACTGCAGGTGGAAGCAAGTTCCACAGGGTCGGCTCAGAGACGCTAAAAGCATGGTCTCCTGATGTCCTGAGCTGAGCCCATGGGAACATCAAGGAGGCCCCTAGAAGAGAAGTGGAGGGAGCAACAGGTAACCAGTACCCAGTCCATATAGGGCCTTATAGGTGAGCAAACCCACTTGAAAAGGACCCTCCACCTGACAGGCAGCCAGTGTAGAGCACACAGGACTGGGATTACATGACTGGACTTCAAAAGGCCAGTCAGCAACCGGGCCGCTGCGTTCTGCACTGGCTGCAGTCTGTGAAGGATCTCTCCCATGACCCCGAAGTACAGAGAGTTACAGTAGTCAAGCTTAGAGTTAACAAAGGCATACATCAGTGTCTGCAGATCCTCAAGCAGAACGAGGGGCTTAATGCTGGCAATGTTCCACAAGTGGTGAAAAACACTTTTGACTACAGATGACACCTGATCTTCAAAGGTCAATCTGCTGTCCAGGATCAAGCCCAGATTTCTCACCACCTGGGAAGCCACCAATGGAGTAGAACCCAGGACAAGGCCAGTGTCAGCCCCGGGTGGCAACCCATCATGCCCACAACCTAACTCAATCACTAGTACCTCCATCTTGGTCGGGGGAAAGTCTCAGCCAGCTGGAAGCCATCCAGTCATTGATTTTAGCCAAACAGTTATTAAGCGCATCAACAGTTCCTGATGTTCCGGGGCAAAAGACAAATACAGCTGAGTGTCATGCATAGCAGTGAAACTCCAAGCTGTATTGTTGAATGATCTCACCAAGGGGCATCATATATACTGCGATCATAATCGGCGACAAGATCAAACCCAGGACAGAGGCATTGGGGAGGAGGAGGAGAAATTCCCCATCACCACTCACTGTACTCTGTCTGAGAGACTGGACTCAAACCATCTGATGACAGTACTGGTGAGTCCACAAAACTCACAGAGCTGATCAAAAAGCACAACGTGGTCCACAGTGTCAAAAGCTGAGGAGAGATCAAGGAGCACAAGAACTGACCTGTCTCCCGAATCTCTAGCCCTAAGCAGATCATTATGCACCCTCACTAGAGCAGTCTCTGTGCTATGTCTGGCCCAAAAACCTGACTAAAATGGCTCATAGATGTCAAAGGACACCAGGTGATCCTCAAGCTGCTGTGCCACTAATTTCTCGACAACCTTGCTCAAGAAGCGCAAGTTGGAGATGGGATGGTAATTCGCCAGTACGTCTGGGTCGAGGAAGGGTTTCTTAATGAGGGGTCTCACCAGTGCTTCATTCAAAGTCACTGGGAATACCCCCTCTGCCATTGAGCACCTGGTAATCCCTGCTAACACCAGGCCAACAGCCGCAACACACCCCATTAAGAAACGCATCGGGGCTGGGTCCAGTTTGCAATAAGTGTGCTTCAGCTCTAACATCACCTTAGTCACTTCATGCACCTCTACTGGCCTAAACTCCTCCCAGACAGATGGACTGCCTCTGAACCTCTCAGCCTGGCCACTGCAAGGCAACAGTCTCCCTGGAGGAATCCCCAACCAGATAGCAGACACTCATAAAGTGGATGAAAAGGCCTTCTTCAACTGCAGACAGGCCAGGTGAAAAAGCCTGTCTACAGTTTGAAACAGCTGATATGGTGTGTTTCTCCCTGCAGCAATATCCATGGATAGAAATTCTGCCTTCTTATGGGAAATTGCTCCCTGGTACTCAACATGGTGAGCATGCAGGGCCAGCCTGTCAGCCTCCAGCCGGATCTTCCACCAGCGATGATCCCAACTTCTGACCCTTGATCTTCATCTCCTTGAGATCCCTATCAAACCAAGGGGATCTCAAGTGAGAGAATGTGAGTCATATACAAACCGGTGCGATGGCATCCAGAGCTTAGGAAACCACCCTGTTGTAGGTGGCCACCGCCTCTCCAGTGCCAATCGCACATGCCGCATCAACCCTAGATAGGTCAGCTAATGCCAACAGTCCCTCTGGGTGCAAGCCTCTTAAGGAGCAGTAGCTGACCATCTGCACAGGGGAGGGACTTTCAAGGGGGGGAGCACTGAACGTCAACTCCACGGTACAATGATCAGACTAAGAGACCTGATCAGTCTTGAGGTTGTCAATCTCAAGACCCAGCTGCTACACCAGATCATGTGTGTGGCTGTGCTGGTGGGTAGCAGAAGCAACCCCTTGTGACAGGCCCAGTGATGACATCAACTGGAAGAGGTTGTAACTGAAATGCGAGGATTCATCGTTGATCCAGGCATTGAAGTCCCTAAGATTAAACACCTGGGGGACTTCAACACCTGGTCAATGACGAAGTCTGCTACCTTCTGCAGGAATTCTCCCCCCGCTGCAGGAGGGTGGTAAATGAGGAGAATCCTGCAACCTGCACCCCAACGCACAGTAAAGCATTCAAAGGATCGGGTATTACCAACTGGGTGCACCATGAAGCCCAGGCTATATCAAAATACAATGGCCACTACCCCACCCCTCTGATCCTTCCTCTGGCGGTACACTACAGAGTAACCAGCAGAGACGGCAGCCTCTAGAATGGGGCCCACATTGTCACCCAGCCAGATCTCCGTAATGCAAGCCAGATCGACAGAGGAAATCAAGTCTGCAAAAATGGCGGTCTTGTTCCTTATTGACCTGGCATTGCATAGCACCACCCAAAAAGGATTAGAGGATGCGGGCGACCCTACAGCTACTTGCCCACTCGGTCTGGTGGGAACCCTGGGTATGGACACCAAACTCGTCTGACCTCTCCCATGGCTCCTTTTAAACCCAGGGCATCTCCTGCTCCGGACAACCTCAGTGCTGCCCACCACCCCCTTCTCAGCTGCCCTTGACCATTGGCAAATCACTCACCTCCTCATAATCCTGACCTCCTTGCAGCACCTAGCTGCAGTGGCAGGAACTGGGAGGTCAGTGAAGAGGCAGAGGTCATGAAGCCGAGCAGCAGCATAGGTGGTTCGAGCTGGGCCACGGCTCCAACGCATCTCTGCCTGGCAAGTCCAGCCCAACAGGAGAACCCTGTATTGCACTAGATCTCAAATGAGTGCAAAGATAAACCAAGCTAACATACATGACCCTCTCACACTACACAAACATGCACCCCCTCGCACTACACAAACATACACCCCACTCACACTACACAAATATACACCCCTCTCATGCTACACAAACACCCCAATCACACTACACAAACATACACCCCTCTCACACTACACAAACATACACCCCACTCACACTACACAAACATACACCCCACTCACACTACACAAACACCCCACTCATACTACACAAACATACACCCAACTCACACTCTCCCATAACCACACTAACCAAAAACTATCACAACCTCACCGCAACCAACCCCCCGATATACAACTAAGATAAATACATTTCCCCCCACACACTCAGATACTCATCACCTACTTAAACCAATCACACACCTTAAGCGTACAACCTTATCTCCAAACCACAGAATTCCCACCCAACAACCAAATTATACCACCCACCAACCCCCAAAAAACAAGTTTGAAAAATAAATATAAATATAAATATTGGCAAACATTAATAAAGTGCGGTGCACTGTAACATTAGTCCATTCCACCAAGTAAGAGGTAACAGATTACAGTTTGAGCAAGAAATAGATTCCAGAGCAAATGCTAGCACTCGGTCCAATCCTGGTAAACTAGCCGGTGAAACCAGTTCCAGAGTCTCAGGGAATGAAGCAAAGTGAAATGGCACTCCCACTGCCATAGCCCAGATATAGCACAGTGGGCTGCTAGCAGACAGTGTTTGAGGGTAGACTTTGAGGAGACTAGACTCAGTACTTCTCTCATATGTGCCGAGAAACAACTCACATAAATCTTGTACAAACTCTTATCCAGTAACACCAACAGTTCTTACATAGAAAAGTTCCACTCTCACCAGAAAATTGCTCAATAAATGGATAATCTCTGGGGCAGGTGTCATGGCTGTGTATACCTGTGGCTGGGTCCCAGTCCCTTCTTGCTAACCTAATGTACCCGGGCCAGTTGGCTGCCTACACATCTGCAGGGCACCTTCGCAGGGTGTCACCTCAGCACCCTCTCATTCCTGCTGTGCTCCTGTCACTCTTTATGCCCCCACCTCTGCTCCTTATGCCCCTGATCGCCATCATGCTGCCCCTCATCACTGCCCTGCCCAGCAGTGGTGTGGGGACCTTAGACCACCTCCTGGCTGGTCTAATGTGAGCCTCCTATTGCGGCCATGGCAGGGCTTACAGAATCCCAAATAGGTGGATGGTGCAGCACCACCATGGTGCAATCACTCTTACAGTGTGGTGCATGGGTGCTTTTGTCACAGGGGTGGTGCAGGGGAGCTTTGCCGCATGGCATCTCGATTTCGACGCAGCTGACATTAAAAAATCAGGATAGCCACAAACTTTGATGCAAGGTGCCATTTGCATCATACACCTTTGGCGCAGGTACAGTGCATCAAAGTTTTACCTTTGAAAATCGAGCCTGTGTCCCGAGATATGATAGGATAATATGGGCAGACTAGATGGACCATCATTTTTATACCAGTTAGCCCTTTTTGGCAAGGGTAGATTAATGGTTCCTTGAGATTGACAGGTGTCAGGTCCTTTCTTACTTCCTCACTGGGTTACATTAGGTCTGCTTTATTGAAGGTTAAGAAATGGAATATTTCTTCTGGACAGCTCAGTACAGACTGTAAGATAGTATTATATAGGAATATTATTGGCCCAGCTGTTTTCTTTTCTTTTTTTTCTGAAATAGATCATAAGGCCTACCCTCCAGTACAGGCCCAGACTGTGGCTGATCAAATCACAGACAGGAGGGTCCCAGCTCATGTGTTGGATGTCCTATGGTAAAACTGCCATGGGCACTTGGGGATCATGTATAACCACAATCATCATATCACTGAGGAGGGTTTCAGTCCAAGACCTGATTGCCATTTGCAGAATGAAACTATGTCAAGTCTGTTTCTAGACTGCCCCTATGTAAGGAACTTTTGGAAAATAGTCACTAGAAAATGAGGCAGAAGACCACCATTTTTCTCACTGCCATGATTGTTTTGTCTTAGGTTTGGTTCCTCGGGGCTGAGAAAAGTATCATACTACCTGTAGTACTTTGATTGTGTGGTTTGTCTGTTTAAAGTTTCTTATTTGGCAGGTGTGTTGCGAACTGGTGCTGCAACATAAATTGAATTGACAGCAGTTGTGGTATATGGCTGGGAAATCATTAAAAGCCATCTACCATAAAGAACATCTTTCTTGACCTCAGGCAAGACTTGGATTCTCTGGAAGAATTTGCAAGGGGTCACTTACTAGGCTCTTGTCTGGAACAAGTATGGTTCATATTTTAGACTGGTATGGGAATTTCCTGTGCTGTTTGTCTCTTTTTTTTTTCCTTTTGTAGGCTATAATAATGGTATGTTTACCTTTGTGCTTGATTTGATTTCTGTAAACTTGTTTTGAAATTGATTTTAATAAAAATGTCCCTATTCTTTTTGAAAAATGCCATGGAATCTTTATCAGCCACTGAACAACCACCAGAACAAGCAAACAGGACCTCTGTTTGACATATCATTCAAGAGACGGCACCTCAAAGCATCACAGTGGCCCCTAAACAATGTGCCAGGGCATCCGTATAGTTATTTATAAGTTAGCGAGGGGTACTGCTGCACCTAGGAAAAGCTGCACCAAGTCAAGTCAATATCAATAAAGTCAGAGTGGACAAGAGATCCAGGAGACTGGCACCACGCTAACGCTTGCCAACAGATTTGGTTTAAACTTCCCCAAATGCTGTAAACAGAAGCACACTCACCAGTCTGTGGATAGTGCAAAGTCCTTTATTAGGTGCAAATCGCTCCAGCAGATTTCCAAGGTGCAAAAGTGCAAAACAACAGATACTGCTTTATTGTTCTCTGATTCAAATTGCTGTTGCAGGGTATACTTTCTGCTGCATTATTACAGGGTGTGCCTACAGGTTTGTTACTCTTTTGTGCTTACAGATTACTGCTGTAATCTTCTCTGATTCAAATTGTTTTTTGCAAGGTATATCTTCTGTTACTGCTTTATTTTTCTCTGTAGCAAAGTGTTTTTGCAGGGTATATCTTCTGTGAAATTATTATAGGTGGTGCTTTACAGATTTTACAGTTTTATCTATCATTAGGATAAGCTTCCGGGGCTACTGCATTTGTTGTTGGTTGATTGTTTTCTGCTCTTACCTCCTTGTTTCTTTAGTCCATGGTTCTTCTTTTTCTGCAGGGGAAGGGCCCAGCCACCTGCCCCCATCCTCGACCACCCCATGCTACACTCCTTTTATAGGGTAGCAAAGTTGTGACATTTCCTGTAGCAAAGCAGGAAGGGGAGGGTCAGAGGGGTATCCACCCAGTGACCTCACTTACAGGGGCACAAGTAATTTAACTTGTTATAACAAGTTATACAAAAACAAACAAACAAAACAAAAAAATCTAACTTTTGCTTTCATTTTCTTCCTGTTAATTACTTGGACCAGGTTATAAACCCGGCAACTCATCTGGAATGGATATTATTAACTGCAGGTACTGCGGGACACTTTTCAAAAGGGCAGTTATACAGGATTTAGGACGGTGTCCTACATGCTGGACAATTGGAGATCTAAGGGCTCAGCTCCAGGCAGCATGGGCAGAGATTGCACGCCTCAAATCGCATATTCAGGAGGAAATATATTATAAGAACTGCCCGCCATTTACTGGATATAGGGTTCAAATTCTGTAGGGTGGAGTTGCTATAAAAAAAAGAGGTGAGTGAACTGGTTCTGCCAAAATCTGAACCACTCGGAACAAGCTAAATTAAGGGGAAGTGAACTGCTTCCCAACAGTTTTGGCTGTTCAGAATGCTTTGGAGGATGGCTCCATCATGGGAATGACACACACGAGAAATGCAAGAGCACAGGAGGGACCAGAGACAAGATTCTAGTTCCTCACTGGACAGGCATGCTGTCCATCTTCCTAAGGTGGCACCTGACTAGGTTTGTGGCTAGGAACCCACGTGGTTCACCTTATGAGCTAGCTGCAGAGGAAAGAGATGCAGAGAAGGAGCAGCAGCTGTCAAACTGCTCCATGCTACATTGTGTTATTTTGTTGTCGGGTCTAGAAGCAACTCATTGTCAGTGACAGCAAGCAGAGAGAACAAACATCCTGACTGTGCTGACAACAGAAAATTGGGAAAAAAGTTAGTTTTTTTGAAAAATGAAAACTTCGGAGGGTAGGGACTGGAGAGTGGGAATCAGGGAGTGGGGAGTCAAGGACTCAGGGACTCAGTGAGGGGACGAGTAGGGGCAAGTGACTTTTGAGCCAGTAGTTTTTTGGCAGCAGGCAGCACAGTCAGTAAAGAACAAAGGCGAAGGAACTCAGCAGGACAAATAATTATTCTTCTTTTTCTGTCCTGCTGTGCACTGCAAACTACTTTTTGTGTACAAAAAAAAAGAGAGAGAACAAAGAAAACTGTATAAGGCAACAACTTCAAGTTAGGGGTTGAATAGCTGTGTCTGGAAAACATAATTTTTTATAAGTTCCCAGTCAGCCACCAGTGCCAGTTCTTCCATTCTGTTTGTGTGCCCCCCCCCAAAAAAAAAAAGTCAGTCAGCTCTCATCTCCTTCCTGTGCTCCATGGGGTAAATCTACAAGTTTTGACTCAGTGGGCATTCCATCACCTGGAATAAATAATAAAATAATAACTTGAAGGAAAAGTAAATTACTGTGTCAGAGAGGGTTATGCCAGGTCCTGGAGTCTCTGTGGGAAGCAGCTGTAACACCAGCCCTTATCGCCTATGTCCAGTATGTGAACTAGTGTGTGTGTGTGTGTGTGTGTGTGTGTGACAGAACTGTGCGTCAAATAAAATCTGACAGACAGCCACCAACCAGTGCCACTTCTTCCATACTGTCTGTGTGACCCCCCCCCCCGGACAAGTCAGTCAGCTTTCATCTCCTCCCTATGCTTCGTGGGGTAAATCTACAAGCTTTGCCTCAGTGGGCATTCCATCATCTGGAATAAATAATAAAAAAAATAACTTGAAGGAAAAGTAAATTACTGTGTCAGAAAGGGTTAGGCCAGATCCCTGAATCTCTGTGGGTAGCAGTTGCAGCACCAGCCCTTATAGCCTAGGTTCAGTGTGTGAACTAGTGTGTGTATATGTGTGTGTGTGTGTGTGTGTGAGACAGAACTGTGTGTGAAATAAATCTGACAGACAGCCACCGATCAGTGCCACTTTTTGCATGCAATCTGTTTGCCCCCGAACAAGTCAGTCAGCTCTCATCCCCTACCT
Organism: Neoceratodus forsteri; assembly: GCA_016271365.2. NCBI lineage: Eukaryota > Metazoa > Chordata > Ceratodontiformes > Ceratodontidae > Neoceratodus > Neoceratodus forsteri. The sequence continues at coordinate 1,454,296,646 of CM028132.1, read as the reverse complement.
GTGCTCTGTGGGGAAATCTACTAGCTTTGGCACAGTGGGCATTCTGTAACATGGAATAAATAATAAAAATAAATAATGCTTGTAGGAAGAGGAAAGTACTGTGTCAGAGAGGGTTAGACCAGGTCCCTGAATCTCCGTGGGTAGCAACTGCAGCACCAGCCCTTATAGGTTAGGTACAGTGTATGACCTACTTGTGTGTGAATTAATCTGACAGCCAGCCACCAGTGCCACTTCTTGCATACCGTCTGTGTGACCCCCTTCCCCCCAAAACAAGTCAATCAGCTCTCATCTCCTCCTCGGGCATTCTGTCATGTGGAATAAATAACAAATAATCCTTGCAGAACAAGTAAAGTCACGTACAAACAAGTAGCAAAGATGATTACGCTTTAGCTTTAGATGCTTCAAAAGCTTTTAATGTTATGAATAGACAATATGGGCCTGATATTCAGAGCTTTGCGCAGTCCGCAAACAGTTTGCACAGGTTTAGCGCAGGACTGCCATATTCAAAAGGCCACATAGCACAGGCAAAGTGCATTAGCACTGAGCAAACCATAATTATATGCAAGGGGCAAGGTGAACATGTGTAACCCCCTTGTTACCCGGGGTTACTAGAATCCCAGTAAGACCTATTGGTAGGCAGGAAGGCAGCTTGTGAAACTCCAGTTAAATGGGTTTCACACTATCTCACTCTGTTCTCAGTCTCAGCTGAGACTGAGGGATGACATCACCAATAGAACTATAGCAGCTGCATGAGCCAAAATGGAATCTGAAGCAAGGGAGTTTGGAGTGGAATGTTGGGAGGTTTGAACAGAGTCTGTGGTCAGTTGGTGTTGGGAGCTTGCTGAGGAAGCAACACAGCAGCTCAGTGTAGGCTCTTGGAGCCTCAGCCCTGACAGAGGGCTACTTTTAGGTAAAAAGGGTGTGTGTCTCCACCAAAAGAGAGACACAGAAGATAATTGAAGTGGTGGAGACCGCTGTTTTCGGGTCTCAGTGCCCCCTCCCTCTGGGGATGGGGCAGGGAAGGGTTCCCTGCAAATTTCTGGGGAAACCCCCTAGTTCTGCTAGTAATGGAGAAGCTGCCTATTTGTTCCAGAGTTTTTTGGGGGGGAACAAGAAGACTTGTGAATCGCCTGTGAGGCACCTGCAACTGCAGGGTGAGTGTCAGCTCTTCCTGAAAGGGCCTATGTTTTTCACCCTGGGACTTGTGTGACAATGTGGGGATTGAATTACTGAAATAGTGGGAGGCCTAGAGTAATAGGCTTAGCCAACAAGTAAAAGTAAGTTCAAGTCCAGAGCTTATTGGGATCAAAATGATATGTATAGGAGACGTGACATACGTCTACCCAGGAATCTACATTTGCAAGTTTTCAGTAAAGGAATTGTTTAGTTTCCAGAGAAATGGCTGGGTATGGACTGTGGGATCTGGAGATGGGAGACCCCTCGATCTTTAGTGACCAGGTCCACCTCTACGGATTTGCTCTGTGGATTTCTACTTTGCCTCAGGCACTTGGCCAGTGATGAGGGAAGTACCCAGATGTGGGATTGGAAGGAAAATTCCCCTCTAGGAGTCGAAGGCTTTAGTGTGCTTTGGGGAGCCACAACAGGACAACTGGTTCATTTCCCAAAATGGACCGTGTATCAAGTGGCTGGCGGGGGAGCCGGGCCAGTGGGGAAAACCCAAGTAGTGTACAAGTCGTGCTGTGTACCCAAAGCTGCGTGCAAGTCCGGGCTATGTGCCTGGTGGGTTCAGAGCCTGAGGGCTGGAAATAGTAAAGAAGTGTTCTATTATCTCTAATCTGCATTACCAGGAATGTAGCCCCATAGGGGTCCATCTATGCTTTGTTTGTTCAGCTTGGATGTGAATAAAAGCCACACTGGAGAATCCCTTTCCTGGTTCTGGACATGACAGTTATTGCTTCCTGTGTTCGGATTTACTTGGGTGCCCCTGTGCAGAGTAGCCAAATCTAGGCCCCCTGTGCCAAGTAACCTCATCCTCCCCGAACCCAATCTCCACCAGGTACTGCTGCCAACTTCAACAGCATGCCACCTGTCATTTTGCTAAAAAAGACAGGGGTGAGGGGTTACACATGAATACAGGCGCTATGAGATATTCAGTGACTAGCGCCGTGCTAAGGTGTTTAGCACGACATAGCACGACCCTTAGCATGGAACAAATTACAACCCAGGTAAAGCTGGTCTTATCCCTGGGCAAACAGCTTTGCACATCATTGATGAATAGTGCGATGTTTGCGTGGGATTAGCGTGACTTGTGCGGCCTAACATAAGAGCATGACACTTAGAAAATGCCTGACATGGAGGACACATGCTGCTCACCGCTGGCACCACCATGATGCCAACAGCTGCCACGGGTCCCAGCCAGGCACAGACAGTAAGGGGGGATCCAACCCACAGGGGACAACTAGGTAGTGTGGCCATACAGCACACACCTGCAGACCATACGTCTGTGGTGACCAACAGATGCCAGCACACACATGCAGTACTGTGGGCAGGGCGGCCATTGAGGAGAGGGTGTACGGGTGGCCAGATCTCACCACAGCCCAGGTGTGGCCACATGGCTGGGACACATCATGCAGTGCACATGGGCCAGTAGTGGGAATACCCCACCACCTGAGTGCCTGTCGGAGCATACATGCCCCCCCAGCCACATACCGCACAACTGTACAGAAGCCACAGCACACACAGCCGGCCATGCAAATGTCACTGTGAGCATCCCATGCCACAGGTGCAGCATCTGTGGAGCACACAACAGCGAAACAGTACTGTCCACCTTCAGTAATCACCTGCATGCTGGGGCTGTCACTCTGTACAGTGCAGTGGTCTTCAGAGCCCTACATACCATAGGCATTGCTGTGTCCCTCACACTGCCGGCCCCCTTGCTACTGTAGCGTCTGCTGTGCACTGTAGCATGGCCTACAGTGTGACAGTTGCACCCAGCACCACTACCGCCTGTGCCTATGCTGTGTTCTCCCCGGGCCACACAATGCTGTGCTGTACTGCAAACATGTAGCCTGCAGCAACCATCATGCACTGTCAGACTGACCTACAGGTGGAGCTGCGGCCAGACCTGGCCAGTCCCTGTACTTTCAGACTGACCTACAGGTGGAGCTGTGGGACCCTGCAGTAACGCTGGGCATACTGCATGCAAATCAGGGAATGATGAGATGCTAATCTGGCTGTTTGCCCAGAGACTACCTAAGTAGGCTCATTTGCATGTCACTTTTGAATATGGCAAAAATGTTAGCACCGGGCTAACAGCTTAGCTCTGCGCTAAAGCAGCATGGCGCTAATGGTTCGGGGATATTGATAGTTTTGATCACTGTTCTTTCACATCATCTGCTGCCTGCTGCTGTACTGGGTCCATGCATCTGGTGGCATGCACATTGGCCACATAGTTCATCTCTACCTGCCCTCACGTCGCTGTGCACTGTGTTGTTGTTGTGGTTTGCACTTCCTGGTTGCAATATTCAGTGCTACCTTATTCTAGGGCTATGTTTGCCCTGCACTCCCAGCCCTGTTTGCATGGCCTCATTCCCATGCTATATTCAGAAGCTGTTTGTCCCTGGCTTTTCCTTTTGAATATGGCTTGCTTTGTGCTCCAGGCTACGTTTGCCTGCCAGGCAGTGTTAACTTAACCCAGGGGCAAAGCTTTGAATATGTGGCCCTACATGTTTTATATTCTAAAGAAATGGAATATCCCTGGGAATTTATTACAAATTATTCACACTCTTTATAGTAACCCTATGATAAATATTTCAATTAATGGAAAATTAACACCGGAAATAAATATGCAGGCCTGAGTGCGGCAAGGCTAGTCCCTTTCCCCTATAATTTTTATGTTGCTTGCACGCATGTGCAAGAAACATAGTGCCATCATCGGAGATTTCGGAGGTGTGTCACCTCCTCCAATTCAGTCAGTGAGCTGGCAGGAGCGGACCCTGTAAGCCAATGCATTTTGGAGCTGTCTATGACACGCTCAAAATGCAGTAACCTCACAATTGAAAAGAGCTATGCTTCAGTGAGCAGCGATAAGAAGCGTAGCTCCCCCCCACACGCAGGTGTGTGCGCTCCCACACGCACTGTATAGCTGACGGGGTGCCCAATCCCCATCGGCTGAGCTGCGTCGTCCCCCCCCCAGTAGTAGGTGCCACGCTGGGAGCCCACCCCAGCGTGGCAAGCAGTCCTTTGGCCGCGAGGTGCCCAATCCCCAGTCGGCTGAATACCCCCACGTTCTTGTGCCACGCTGGGGCCCACCCCAGCGTGGCAAACATCCACGGACGTCTTTTTTTTTAAAACCTGTAAAACAAAACAGTCCTGCAGTGTCTCCCGACCCCCTCCCACAACCCACCCACCCACTGTACCCAACCTCCCACCCCCTCACCCCATACTTACCTCGAACTCCGGTGCGACGTCTTGATGGACCCGGGAACGTCTGCACTCTTCAAAGCCGACCGCGAACTGAGGAAATGCGGTAAGCTGTATAATGGGCTAGATAGGGGGTTTCAACTTGTTGCATATCTCAGGCATTTTAGAATTTTGCACCAAATTTTCAACATGGGGTTTTAGGACCCCTTCTCATGAATGATGTCACTGTCATGGCGTTATTAGGGCCCAAAAGGGTGATTTCGCGCAGTGACAGTGCAGTGACTGTGAAATCACCTTCGGGCCTGAATACCGCCATGACAGTGACATCATTCATGAGAAGGGGTCCCAAAAACCCCATGCTGAAAATTTGGTGCCAAAATTAAAAAATGACTGTTTTCCGAGCGTGTGTTGTGCAGTTCCTATGCAGGCTCGTAAGTTCGCAAATTTCAATATTTTCACTCCAGATTTTCAACATTGCCATTTTACCACACCTTCTTATGAGTAGTACAGATGTCATTTTTCACATCTCACCCAAAATGTGTTTCCGCCCATGTAGCACAGAATGGCGCAGTCGGTGTGCGAAATCAATGTATGGGACAAATTAAGAAAATCACAGTGACACTGTTCATGAGCAGAGGTCTTAAAATGGCTATGTTGAAAATTTGGTGAAAAATTCCTAAAATGACTGTTTACGTCGTGCATTCGCAGTTCCTCATGCCTTTCGTGGAGTGAATTTTAATATTTTCACTCCAGATTTCCAACATTGCAATTTTATCACACCTTCTTATGAGTAGTAAGCTGCCATTTTCACATCTCACCCAAAACGTGTTTCTGCCCATGTAGCACACAATGGCATAGTCGGTGTTTGAGATCAATGTCACGGACACATTAAGAAAATCACAGTGACACTGTTCATGAGTTCAGGTGTTAAAATGGCTATGTTGAAAATTTGTAAAAAATTCCAAAAAATGACTGTTTTACGAGCGTGCGTTGTACAGTTCCTATGCACGCTCGTAAGTTCGCAAATTTTCAATATTTTCACTCCAGATTTCCAACATTGCCATTTTGCCACACCTTCTTATAAATAGTACAGCTGTCATTTTTCACATCTTACCCAAAACATGTTTCCACCCATGTAGCGCACAATGGCGCAGTCGGTGTGCGAAATCAATGTACGGGACAAATTAAGAAAATCACAGTGACACTGTTCATGAGCAGAGGTCTTAAAATGGCTATGTTGAAAATTTGGTGAAAAAATTCCTTTCAGATGTTCTGCAATATTACTAATGAAGACATTGAACAGAACTGGACCCAGGACCGATCCCTGCAGCACCCCACTGGTCGCCCCCTCTCCCTAGACTGCATATCATTTACCACCACTCTTTGCCTCCTGTCTGTTAGCCAGTTTCTAACCCAGTTTACCACCCTTTCCCCCATGTCCAGCCTACCCAGCTAGTTTATCAGCCTCCTATATGGGATGGTGTCAAGGCTTTGCTGAAATCAAGGTAAGCGTTGTCCGCTGCCCACCTGATTCACTTCCTTTGTCACCCAGTCAAATAAATCAACCAGATTTATCTGACATGATGTCCCCACTGTGAATCCATGTTGTCTATGGTCCTGGGTTCCGATGGCATCTAGGTGCCCCACTATCCTTTCTTTAAGCAATGTCTCCATGATCTTCCCCACTACTGAGGTGAGGCTGAATGGCCTATTGTTCCCTGCCTCCTCCCTGCTGCTGGACTTGTGTAGAGGGACCACATGTGCCCTCCTCCAGTTCACTCATGTTGAATGACTCAGTGAACATGGCTGCCAGTAGTACTGCTATCTCCCTTCGCAGTTCTGTTAATATACTTGGGCGTATGCCATCTGGTTCCATCGCTTTGTCTACCTTCAATTTAGTGAGCTCCTGCAGGACTCTTTTGTCCACCTCTTCACCCCCTTGGCAACTGCTGTACTGCTGTGGCCCTTGCCCTTCCCTCTCTTCTGTGAATACTGAGCGGAAAGACACAGTGGATGTCTTGGGAGGAAGGCATGAAACTGTCACTTCCAAATACCTAAACAGCACATACAAGCAAGCAACATTCGGCATTGACAAATGCTTGTTATATTATGTATTGAGCCTCTCTTAAATTCTATTAGATAGACTATTTAGCATTTTTATGTTCCTGATATTCATTTCACTTTCATTAGTTATGTATGATTGCCACTTTAGTTTGTACTGTTGCCATTCCTGAATATATTTCTGATAATTCTCCACTATTAGTGTATTTAATTCTGTTAGTCTATTATTTATCTTTTGTTCATCCTTCCTAGTCTTTTGCATCAAGGCTGCATGAGCCGAAATACAACCCCCCCTTAAAACAACCTTCATTACCACCCATAACTGAGAAACAGTTTTTCCTCCTTCTAAGTTTAATTACCAAAACTCTTTTATAGCCCTTGTCATCTCTTTGATAAATGTTTCCTCTTTGAGTAGGGCATTATTAAAGCTCCAAGTATACGTTCTGTCAAACTCATTATGTAATTTAAGAAAACGTTAACCATAGCATGGTCAGAGAGCTGTATTCCATCAGTCTGGACCTTAGTAATCATTGAAGACATAGACTTTGTGGCAAAAATATAATCTTATCTAGAAAAGTTTTTAGTTTTTCTCTTGAGAAATGTAAATGCCTTATTAGTTGGATTGTTCATTCTCCATAAATCAATTAAATTATTCTCTGGGGGAAAAATTGTAATTTCTCAGAAGTTTTAATATTAAGATTAGTAATATTTTGATTCTTATCTAGGTAAGGATTATAAACTGCATTGAAATCTCCTATTAAAATTAGATTTTGTGTTTGTAAATTAACTATTGCTTGACTAATTTTAGCTAGAAAAGAATCTATTTGCTGGATTGGACCATAAATGGAACCCAAAGTTATAGTGAATTGATCAAATATTGTACCTTTAACAAGTATAACTCTTCATTCATCATCTGACCACTTTTCAACCAGTTGGAATTTTAAGTTCCTCTTGAATAATAATATCACCCCTCGAGATTTGTTAGTACTTGGTGAGGAGAATTTATGTGAGATCCAATTCCTGTTAATTTTCTTGACATTCCCACTTAGAAGGTGGGTTTCCTGCAATGCTATGACATCAATTTTCTGTTTACTTAGATGTGTCAAGATGTGTGAACATATTTTGCGGTTGTTTAATCCATTTATATTCCAGGTGGCACATGTAAAGCATTTATTTACCATCAATTACTATTTGTACTCTAAACGCTGTATAAAGGCTTGGGTCCACTAGATTAAACAAAGCAACCTGATAAAGTAATTCCCATTTGATAAACTTATAAACCATCTTATATCTTTTTCCATATCTAACACTTTTGAAATACAATATGGTCTTCCTACCCCCCAAAAAAACAAAACATATCCCCCCAGAGTATCTTCTTTTGTCCAGGTTAAGAAACAGCTAATATCATTATTGAACTGAATGTACAGATCTTGGAAAATGCTGTATTCTTTCACCCTGACAGTCATAATACATCTGAAGCTCAACTCTCCCCCCTTCCCTGTGTTCAACCCAGAACACCAAAAAAAAAAAACATTATGATGCAAATTCCTCTCCCCCATTCCAGCAATCCTAAATCATAAACCTTAAAGAACAAACCAACAGTCACTCCTTAAGGAATTATTTCTGTAATGGCCTAGAGGCCCAAGCAAACAAAACAAAAAAACAACCAAAAATATATATATTTTTTTATAGAATCCCAGCTTATTGTATTATACTCCCCCCCCCACTTCCCATATAAACTTTTGAGAACTTAAACTTTAAATAAGTTCAGAAATGTGCCACTTAATATTTTCCAGGCTTCTTCTGGAGTGTCAAATAGTAGATTAGAGCCATCAACAAGAACTTTAAGTCTGGCTGGCACAATAATGAAGACTTTGAAGTTATTGTCTCAAAATGTTTTTCTAACAAAGTCAATATTTTTTTTAAGGGACAGCACCTCTGGTGGAAAGTTATGAAAAATAGAAATTGTCACTCCCAGAACTGAAACTCTTTTCTTTTTATAAACAGCCACCATAAGCAAGTCTTTGTCGTCTGACTTTACAAGTTTAGCAATAACAGGTCTGGGTGGGCCATTTCCTGTGTTAGCTCTAAAGCCTCCATGTATCCAATCCACTTCTATATGTACATTCACTAGGTCTAGGTCTAGAAAGGCCGCAGCCACTTGATTTAGTGAGTCTCGTAATGTTTTCTACGAGTCTCAAGTCTCTGTGATACCAATTAATCGCATATTTTTCCTCCGTGCTCGAATGTCAAAATCTGTTAACTTAAACTGATTCTCCTTTTGAACTTTTTGTAAAATTGAGACCTGTTGTTTCAAGGCAGGGGATACAATCTTCAAGTCAGAAATTATTTGCTGTACTTGCTTTAATTCACTTTTTAATGACTGGTTTTCTTCCAGTAATCTTTGTGTTATCACGTTAAATTGCTCTATTTTCTGTTCAAGCCCACCAAGTTTTTCTATTTTTGCCTCTAGTCTCTCCAAATTATTTAAGAACCGATTAACCCAGTCCGGCATTTCGTTTTCAGCATTTCCATTATTTGCAGCTTTCCTTTGAATATCTGCACTGGGCAAGGTGTTCACAAAAAACTGTTGTATGTGCGCTGGCAGCTCAGCGTGTAAATCAAACACATGCATAGTATCTTGCACCCCAGTTGCTTTTACTAATAGAGGAGAAATAAGATTAATGGTATATGGCTGAATAGTTGAAGTAGGGGACACAGATGGAACGCGGTCCTCGGCTCGAGGGCTGTTGTCAGCATCTTGTGAACTTTCATTGCGAGCCGGCGATTCAATCTCTGAGTCGACAAGGATCTCCCCAACACTCGTATTGACACTAGCATTTTTCACTTCCAGGATTGTATCAGAAACTTGAGTACTGCCTTCCTTCTTCTGAAGACTCACAGGTACCATTTTTCCTTTTAGCGCAGCTCCAGCCGTAGCATTTTGCGCTGTTTTAAACTGAAAAATTGGAGCATTTAGAATGGGTTGCTTCTCCGTGTGTATGTTCTCAGAACAACAGGGGGAATGGGGCCCATCTTCTGTTACAATGTCTTCCGACATATTAAGCTTGCCTTTTGCACTTTTTGCTCTTGTTTGCTTCTCGGAGTACTTCAATGTTTTTATTAAAACCTTCTTACAAGAAGCCGACTGGCCAGCATTCTGCCCTTTTTTTTTTGGCGTCATCAGAAAGCTGAATAAAGACAAAACTTCAGCATTTTTTCTTTCTTGATTTTTTCTTTCAGACATGATTAAGTCCAGCTTATTTACTTCCATATCACTTACAAATAGTACCACTGCTTTCTTTCATGAAAACAGTGGATTGCTGCAGCGTTGCTAACGCATGAAGGGGATAGAAGACGCTGAGCTACTACCTGTAGCTCTCACTCATTGCCATCTCCTCCTTTGCGCATGCTGCTCTGCCCCAGGTCAGAAAGACAACTGTATGTGCATGACAGACCTGTGTGTGAAATAAAATCTGACAGCCAGCCACCAGTGACACTTCTTGCATACTGTCTGTGTGACCCCCTGTGCTCTGTGGGATAAATCTACAAGCTTTGGTTCAGTGGGCATTCCATCATGTGGAATAATTAAAAATTAAATACTCCTTGAAGGAAAAGTAAAGAACTGTCTCAGAGAGGGTTAGGCCAGGTCCTTGAATATCTGTGGGTAGCAGCTGTAGCACCAACCCTTATAGCCTATGTCCAGTGTGTGAACTACTGTGTGTGTGTGAGTGTGACCAACCTGTGTGTGAATTAATCTGACAGCCACTATCACTTTCTTTTTTTACCCTGAACAAGCTACAGACTGGCATTATAAGTACTCAAAAAAAATTCAAATTGTAAAGCAAAAGCTGGGGGCAAAGGAAGTAAACATAAGCATTTATTCAAGAACCCAGAAAGGAGAGGCCTAAAAAATAAAGTGCAAGCACCACAGTCTGTTAAAGGAGCTGAACTAAATGCTGCTACTATCAGTGTGCTGGCTAACTCTCACAATACTGAACACTCGGCAAGGGGGGGTGCTGTCTGTGTCACAAGGGCTCAGTACAGCAAACAAAGTTTTGAAAGAATCCAAGGTATCTACTAGCAAGTCATCTTAGAAAATTACAAAAACAAAGAGTATTCCAATTATACATAAAGTTAAAGCACTTACAGGTACAATTCACAGTGGAGTTGCTAGATTTGCAACACATGCATTTTGAATAACTCAGTCTGGGACTGCAAGCGCTAACTCTACTGAATCTGATGATGATGATGATGACCATGGTCGTGGTGAGACTGATGATGATGATGAGCTTGTGACTTTACCTTTAGCGATGTGTCATTCTGGTTCTGACAGTGAGAATGTAGCTAAAGATAAAGAGACTAATACAGTGTCTAAAGGGGAAAAGGAAAAGCCAAAGGCACAAGCCATACAAATTGAAACAAAGTCTGACAGTAGTGATGATGGCAATGATGTTGCAGAGGATTCTGTGATTTTCTCACCCAATGAACCTGCATCTTCCACCAATATGTCTTCACTACTTAAACCCTACCTCTCGACCCCTACTGAGCTCATTACTAAACATAGAGGCCCAGATATTCAAAAGGGTTGCGCCATGCGCAATAGGGTTGCGCCTGCGTAAGTCTGAAATTGCGCCATTCTGCGATATTCAGCAGGAGGCAGTTGCACCACTGAAAACATTCTGAGCAACAGCACAATGCAAATGAATGCATGCTGAACTGGAGGGGGAGGAACCATGCATAAACTGCCCAGCCTGATATTCAGCCGGGCTGTGCAGAGTTGTGCAGGCGCAACCCCCAACCTGTGCCTGCACAACTTTGAGCTCCAAAAAAAAGGATCAAGTCAAGGGCCACCCACAGGTGAGCTGCCACATTGCAGGGCACAACACAGCATCTGCCACCTGTGGCTGGCCCTCAACCTACTCCCTGTGCCCCCCCCACAGCCCGATCGCGGGCAAAAGTGTAAAAAGTCCCCCCACCCCCCGACTGGCCCGATCGCGGGCAAAAGCATTAAAGTCCCCACTCCCCAACTGGCCCGATCATGGGCAAAGCTGAAACCCCCACCAGCCCAATTGCGGGCAGCAAAGTGTCCCCCCACGAGCGTATCCCTGGTGGTCAATAGACCCGATAAAGCCTGATCGCGGGCAGCAAATGTCTAAACACACCCCCAAACATATCCCTGGTGGTCCACTGGACCACCGAGGATATCAGGCGTGTTGGCATTGTTACCCGCGATCAGGTATCGTCCACTGAACCTCAGAAATATTCGAGGTTGATGTTGAACATTTGCTGCCCACGATTGAGCTTATCGATCACTGGACCACCAGGGATACGTTCTGGGGAGACACTTTGCCACGGTCCGGGCTGGTGAGGGTTATTCAACTTTTGCCCATGATCGGGCCAGTCCGGGGGAGGGGAAGTTTAATGCTTTGCCCGGTCGGGCCAGTGGGGAGTGGGGGATTTTTACTCTTTTGTCCATGATCCGGGCTGCAGGGCGTCGGTCCCCGCGGCTGCTACCTGGCAGGCGCCAGGTGCAAGTCCTCGGGATGAGTGCACCTGCATGCTAATGGCATGCAAATGGGGCCATAAACAGATGCAAATGGCCCCCCCATGCTTGCATGAATTATGGCCCCATTGCATGTCACCTTTTGAATGCTCAGGAAATTTGGGCATGGCGCAATGGTACTTCGCCACCGCAAGTTGAATGCTCCTCGATGACCACGGTGGCACAAGTTCACTCGCCATGCACAATAACTGTGGCTGGGGGTGATATTCAAAGGAGCTGCTCAATAGCGCAACTCCTTTGAATATCACTCCGGCCACACCCCTGCTCAACTATTTTGTGCAGCGCAAGGGCTTGCGCCACAAAATAGCGCAGTTTGAATATCCGGCCCAGACAGTCTACTTCTATTGTTTGGAATCATTTTTACATAAACCCAAGGATGCTTGCCAAGCTATATGTGTGCATTGCAATACTCGTGTTAGTAGAGGGAAAAATAAAGGGCATCTTGGTTGGAACCACAACAGTGATGTGACATCTTACTCAAATTCACCCTATCATTGTATATGTTTCAAATAAACAGTCTAACATTGGTGCCTGGAAATGTAGCAGGACTCTTGGTGAACAGGAACATTCTGTTGAAACAGTGGGAGATGATCACCAGCCAAGATCCAAAAGTCCAGTTTCACCTCAAGATAATTCTTTTAGGTCCTCTGTTTTACCAGGCAGGGTATGCTGTCGCACAACACCTCAAGCCAAATCTAAGTTTGCCCCTGATAAGAAGCAATTGAAGTTAAAAGAAGTTTTTGAAAGAAAGTCTAAATAATCATGAAAACCATCCCATAGCACTGGCAATAAATTGTAAAATAACAGAAACGACTGTACTTGATTTGCAGCCATACTCTGTTGTGGAAAACATGGATTTCAGAAGGCTTGTACCATACTTAGAGCCACGATATTTAATGCCAAGCAGAAAATACTTCTCGGTAACTGCTGTGCCGAGGATGTATAACAGTTTAATACTTCAAGTAAGGCATGCTCTCCGAGAGGCTGAAGACAAGGTAGTTCACATTACTACTGATACATGGACCAGCACCCAAACTATTGCCTGTCTTTCTCATACAGCACACTGGGTCAATTTTGTGGGTAACTCATCATCCTCACACACCAGTCTGCCTACTACCCCTACCACTTTAGCTAGTATGAGTACTATCACTACTATCTCTCAGAGGTAAAAAAAAAAACTGTCATGTTTCAGAAAATGGCAGTTCTCCATGCATCTCACTTTCAAGACACATACACAGCTCAGCAAAGCACATTCATCAAGAACTGGAAAGACTAGTTAGTGCTTGGGTCACTTCTCAGGGTTTGAAAGCTGTTTTTTTTTGTTGCCGACAATGGTTCAGATATTAAAAAAGCACTGCAGTCTGGCAGCTATGTACATATACCCTGTTTTGCACATTGTCTTAATCTAATTGTTCAAAGCTTCCTGGATAATGACTGGCAAGTATCAACCACTGTTAGAACAGTGTACAAAGTGTGTGGCTACTTCAACCATTCAGTAAAAGCCTGTGACATCTTTGCTGATATCCAGAAGGACAAAGGTCTTCCTCATCTCCAGCTTGTCCAGGATGTAGCAACAAGCTAGAATTCAACTTACTTTATGACTGAACGCATCCTTGAACATAAGGTAGCTATCGTTAGTACGTCATGTACAATGATATCAGGGAGGGCATTGTACTCTATTCTACTCAGTGGTCTCTGATGGAACAGTTGTGTCACTTTCTGAAACAATTCATGTGTGCTACAAAAGAGGTCAGTGCAGAAACGGCATCCCTTTACCAAGTTATTCCACTCATTCTACTTCTCAAAAAAAGGTTGGAGAAAATGAGGAACAACTTAGATATGATACCAATCTCTAGTCAATAACATGCTTACCAGACTTACAGTAGCAATGATGAGAAATTATCAGCCATTTATTTATTTATTTATTTCTAGGAAGTACCTTTGAGCCAAAGGCTCTTTTACAGAGGTTCCACGTCATAGTAACCAAGACATGGAGCAAAGAGTATATCTTAGCAACATCGCTAGATCCACATTTCTGTAAGACACCTTCCTGATGTTGTTTCTGAGGATATGGAGGAGTTCAACTACAGGCAGTTTTTGATATGTAGTGGTTGAGGTTTTGGGAAGCAGTACTACAATGTCACTACCTCAAATTCAAAAAAAATGCTCCAAAACCAGTACAGAAGCACACATTGAGGAGGATGACATTTGGTGCCAGCTGCAGGACACACAGTACAGAAGCAGACATTGAGGAGGATGACATTTGGGGCCAGCTGCAGGACACTGAAAGTCCACAAGGAGCAGATGCATGCTCAGTAGTAAGCATGGTAGATATGTATCTGTCCGAGCCCAAAATTAGTATTAAAGCAGCAGTACTAGTAAATAAAAATGTACTTTTTACAATAGTTATGTCAAACAACCCCCCCATGACAAAATGTGAATCCTTTGCTTTTATTTTTTGTTTGTTTTCTTTATATTCTTTATTTTCTCTGACAGTTTACCACAGATCCTTGCCAGGCACCCCATATTGGATTCTGAGGGAAATGGAGTGTTGCCATTCTCTCATTGGTTATTTTGTCTGTTGTAACTGGAATGCACCAACCCTTCATTTGCCTGCAAAGTGTTTATAGGACAAGCAATGCAAAAAAAGAGTGAAAAATGGGAAATGGTATGGCCATATTTTCTGTGGATTCACACAACATTATAAATGTATAAAAAATCAAGGGAACCATCAGAAAACAGTAGTACACAGCAAAAGTTAAATCTGACATTTTAAACTACCAAGAAGTGCTGAATCCTGGGCGGTGATGAACACTTCCTGGTTAACTAGTACTGCTGCTCTGTGGATGACCCTTTAGCTTACTGGAAACAGAAAAAATCATGCTGACCAACGCTGGCTACCGTAGCTTGTAAGTATATTGGTTGTCCACCTTCCAGTGTCTGATCTGAACATTTATTTAGCTCTGATCTGGATGTTGTTTGCATTTATTTCAGACGGGATAGGATTAGTAAGTGAGGAGGGGGCTGTACTATCTATATTAAGGACACCATCTAGGGGCACGCCCTCCCCAATTTAGATGCATGGAATGATGTCCAAGTGTTGGCGGTTAAAGTATTGCTAGGTGCCTAAAACAAAGGACTCATAGTGGTCTTGGACTATATCCCCCCCCCCCAAAGAACAGGCCAGTGGTTTTAATGTGATCATAGACTACTTAAATAACTTACACCACAACTCTGAGGTGATAATGGCTGGGGACTTTAACATTAACTGGCTATCCCCCGAGGTGGCCCCCTACAAAGACGCTATCTCCTCAATCAACATAGCACAGATGCTTGGCTCCCCCACTAGAATAAACTACCATACTAGGTGAAGTACATTACTGGATTGGCTGCTGACCAGCCATCCTGAAGGAATCTCAAAATACCACCATCCTCCCTGATCAATTAGTGACCACTCCCCTATCCTGTGCACCTGGTCCAACAAAGCTGCTAACCCCCCCCCAAAACTATTACTTGTCAAGTACTAACAAAGGGGCAAATTGAACCCTTAAAATTCCACCTCAGACAGCAAGACTGGTCCCCTATAGATTCCTCAGAAGAGGTCAACCAAGCTTTTGTCTACTCCATAGCTATGTTTAATGCAGTATGTGATATTTTTGCCCCCCTCAGAAAATGCAAGATCAAGGGTACAAGTAAGTCATGGGTCTCACCACCCCTTATTGACCTTATGAACACCAGAGATAATCTATGGCACTGGGCCCAAGCTTCTGGCAAACAGTCAGATATACAAAACTATAAAAAGGCCAGGAATGCCTGTACACGGGCTATCCACACCACCAAAAGCTGCCGCTTAAAGGATGAACTTGCTAACTCCTGGATTGATGGCAGAAAGTTCTGGGACAACATAAAGGTCTGGATGGGGAAAGTTAACAAAATCTCAGCATCCATGTTACACATAAAAGGGGTAATCACCCAAAACCTGAAAGTCATAGCAGACACTTTCAATACTGTATTTACAGACCTCAGTGGCATACTCCTCCCAGATTACTTTGAGGCAGCAGATAACAACAACAACAATGTTAGTGAAAGCCAACCACAGGGCCTGCCCCTTCTATTTCAAAATCATTACAAAAAAGGAAGCAAAAAAGTTTCTACAATGTGTACTAGGAAAATCAAGATTCAGCGGAGACTCACTAGATCTCAAATTTGTCGCCCTCACCCTTGATGAGATACTTACTCCGTTAATGAAAATTCTGAACGTATCATTAAGGTTTGCCTAATTCCCCCAGAAATGGAAAGCTGCCATGGTAATGCCTCTCCACAAAAGCAGTAACAGGGCCTCACATACTAACTATCGCCCTATATCTATTCTCTCCCTTTCCTTTTTTTCACTTTATCTTTTTATTGAAATTCGAGTATATAAGAATGCACACATCTAATACGATAGAAGACTATCCTCCATGTAAGGTATAAAATATCACTTAACAAAACACAGTATTTAGGGTAAACATATTGGAGAAGTCTTATATACATGTATTGATAATAAAACACAAATCTAGACAGGATGTAAGTGGAGAGCAGAAGGGTTACAATCAATAGGATATTATAGGATCAGAAATAGCAACCATGTACGAAATACATGCTAGGGCAGGCTATGGCAAGGCATTCAGTAAATTGCAAAAAGTGATAAATGTGGTAATATGAACAAACTTCAGTAATGGAGAGGTGAAGATAAGAGAAAAGTGTGCAAGGAAAGAAAGAAGAGAGAAAAAAGTAAGGAAGAAGGGAGGGAGAGAGGGAGAAAACAGGGAAGAAGGGAAAAAAGAGGAGAAATCAGTGTATTCTCTCCTCTTTCCAAAGCATTGGAGTGCGTCATATCAGATCAGCAAGTTGAATACCTCAATAAATACCAGATCCAATGCCCCCAACAACATGCTTTTCAAAAGTCACATAGTACCACCACAGCATTAACAGAGTTCACCGAGTACATTCACAATGCTCTAGACCATGATCAGATGGTGTGGACATCTTTCATAGACCTCACCAAAGCTTTTGGCACAGTCAACCACGCATTACTGCTCAAACGACTATCCAACACCGGGCTCTCTGCAGACACTGTGGGTTGCTTTAGTAGTTACCTTGCAGACAGAGCCCAGTAGGTAAAGATAAATGGTGTCCTTTCAGATAGCCAGCAAGTGCTCATGGGGGTCCCCCAAGGATCCATTTTAGGTCCTCTACTCTTCAGCCTCTTCCTCAACTGCCTCCCCTTGGTTTGCCAAGACAGAATGCTCCTCTATGTGGATGACGCTGTACTCTTTACTAGCAACTCAGACCCAATACTCCTGGAGAAGCAGCTTCAGTAGAATTTCACCAATGTAGAGGCTTGGTTCCTGAAGCAAAAGTTACTCATGAACTATAAGAAGACCAAAATTATGATATTTACAACCACTCACAACAAGCACAGATCACATCAGCTCACAATCCTAAATAACCTGAACATCCCCCTAGACCTGGTTCACTCATTCAAATACTTAGGGGTAACACTAGATAGCACCTTATCCTTTGCAAATCATGTCAATCATGTTGCCAAAGCTGTCAATGCAAAAATAGATCTACTCCACTGACACAAACACTGCATGACTGCTGTGTGAACTCCAGCTGGCAGTAAATAGCTCTCTGAGCTCTGTAATTGACTATGGCCTGGTTGTCTATGGTGCAACATCAGACTCCACCCTCAAAAGCTTCACAACAGCCTTCAATAAAGCCTGTAGGTTAATCACAGGGGTCCACCGGCTCAAGCACACCTGTGATTTATACGCGCAAACTGGGTGGCTCCATCTGAAAGGCAGGATGAAGTACCAGACCAGCCTGCTTACTAAAAAAATATCCTTGGGCCTAACCTCCCACCCCGCACTGGGCATCCAGAACCTCTTATGCCTGATGACAAATCCCTGCCACACCAGAGGAACAAACAGTTAGCCTTTCAAGGCCCCTTCTGCCGCACTTGGCAAGGCCAAAGATCATTTGCTTACCGCGCCCCCAACTGGCTCAACTTCCTCTGCTGTGATATCCTGGCCAAACTGAAGCTTGGCACTTTCAAACAGAAGCTACAGATGCACCTCTTAGCACTCTGTGGCTGCGACTGCCCTACTTAAGTAGGAACTGGTGGAACTATCATTACTGTTCAATTGATGCACTTAGCAGCTAGACTGCCTGCCTCAGGTCACTCTCCCCACCCCCTACTTTCCCCACCCCTCCCTTTTCAACCACCACTCTCCTTTCCCCTTTGTCCTCCTGTACCCCCTCCTCCCACCTACCCCTACTCTGGACAAAGCCTTCTAGGCTGATTCACTCAATTGACAATATTGAATTCAACTGTCTGGTTTATTGTCCTGTTTTGCATAATTGCTATTTTGCATCCATGTATTATCTGGAAGCTTTCCTGAATTGTACGAATTCTACTATGTATACTGTATACTCGACTGACCTAATTGTATTGTAGCCATTTAAATGTATAATACCCATGTGTCATCCTCAATTCATGTATATGTTACTGTGTATCCTCTGACGTGGAACTGTTGTAAAAGAGCTCTCAGCTCAAATTTACTTGTAATCCAAGATTTTAAATAAATAAATGTTATAACTAGTAAATGAACAAGATTAACACCAGACAATGTAGAGAAACTAACATTCTTGAAGGTTAACATGCCAAATTTTGACTACATATGTGATGCTAATCTTGAAAAAAATAACACTGACGGCATTACCTGTGGTGCATCTGTGGATTAAGTGGCACATCAGCTTTCAATTTTCCGACTGCACTGTAAAAGAAGAGATCCGGGATTTGCCTGCCTTTGGACCACATCATTGTCATCCTGGGGGTGGGTGGGAGGTGCAGCCAGTACATGACATGATTGGACTGGTAGCAACTGTGGCAGACAAGTCCCTGTTCACGCACACACACACACACACACACACACACACACACACACACACACACACGTTTCTCTCAAGGCTCTTGCTACTGGAAATGTGCCCACACGTTTCACCACAAACTAACCATTATAACATAAAGAAACATTTGGAAAGCTTCCAGACATTCACTATAATGGAGCATGCACCCACGCTCTCCTTGGCATCACGTCCTAACATTGCTGAGAAAGGGGGGCAGAAATTGGGCGGCTTTTCAGAACAGGAATTCCTCCATGACATGATACACTTTAATGAAATTACGGGCAGTTTTGACCGAAATGTATTGCACTATGTAAGGCCATGTGGAGCAATAAAGATTCACCTGGAAGTAAGGTGCCCATATATCAGGTGCAATGCTGTAAGTTGCTGAATCTCTTTAATGTCTATTTCACAAACAAAATAGTTATAGGGCCTCAGTAATGTTTACTTTGTGTCAGGACTCATGAATCAGATTTGAAGTGTTTCGCAAAAAGGATGAAGACTGAGCAATGCAAGTATGTTATGCTAAACTGCATGTGTGCCGTCAGTGTTCTTTCCTGTGTGTGCATACATTGTCCAGCTTCATGCAAACATATATATGGTAAGACTTGTTGCAGTATCAAGAATAAAGATAACTAAGAATACATGATGTATATTTTATTGGTACCATCAACACCAGTAGAGTAAGTGATATAATATTTTTTCAGAGGTATCGGGTCACTGTGCACCTCAGTCACTCACAGTGCACACATGACTTTGCGGAGATCATAGCACAAAAAACACATGCTCTCCTAAAAGTCATGTGTGCAGTATGTGACTAAGGTGCACTCTGGCCAGACACCTCTCAAAAAGTATTGTATCACTTAGTCCACTGATGATGATGGTGACAATAAAATATACGTTATTCTGCTCGCTATTCTTTATACCATAAACACTGCAACAAGTCAGCAACAGCAATATATGTTTGCAACATGCTGCACGATGTCTGATGTCACACACACACATACACACACACACACACATATACATACACACACATACACACAGGAAACAACACTGACTGCACACATGCAGTTTAGCACATCATACTTGCACTGCTCACACACCAGCTTGTCCACAAGCACTCCACAACAGAAAGTCAGCACTACTGAGGCACTGCAACAACAAACAAAATGGCAAATGTCTATTATTAAACAACAACAAAAAAAAAACACACAAAAACACTACAGCACAGTAGTGGGGGGGGAGGGGTCCCAGAAAAAAATCCCTTAATGGGGGATTCCATGGTGTTCCAGCAGCAGGTGGAGCACTGTCAGTATTTGCAGCTGCTGTTGCTGGATTTGATCCACCTGCTGCTGCACAGCACCCACCCTCTCTCTGCTTTCCTCGAGGGCTGCCCACACCAGTGCAATGTCTGCCTGCATTGCAGGCACTGTGGTGGGGTCCACTGCAGCAGGAAAGCCAGGTAGTGGTGGTGGTGAGGGTGGTGCTGGTGGCTGTGGTGGCGGTGGAGAAGCAGCTGCTGCTGTTGCCCTCCTCGTGCTGCAGCAGCGAGGCACAACATCCCCATCACCCTCTGCCACTGCCACAGAAGGGCCAGCAGGTGGACACCTGGCTCCTTTGATGGCAGCCTGCCACTCCACCTTGTTGTAGTTTGCCATGTGCGTGCACTGGCAACCGGTCCCCAAATGTGTCCCCCGGGGGCCACGGAGCACCTGCACACCATACAGATGGCAAACCACAATGGTGCTGTCTCCTCCCACACAGTTAAAAAACTGCCACACTGAGGAGCTGTGGGGGGGGACCAGATATACTGCCAGAAGCACCTTCATTTACCTAGGAATCCACCTGTGGCTGTGGAGGTGGTGGAGGGGGTGCTGCTGGAGCCCCTGCAGCTGCTACTGGTGGTGGTGGTGGTAGTGGCAGACTCGGTGGATACGCCACCACCGGTGGCAGTGGTGCTACTGCTGTTTCCACAGAGGGAGACTCAACACCCAAGAGTTGGGAGTGGTCCAATAACACCCGACCACCCCCACATGTGTGCACTTCTCCCCTTTGCCCATGCCCAAGGGCCGCAGACTCTCCTTGTCCCGGGTCCATTGCGCAAAAGTCCCCGACTCTGACCGATGCCTCAGTACTCTGACCTTCACACACACTCACAGTCTCATGCATACACACACACAGTCACACACACACAAAAAAAACTTATTAAAAAAAATTCAGTAGCAAAAAAACAATGAAAAACACAGTACAAAAAAAATCAAGATGTAGCTTTTAAAAAAGCTGTTTTTTGTGCTCGAAATCACAAGATGTCAACTACAAAACAAACTCTCCTCTCTCTGCACCAAAAAGGCTTCCTCCTTATACAACTGCAAAGGAGAAAGTGAAAATAACTGCTTTTCTGACTCACTTCCTTCCTGCCTGGCTAAATCATGTGACGTACAGTACTGTAAGCCATGTGATGTGTGGGGGGGCTGCCTATATTGTTGTCACTTCACCATACTTTGCGTTAAGGAAGAATGACAATGCGAAGTCATAATGAGTAGGTGAAGTGAGCACTTTACAGTGGTCACTTCACGTAGCGCTCCGCCAACGCAAAGTGGTCACTTCGCATCCAGTTCAGCGGCGGATTTTAAATTCACTGCATATCTAGTTCGCACACAGTCACTTTGTCATTCTAAGGAGATAATTTAGGTAAATGTGACTAACCAGATTCATTAAAAAATAAATGCTGCTAGCTCTGTTTTTTTGTTCCTGCTAGTAGTGGTAGTAGCGGTAGTGTAGTGGTGACTTTTGGACTGCCTGTTGTTCTGTCTTCTCTAACATTGCTTCCCATTGCTTGCATTCTATCCATACTGAGAGCCGTTGCTAAACAAAAACCGTGCCAATTGCCAAACAAACACATTATCCCCTTCTACAAAAAGTCAGGCTCAGGAGACTGGTTTAAAAAATAAAGATCTGAGAATTGCCTGCCTTTGGACCACATCATCGTCATCCTGGGAGTGGGTGGGAGATGTAGCTAGTACATGACATGACTGTACTTGTAGCAACTGTGGCAGACAAGTCCCTTTTTCTTACACACACGGTCATGTTCTCATTCTGAGATGATTTAGCTACATGCACCTAATAATAATAATTATAATAATCGCATTGATACATGCTGCCTGCTCTGTTCACCCCCCCCCGATAGTAGTGGTAGTAGCAGTGGTGAAGTGATCACTTTGGACTGGCTGGTGCTCTTCTCTCACCTTGCTTCACCTTGCGTTCCATACAGAGAGCCATTGCTAAATATAATTGGTCCCAAACAAACACACTATCCCCGTCTACAAAAAGTCAGACTTAGGAGACTGGTTAAAAAAATAGAGATTTGGGACTTGCCTGCCTTTGGACCAAGTCATCGTCATCCTGTGGGTGGCAGATGGAGGTGCAGGCTGTGCATGACATTGTTGTATTGGCAGTAACTGTGGCAGACACGTCCCTGTTTTCGCACAGACACTTTCTCATTCAAAGGAGATAATTTAACTAAATGCACTTAATAACCACATTGATAAATGCTGCTAGCTCTGTTTTTCCCCCCCTGATAGTAGTGGTATTAAGAGTGATGAATTGGTCACTCTTGGACTGTCTGATGCTCTTCTCTTACATTGCTTCACGTTGCATTCCATGTCAAGAGATGCTGCTGCTAAACAAAACACACGTGGTACTTGTGACTGAGAAATAAAATTAGTAAACTACCTATACAATTAAACACACTATCCCCTTCTAAAAAAACAGACTGAGGAGGAGACTGGCTACAAACTAAAGATCTGGTCTGGGACATGCTCACCATCACAGTCACTTTCCCATTCTTTTCTAAGCAGTCATTTCTGGTAAATGTGCCTTAACCATATTGATCTCAGTGCCGGTAGACTACTTCTGGTGTTCCCCTGATTGTAATAGGCGGGGATAGTAGCAGTCGTGAAGTGGTAGCTGGCTGACTTGTTCTCTCTGACTGGCTTCCCTCTGTTCTGGCCTGGTGCCGTTTTTGTGTTCCTGGCATCTTCTGCATTACTTAACTGAAAGACATTCACAGTGGTGCCTGTTGAGAAATACAAATCACTGCTGTTAATAACTTCATATTTTTAAACACAAAATAGGCAGCACTTGGATGGTGGTACACCGAAACATGAAGACAGTGTAACAAGAAATTCTGGCACACCTCTACCAAATAACGAACAATTGGCTCCAAAAAATAAAAATTATTTCATTTTATTAAAAAGGCAACCAAGACATGCTGCTATACACCTAACGCATTTCGAACTTGTGATCCTTTGTCAATGGCTAGTGGAGCACTCCATGGAACAGGTATAAATACTTAAAATACATGACTTGAAAGAGCGATGTCAGATATATAATTTAAAATCATTGGTCCATTTTAAATACATACCAGGAGATTAGTTGTAACATAAACCATTCAAGATAAACATAATAAAACAACAAACATTCCAAATAGACAAGAGACAAGGAATAAGTAAATGCAAAACAAAGACATCATAAAAATTAATGCACACAACATTCCTGAAAAAAATAATAAAATCATGGTTAAGCTTTGTTGTAACATGCTAGTGTTTTTTAAGAAATGGTTTAATATCAAATCCAGTATTGAGGCCAGGATGCCTAGTTGCTCTGAGGTTTATAATCCAGAATGTTTCTCTTTGCATAACTAGATTATTGAAATTTCCTCCTCGGGGATGGGGGTTCACTTTGTCTATTGCCATGAACTTAAATTTGTGAATATTAGTGCTGCTAGGAGTGGCTACTGTATAAAAGTAGCTGTGGCATTAGTCTCATCTTTTCTCTCGATTGCTCTAAAATGTTCCCCTAACCTGATCTTAACATTTCTTGTAGTTTTCCCCACATAGTTGCACATTTATACTTCGGCAAATAGGAGGAGAAAAATGTGTTACAATATGATGCAAATCCATACTTCCACAATATTAAGTTGTGGAAGAAATATATTGATGATGCCATCATGGTATGGGAGGGAAATTTGACAGACTTGGAGTTATTTGTGTTGTACTTACACAGCACGAATGAGCATCTGAGATTTACTTATACAACTAACCAAGAAACTGTGAATTTCCTAGATATTAGGCTGCATAAACAAGACCAGGGTAATGTTATTTCTGACCTATATAAGAAGGAGATTGCAGGAAACACATTACTACAAGCTAATAGTTGCCACCCTAGACATATCATCAAGAACATCCCTAAGGGGCAATTCTTCCGTGTTTAAAGAAATTGTAGCACAGAGGAATTTTTTGATGAAAAAGTGGATGATTTAGCTTTGAAGCTTAGTAAAAGAGGTTACAGTTCAGATGTTATTGAAGTAGCCAGGGAAAATGCCAACATGCAGTTACAGGATAAATCTTTTACAGCCATCCACTCATGAAATAGAAGCAACTCTGAGATTTAACTATATCACCACATATTCAGCTCAGGCAGCCTTAGTAAAAAAAATAATAAATAAACACTGGACGGTATTATCCAGTGACCCCGGACTCTGAGCTTTCCAAAAACGGCTTATGGAAGAGCCACTATAGTAGGGGATTTAGTGGTTTATAGTTCCTATTGTGAAAATCAGAAAGCAACGTGGCTAACACAGATTGCTACCAATGTAAACACTGCACATACTGCAAAAGTGTACAGATAGGCAAGGAGTTCAGCAGTGTGAACAGACAAAAACTGTATTAAATTCACCAGCTTATCACCTACGATACAGCTGGGATGAATTAGTTAGCTACATGCACCTGTGAATCCTTTTATGTGTGGAAAACTAGAAGAAATGTTAAGATCAGTTTAGGGGAACATTTAAGAGTAATCGAGAGACAAGGTGAGACTTATGCGACAGCTACTGATACAGCCACTTCTAGCAGCACTAATAATATTCACAAATTTAAGTTCATGGCAATATACAAAGTGAACCCTCCATCCCTAAGGAGGAGATTTAAAAAATCAATAATCAACAGATTAATTGAAGAGGGCAACTAAAATGGTGTAGGGTCTGCAACAGAAACTATACGAAGAGAGACTAAAGGAGCTTAACATCTATACCCTTGAGGAAAGGAGGGAGAGGGGGGACATGATAGAAACTTTCAAGTACCTCAAGGGAATCAACAAAGTCCAAGAGGGTAGCATCTTTCAGAAAAAGAAATGTGCAAGAACAAGGGGACACAATTTGAAGATAGAGGGGGGATGGCTCAGGCACACTGTGAGGAAGTATTTTTTCACAGGGAGGGTGGTGGATGCATGGAATGGCCTTCCTGAGGAGGTCATGGGGTCAAAAACAGTGGGGGAATTCAAGAATGCATGGGCCAGACATGAGGCAATTCTGGTGGGGGTAGGAAGAAATAGGCTGTTGGTTTACTAGGGTCTGCAGCTTATCCAATAGGTAGGGAAATGGGCAGACTAGGTGGGCCAAGCGGTCCTTATCTGCCATCAAAGTCTATGTTTCTATGTTTCTAGTTATGAAAAGAGAAGCATTCTGGATTATAAACCTCAGAGCAACTAGGCACCCTGGCCTCAGTACTGGATTTGATATTAAACCGTTTCTTAAAAAATTTTAGCAATTACAACGTAGCTTAGCCATTATTTTATTTATTATTTTTTCAGGAATGTTGTATGCATTAATTTTTATGGTGTCTCAGTATTCATTTATTTATTCCTTGTCTCTTGTCTACTTGGAATGTTTGTTGTTTTTAGTATGTTTAGCTTGAAGGGCTTATATTACAACTAATCTCGACTTGCGCCTGGTGCCCTGCACAGCATGACGTGTACTGTGGGGATCCTGGGGCATACCCAGCCCCATAGCTGCGATCATGTGGCATAGGTTTAACAAGAAATCCTTGGGGGTCTAGTGGCCCCCCAGTCCCCAATATAATACAGGACCAGCCCTGGTGGTCTAGTGGTCCCCCCTCCCTGCCGAGTCCCCAATCGCAGTGGAAGTCTTAGAATCCATTCCCTGGTAGTCTAGTGGTACCCCCCTCCCTCCTGTGACCCTGATCAGTGGTAAATGTTGATTTATCAAAGCCCTGGTTATCTAGTGGTACCCCCCACCCCGCCTGTTGCTGTGATCATGGTACGGCTCTGTAAAACACATCCCTGGTGATCCAGTGGCACCCCCACCCTTCCCACCACAGAGGACCCTTGCCCACCCTGCTCCCCCCTGTCATTGGTGGGTGGCTGAAACTGCGCCCGCAAGCTGCCCGGCCACCGCCGAATGACAGCTACAGTATGGGCTGTAATACCATTGGTCCTCTGTGTGGACCAATGGGCTTAGGAGCATACTATACCAGACATCCCAAATGTGTAGATAGATCCAGTCACATATTTGGGACTATCTGTCAATATGCCCTGCAGGACCATAGTCCACGCAGGGAACCAATGGGCTTACAACCCATACTGTACCTGTCATTCGTGGTGGTCGGGCGGTATGAGGGCTAGGTTGCAGCCACCCGCTGGTGATCGGGAGCGAAGGTGGACAAGGGTCTGTGTGGGTGGGAGGGGTGGGGTGCCACTGATCACCAGGGATGTGTTTATGGGAGCAGTGCCATGATCACGGCAATGGGAACGGTGGGGGGCTACCAATAGACTACCAGGGCTTAAGGAATTCTACATTTACCACTGATCGGGGTCACAGGCGGAAGGGGGTACCACTAGACTACCAGGGTTCTGTGTGTGCTTCATGAAGGTGTTCTGGGTGGGCGGGCAGCCACCCATGGCTGACAGCTGCTGTGTTGAGCCCTGCAATACAGCAGCCCACCTGTGGGTGGCCAGGAGTTGTTCCACCATTTCACAGGCTCAACTCTGAGCCCCCCATGCGGCGCAATGCAGGGGTGTGCTGGCATATGCGCTGCACATCCTGGGCTGAATATTGGGATGTGCCACATATGCATGGGCATGCCCCCCTGCATCTGTGATGCATACAATTACATTGCACCCCGGCGCATCGGAATTTGCATTGCACCTGGCAGCCTTTCCAATATCATGCCGGGGCGCATTGTGGGGTTGCGCCTGGTGAAACCCCTTTGAATATCCCAGTCTTGGTGTATATTTTAAATGGACCAATGATTTTAAATTATATATCTGATGTCACTCTTTCACGTCATGTATTTTAAGTATTTGTACCTGTTCCATGGAATGCTGCACTAGCCTTCGACAAAGGACCACAAGTCCAAAATGCATTAGGTGTGTAGCAACATGTCCTGGTTGCCTTTTTAATAAAATGAAATAATTATTATTTTTTGGAGCCAAGTGTTCATTATTTGGTAGAGGTGGCGTGTGCACACATTTCTTGTAACTTAATAACTTTATATACACAGTGTTAGTATTACTTTCCTAAATGTCAGGAACAGAAGAGTGATTAGAGATCATTCTGGGAGTTGCCTGCCTTTTGACAAAATCCCACAGACAGTGTGTGGTGGGTGGCTGTCAGAGTTTTATGGTTCACACTGGTGAGTAACTTCTAATCTATAAGGGCTGGTCAGAGTTCTGGGACTTGCCTGCCTTTGTACAAAATCATCATCATCATCGCCTTGGAGGTGGGAGCCGGTTGTGAGGTTCAGCATGTACATATTACAACACTGGCACTACCAGTAGGTACATCTGCACCATTCACTGCTTCTCATCTCATTTCACTAACTATGCTGTTTATTATTACTTATTATTACTGTTTTTTAATTGCTTTTTCTACAGACTTGTTGATTAAAAACTGTTTCAAATTATTTTTTAACATACAGTTACCATAAAACAATAAAGGTTATTAAAGGATAGGATAAGCATCTGAACCTTTTTTGCTGCTTATCAGAACCTTTTAGATCCTCAGAACCTTTTGAGGTTCTCCCATCCCCAGTTGTAACAAGGAATTTTGGTGTCCTTCTGTAACTGAGAAACAAAAATATTTGAGATTTTTTAAAGCTACGGTAACATTTGAGTAAGCAGTAATCATAACTGTGGAAATGGCAGGAATTGAGGATTTAGAACAGGAAATTCTGTTATTCGTCAAAATGTGGACTGAGTTGATTCGGACAAAGAAACATGGGTTGCAGGTGTAAAGGTGACTCAGCAGAGGAACTGGATAAGACCATGAGTGATTACTTTAATGCTCGAAAGTGTGCCAAAACTAAAACAAAGAACCTAGAGATGTTAGCCAATTTTTCAGCTGTATTTTACTTTAAAACCTGCTTACAAAATGCCCAGAATCATGAATACAAGGTGTAGAAACAGGCTTTGGAGGAACAAGCACAGAAACTGCTGCAAAATCTAACTGAAACAGGTGACCAGGTCACATATTTACAAAAGGAGTTAGAAAAATCACAACAAGCAGTATGGGAAAGTCAGTTCCCATACTATGACAGCTGTAGACAACAGATAGTTGCCCTTGAGAGGCAGTTAAGAGAAAGTTCCCATACCATGACAGCTGTAGACAACATACAGCAGCCCTTGAGAGGCAGTTAAGAGAAATACAGGAAAATAGCTCTGCTAGTTTGAAACAAAAACGCACAGCATTGCAAACTATTACAGCAGAATTACTAAGAGAAAAACAACAGGCTGTCAGAGAAACAGCTCAGTTGCCAGAAGTGTTAGATGGTCTGTACACTGAGTGTCAACAACTGAGAAATGATATGTGAAAACAGACAGACCCCCAAGCCTACCATGCAGACTGGGAAGTTGAAAAGGAACTGCTAAAGGGAGAAGTACAGGAGCTGCAAGAACAAGCATTTGTCAATGCTGAATGTTGTCTCTGTAGCATTGGCATTGGTAGTGCCGGAGTTAGAGACGCATAATAGGAATGGCAGTGAAGTATTAAAATGATGCCAACCCCACCCCCACCCTGTAGAGACCGACAGGCATTGGGGTGTGCCTTTGGGTTGTCAGCTATAACGCTCATCATGCCATTTTGCCTCACCCTACCCTGTAGACACTGACAAATGTTGTGCTGTGCTTTGAGGTCTTTGGGCATTATACGTACCCCATTCCATAAAGAAATACGCTGAGGTGGGTAGCAGTATAGGAGAATGAGGTGAACTTTGTGACCGAACAATGCAAGGCACACCATGATGCCTGTCACTGGCTGCAGGGTGGGGGTGGTGGTGGAATGTCATGAGCATTACAGCCGATGATCCCAAGTCACACCCCTGACACCTGTCAGTCTCTATGGGGTGGGGTGCTACAGTTGAAAACCCTAACACCATAGGTGTGTGTTGGTATTTTCATTCCAAATTTTCAACATGGGCTTTTTGTGAGCCCACGTCATGAAACATGGCACTATCAGTCTGTTAGCTGAAAGGTGGTTTTGCACAGCGGCTATGCCATTTGGCGACACAGGGATGAAAACACATTTTGGGCAGGATGTGGAAAATGACAACTGTATTGTTCATGAGGAGATGTAAAAAAATGGCAATGTTGAAAATCTGGAGTGAAAATATGAAAAATTGGTGAAGGTACTGCACCTGGGAGCCAGAAACCCGGTCCAAGTGTACATCTGGGGGGGGGGATGCTACAAGTCTTGATGGCTGACAGGGACCTGGAGGTGGTGGTGGATGTTAAGATGAACAATTTGGAGACTTGTAGGAGGGCAGCGGCAAAGGTCAAAGGACGGAATTGATACTCCCACTGTATAACTGCTTGGTGAGGCCTCACCTCGAGTACTGCGTGCAGTTTTGGAGGCCACATTTAAAGAGGGACATTGAACTCCTGGAGAGGGTCCAGAGGAG
The DNA here is from genome assembly GCA_016271365.2 of Neoceratodus forsteri. NCBI lineage: Eukaryota > Metazoa > Chordata > Ceratodontiformes > Ceratodontidae > Neoceratodus > Neoceratodus forsteri. The sequence continues at coordinate 1,454,266,931 of CM028132.1, read as the reverse complement.
GGCAACCAAAATGATTTGGGGATTGGGGGACAGGACCTATGGGGAGAGACTCAAGAGCTAAATATGTACACATTGGAAGGAGAAGGGACCGGGGGACATGATAGAGGTCTTCAGTACATGAAGGGGTAATGGGGAGGAGCAGTCAGGGTGCTCCGAAGGAAGAGGGGGCAACTAGAGGCATGGGTGGAAGCTGGGGAGATTCAGGGAGAAAGGAGGAGGTGCTACTTCACTGAGAGGGTGGTGGAGCTATGGAATGCGCTGCCCAGACGGCTGGTGGAGGCAGAGACGGTGAAGGGGTTCAAGAGGGGGTGGGACAGGTACAGGGGAAGGGTTCTGGAAGCAAAATCCAGTGCAGCGAGATTATCCAGGACTGGGAAGGGAGACACCAGAGAGGGACGGGGGCAGCAAGGTCAGCTCCCAGGGTGGGGGCTGACCAAAAGAGCAGATACGAAAGACCGTTAGGCCTATTCTGCTAGCGTTTTAGTATGTTAGTATGAGCATGCATAGAAACTGTGCAATACACGTCAGTAACCCAGTTATTTTTGGGATTTGTTTAACCACATCTTTAACATAGGCATTTTGGGACCTCCCCTCTTGAACAGTGGCATTGTGATTCTGTTAATGTATCCGAAACGTTGATTTCGCACAGTGACCACGCCATTGTGCACCACAGGTGTGAAAACACATTTAGGGCAAGATGCGAAAAATGACAGCTGTACTGTTCAAAAGGAGGTGTGAAAAAAATGCCAGTGTTGAAAATCTGGCATAAAAATAGTGCAAATTTGCGAAGTTACAAGAGTACGTGGAAACTGCGCAACACACGCTTGTAACACAGTCATTTTATGGAATTTTGTCACCAAATTTCCAACATAGGCATTTTAGGACTTCTGCTCATGAACAGTGTCACCGTCATTTCCTGAAACTGTCCCGAAAACTGATTTCGCACAGTGACTATGCTATTCTGCGCTGGACGTGCGAAAACACATTTTGGCCAGGATATGTAAAATGACAGCTGTACTATTCATAAAGAGGTGTGGGGGTCACGTGATGTTAGCTGCTTGAAGGCTGTGCAATCTCTGGGCTCCCACCACCCATCAGCTTCAAATCGATTTTAAATTGATACCAATCGACCAATTCAACAAATAATAGCAGTCGGAGCTTTCCTAGTCTCTGCCTTTTGTCCTTCATCTGTTTTTTCCTGGCATCGCATAGCTTTATAGCAGTGATAGAGGCAGAGATGAAGCAGGCCGCGATGCGGCACACTCCTCCCAATACGCCAGAAAAGCTTCCAAAGAAAGCGAGGAGTCAGGCCTCTAACAATCCAGGCAAATCGGGCGGCGCTGCTCCCTCAGTAGTCCCTCTTTCCGAAGGAAGATTTCTTCAGGAAGTTTCACCTCTCCGGGAAGCGCTGGAAAGTATCACATCTGAATTAAAATCTATTAAAGGGGACCTTACCTCCCTTAAAAGCAGGATGATTGACTCAGAAGCCAGGATTATATCCCAAGAGAAATGGAGGGGCACAGTAGAGCCAGAAATCATCTCACTGAAGCAACAAGTGCAAAAGCTTCAGCTTAAGACAGAGGATCTGGAGGGGCACAGTAGGAGAAACAATCTCCTAATCATTGGGCTACTGGAGATGGAAGAAGGCCCAGACACCATCGCTTTCCTCCAGAAATTTCTGTTTAAAATTGTTGGTTCCTCACCCCTCAACCCCCAGTACCACCTCGAAAGGGCCCATTGATCTTTGAGGCCAAGGCCCCCACTGGACTCTCCTCCTCACCCGATCATTATTAAGTTCCTAAGCTTCATTGGAAAACAGCACATCCTTACCAAGGCTCGTGAACTACAAGCAATAACTTGGGGAACATCTAGGATAAGAATTGCCCAAGATCTCCCGATCGAGACCAGGCAGAAAAGAACCGCTTTCCATCCTGTGGTGCAAAAGCTCATTGCGGCAGGCATACGTTTCAGGATGCTTTATCCAGCTAATTTGAAGGTCAAGATCGACAGCTCCACATTCACCTACGAGTCCCCTGACCAGGCCACGAAAGACTTGACCTCCAGGCTCCCTAACTTGTTCAAGGAGAAGTGAACTGAACTTTAGGGGATCAGTTTTTATAATGGCTGTTTGTGTTTTCTGGTGTTAAGATGTATCTGGCAAAATGATTACCTGTTTGGTTTTGGTGGGAGGCAGTTGGGTCTTGCGAGGCTTGAGAATATGAACACCCTTAACGCTGGTTCTGGCAGGCCGCAGATCCTCCAGCTCCACCCAGCATGGCCCCGGAACCTTTGGGAGGGGGACTTCTTGTTCTGGCTGACCGAATTGGGCACGGACCGACTTTGGTCCCACTACATATTGTGTCCCCCAGGCCCTGCTTAAACGATGGATCGCCTACTCGCCTAGTGATTCTTTCCACACAGGTGACCAGCTTTTGCTGGTAGTAGACCCCTACGGACGGCGGTAAGCGACTGGCTATAATAGCTAATGGGTGTATGCTATATGCCTCATGAAGGTGCTGACTGAAATCGCTGCCTAATTTGGTTTATTTTTTTTTTATTCTTGCATGGCCCACTGCTACACATAGCTGCTATTCCACCATAGTCAGATGGGATGGGGGGGCCCCGGAGTTGCAATAAGCTAAGAGGAAGCTGCCTCACAAGCTTAATAAGGGGGGATATGGCAGCCCTCGGATCTATTACAGGAGAATCTACTTTATACTTTACTGGCTGATTAATACAAAAAGCCCTTGTCTCCTTCCTGGTAAGAATTTCACAAGTGTTTGGTATTGGGCTATGAAAGCCCTGGGTTTCGCCATTGGGGTCTGGCTTTCAGGTTCATGTTATTTGTTCTCTCATGGCTCACCAGTTCAAGCCTGGAACCAGCTTGTATATAGTTGGTTGGGTTTTTTTTCTATTGGGGGAAGGGGGGGAGATTATTCATGGCTCGGTGACACTAGTTTTCAATGGTCCTATATCACCACTTGTTCTTATTGGCCAATCTCTGCACATCAGAGGTCTGAATGCTTTTTTCTTCATAGCTTGGATAGACTTGTTGGGGGGGTTAGAGTGTGCTATCTCTATTTCGTTGTCAGCAGGTATAATAATTTATGCTTTCTTAACCTAATGGTTCTAAAATGGCTATAATATCGGTTAAGACAGCTACTTGGAATGTGCGAGGGATCAAGGATAGAGCCAAGAGGATTCAGGTTTTTAACCACTGCGACTTACTCAGGATTGACATACTTATGCTTCAGGAAACCCATCTGGTTAATAATGAGAAAATCTGGCTAATTAGATCTGGCTTTTCCCAAGTTTTTTCAGCAAGTGGCTCTGGGACTAGTAGGGGTGTGGCTATCCTAATTAAAAACTATGTTTACTTCCTGGCAGAGGAAGAGCTGGCAGATCCAGAGGGCAGGTTCATTCTGATCAAAGGGTGCCTCAACAATTGTAAGGTTGTACTCGGTTCTGTTTATGGTCCAGTAGGAGGGAGTCCTGAGTTTTTTATGACCCTAGCAGATAAAATTGGTTCTCTCCTACCCTCACACCTAATACTAGGAGGGGACTGGAATGTCCCACCTTGTAAAATCCTTGACAGATCCCACGACCCAATGAGACCAACAACTCCGGCTCAAAAGGCCCTATCGGATTTCATGCAGCTATTGGGCCTTTGAGACCCGTGGTGACTTACTAACCCCTCTCTCCGGTCTTTTTCCTTTTTTTCCCAAGCCCATAACTCCTGGTCTAGAATAGAATATATTCTAATTAGTAAGTCACTCCTCCCTGGCCTTCTCCAGACGGGCATTGAGCCGATAGTACTGTCGGATCATGCTACAGTCTGAGTGAAGGTCTCTCCGGATCCCAACTTTCAGTGCAATACTATTTGGAAGCTTAACATTCAACTTCTCAAGGAAGACCAGATGGTCTCCAATATTAAAGACCTCATCTCTAATTTTCTGGAACTCAATATGATTTCCACTCCGAGGGTGGACTCAGTTTGGGGTTCCCTGAAATGCTACCTCAGAGGGGAGTTAATTAAACTAGCCTCTATGAGGAAAAGATGCAGACAGGCTCGTGCCACCTCGTTATTGACCAGAATCAAAGAAATGGAAAGCTCTCACGTCCCTTCTTCTCCCTTAGTCTCTCTCGAATCCCTATTAAAAGCGAAGAACGAATATGTGGATCTACTCAAAGAAAAGGCTGAATATGCTATTTTAAAAACTCAATCCAAGTATATCGATCAAGGTGAAAAAGCTGGTAGGCTATTGGCCCTAAGATTGCGCAAAATAGAGAGTTTGAGACTAATCCCGGCTTTGCAAACCCCAGAGGGGCTAATTAAAACCACCCCCAGAAAAATCACCCAGATTTTTGAGGAATTTAATAAAAACCTTTACAGTAGTCACTCCCCTCCAGTACCCTTTTTGGATATCGAGACTTACCTAGCAGATCTTGAACTTCCCCGCCTCCTTGCACACCACAAAAGTGCACTAGCTTCCCCCATCACTCTATCTGAGGTCGAGGACGCCATTGCCTCCCTTGCTCCTGACAAAGCACCCGGCCCAGATGGTTACCCTTCTAATTTTTACAAAACTTTTAACAAAGAACTAGCCCCCCTACTCTTTAAGCTCTATGACTATATGTTTGATGCTGACACTATTGACTCTACATTACTGGAAGCCACGATTGTGCTAATTCTTAAGCCAGACAAACCACCTACAGACCCTGCGAGTTACCGTCCCATCTCTCTCTTAAACTGCGACATGAAGATCCTATCTAAGATCCTAGCCGAGAGAATTAAAAAGATCTGGGTCCACCTTCTGAGCCCAGAACAGGTAGGATTTGTGCAGGCGCTCTCTCCCCTGCAGACCACTTTAGAACCCTCTGTCACATCTCATATGCTGCCCAATCATCTCATATTCCAATGGCTCTTATTTCCTTAGACGCTGAGAAAGCATTTGATAGAGTTAACTGGGATTTCTTGTGGGCAACACTGGCTAAGATGGATTTCCCACCTGCTTTCCTTAAGTGGATCCAGGTTATATACAAATCTCCCTCGGCTAGGATCTATTGCAACGGAGTCTTCTCCTCAGCCTTCTGTCTCTATACCGGTACCAGACAAGGCTGCCCCCTCTCCCCCTTTTTGTTCAATCTGTATCTAGAACCCCTCCTTCTCAATCTTAAACGTTCCCCACATATTCACGGTTGCCCGGTGCAACAGCAGGAATTGGTTCTTTCTGCTTATGCGGACGATTTCCTGCTTCATGTGGCCCACCCCCCGAAAAGTCATTATCGCACGCTCTCCAGATCATCACACAATATGGTCGCCTCTCCCAATATAAGCTGAACATTGCAAAGTCAGAAGTGTTCCCTCTGAAAGTCCTCACACATAAACACTGCTTTACTGAGTTTGGTATAAGATGGTCTCCCAAATCAATCAAATATTTAGGTATACATTTCACCTCTGACTTAGCTTTACTTAAGAAGCTTAACTTAGATGACCTTAAGTCTAACATTCAGTTAGATTTGCAAAGATGATCTAAACTTTCTATCTCTCTTTGGGGCAGGATTAACATCATTAAGATGAATGTCCTTCCCCGTATCTTTTACGCTCTCAGTTTATTGGGCCTCTGGTTGCCTCTTTCATATTTACAGCAATTCCACTCCATCTTTTCCCAATTTATCTGGCGAAACAAAACTACTAGGTGCTCATTCTCTAAACTATGCCTTCCTAAGGATAAGGGAGGACTTCGTCTTCCTAACCTAATATTTTATCACTGGGCAGCTCACTTCTCCAAACTGGGCAGATGGCAACCAGGTGAGGCTGAAGGACCTCCCCTGATCTGGCTCCAGATTGAAAGGCAGATACTTCAAGAGGCCAATCTCTGCTCTAAGACAATCTTTTTCATCCCCAGGGCAGCACTCCCACCTTCAATCTCGAATCCAACCATCATCACTTCTCTTAAAACTCTCTCCCAATGCCTTCACTACCTTAAAATCTCCCCTAAAAGAGACATGGCACAACCCCTTACCCTGAACCCCAATATTCGACTGGGTGGCTCGATAATTACCCCAGACTGGCTTCCGTAGATTAGGGAGACAGTAGTTGAGAACTTATACTCTCAGGACTCCCTTCTTTCCTCTTTCAATATTCTAGCCAAGTTTGACCTTCCCAATAATAAGATCTTCAAGATATTCCAACTGAGACATCTTATTAATGCGAATTTTGGTCCTGAATTCCGAAGCTCACAGGTCAGTCCCTTCCCTTCCCAAATTCAAGTTTTAACCTCCAAACCTCACTGCATCTCATCAATATATTCCTACCTACTGGAACTTAAATTCCTGAGCTCACTCACAGGCTCCTGTATCTGGTCCTCTCTCTTACCGGACATTACCCCTAATTGGCCACGGATTTGGAAAGATTTACACAAGTACCATACCCAAGACAGGTTCAGGCTTACTCAATATCACACATAATGGGGATGGAGAAAGAATCTCAGATTTAGAAGTGGGTAGCCATCTGGGAACAAGCGACCACCAAACAGTGTGGTTCACTATAAACACAGCCATACAATCAAGCCATACAAAAGCAAGAGTACTGGACTTTAGGAGGGCTGACTTTGGGAAAATGAGAGAGTGCCTCAGAAAAGCACTAGCAAACAGGCAAGAAGGAGGGTGGAGGAACAATGGGGAGTGATCAAACAGCCATCACAGAAGCAACAAGCCTTTGTGTAAAACAAATCAATAAAACACAACGAAGGAAAAAACCGTTATGGTTCTCAAAAGAGTGGCAGGGAAGGTTAAGGAGAAAAGGACAGCATTCAGAAATATAAGGAAACACAGAAGGAGCAGGACAGAGAACTTTATCAGTTAAAGCAGAAAGAGGCTGGAAGGCAGTCAGAATAGCAAAGGCCCAAACCGAGGGAAGGATAGCCAATTCTGTTAAGAAGGGGGATAAGACCTTTTATAGGTACATTAGGGAGCGAAGAAAGACCAAAGGAGGGATACTGAAGCTTAATAAAGGGGAAGGAATGTGGGTAGAGGGTGACAGTGAAAAAGCAGGGATACTGAATGAATATTTCTGCTCAGTATTCACAAAGGAAGAGGAGGGGGAGTTACCTAAACCAAACAAGAGAAACAATCTGAAGATGGGGCTTGATAACAGTCCATTTACAGAAGAAAGGGTTCTGAAAGAACTAATAAAATTGAAGGTGGACAAAGCAATGGGGCCTGATGGGGTTCACTCAAGAATTCTAAAAGAACTAAGGGTAGAACTAGTGACACAGCTGACTACTATCTTTAACAAATCATGGGAGGATGGGGTGGTACCTGAGGACTGGAGGAGGGCAGATGTGATTCCTCTTCACAAAAGTGGGAGCAAGACAGAGGCAGGAAACTACAGACCAGTTAGTTTGACCTCAGTGGTAGGGAAAATGATGGAATCACTTCTGAAGGAAAGAATTGTTGAGTACCCAGAGGCCAGTGGGGCACAGGACCCAAGGCAGCATGGATTCACGATGGGAAGGTCGTGTCAGATGAATCTAATAGATTTCTTTGACTGGGTTACCAAAGCAGTAGACCAGGGAGGGGCTGTGGACATGGCCTACCTAGATTTTAGCAAGGCATTTGATACAGTCCCACACAAAAGATTAATACACAAGATAGCCAGCCTTGGAGTGGGTCCCAAGGTGGTAGCCTGGATAAAAATTGGCTAGACAACAGGACTCAAAGGGTAGTAGTAAATGGAGTACACAGTGACAGAAAGGAGGGTTACTAGCGGGTACTGCAGGGTTCAGTACTGGGACGTTCCTTTTAATGTCTTTATAAGTGACATTGCAGAGGAACTGGAAGGAAAAGTATGTCTCTTTGCAGATGACACAAAGATCTGTAACAGGGTTGATACACAAGATGGAGTGGAAAGGATGAGAAGGGACTTGGCAAGGTTGGAGGAATGGTCAAATGTATGGCAGCTCAGATTCAATGCAAAGAAGTGCAAGGTACTGCACGTGGGGAACAAAAACCCTGGGGAAGCATACACAATGGGGGGTGAGATACTGACAACAGTAAAAATAGACAGGGACCTGGGGGTAATTATATCAGATGACCTAAAGGTGGGCAAGCAATGTGAGAAGACAGTAAGGAAGGCTGGGGGGATACTGGGATGTATAGGAAGAGGCATCAATAGTAGAAAACAGGAAGTTGTTATCCCTCTGTACAGACAGTTGGTGAGACCCCATCTGGAGTACTGTGTGCAGTTCTGGAGACCCCATCTCCGCAAAAGACATAGACAGAGTGGAGGCTGTCCAGAGGAGGGCACCAAAATGGTGCAGGGTCTGCACCAGAAGACATATGAAGAAAGACTAAAGAGCTTAATATGTATACCCTTGAGGAAAGAAGGAGAGAGGGACATGATAGAAACTTTCAAGTACCTCAAGGGAATTAACAAAGTCCAAGAGGGTAGCATCTTCCAGAAAAAGAGATGTGCAAGAACAAGGGGGCACAATTTGAAGATAGAAGGGGGATGGCTCAGAGGTAATGTGAGGAAGTATTTTTTCACTGAGAGGGTTGTGGATGCGTGGAACAGCCTCCCTGAAGAGGTTGTGGGGTCAAGAACAGTGGGGGACTTCAAGAATGCATGGGACAGGCATAGGGCAGTCCTAGTGGGGGGTAGGAGGAATTAAGCTGTTGGTTAACTAGGATCTGCAGCTTATCTGTTAGGTAGGAAAATGGGCAGACTAGGTGGGCCAAGCGGTCCTTATCTGCTGTCAAATTCTATGTTTCTATTAAACAACATGTACTACACTCCGATTAAGCTGACCCGTTTAGGGAAACTACCTCTTCATCTATGCTCCAGATGTTTACAATCAGAAGAGAATTTGCTACATATTTTTTGGTTGTGTGACAAAGTGGCCCCCTTGTGGCACTCTAGCCAGGCCAACTTGGACCCTCTTTTGGGTCTGGACAGTTTTTTCACTGCTGAAATCTGCATCCTGGGTACCTATTCCAAAGTTGAGAACCAGGAACGCAGATATCATATAGCATTAATTTCGATGGTGGTCAAAAGACTAGTCCTCAAACATTGGACTGACCAATTAACCATAATATACACTGAATGGTTGAAAGACTTATCAACCTGCTTTAATATGGAGAGACTCGCTGCCAGCTCTCGTAACCATATGGATTTATTTCATAAAAGATGGGATAAATTATACACGCTGTATTTGCATCAGTGACCTCTTGGCTCTGTCTCTGAAACTCTACTTCTTCACTTATCCTAAGACTAATCCTATTGCCTAAGGACTAAGTGTTAATGCTACTTGATTAATAATATTAGCACACTCGGGGAGGGTTAGGGTTGAGGGAGAGGGGGTAGTTATATAGTTATAGGGGTGTCTGGGGGGGTGGTTTTTTTTCTTCTTTTCTTTTGGAAAATTTATTTCTCATTATATGTACAGCTCTGAATGGAACGTATGATCTGTTGTAATTCTTAAACTAATAAAGTTGAATTTCAAAAAAAATAAAGAGGTGTGGAAAAATGCCAATTTTGAAAATCCGTAATGAAAATATTACAAATTCATGAAGTTACGAGAGTGTGCAGAAACTGCGCAACGCATGCTTGTAAAAAAGTCATTTTTGGGATTTCTTTCCACCAAATATGCAACATAAGCTTTTTGAGAGCCCACCTCATGAACACTGGCACTGTCATTTAGTTAATTGGTCCGGAAAGGTGATTCCGCACAGTGACCGCAAAATCACCTTTCGGGGCTGATTTTACACCATGATTCCAGAATTCATGAAGAAGTGCCAAACCCCATGTTGAAAATTTGGTGCAAAATTCCTAAAATGCCTGAGATATGCATCAAAGTTGAAAAAACCCTATTTATTCCATTATACAGCTTACCGGCATTTCCTCAGTTCGAAGAGTGCAGACGTGTTCACAGTCCACCGAAGATCATCTCGCCAGACTCCAGAGGTAAATATGGGGTGTGGGGGTGAGGGGAGGCAGGGTGCACAGTGGGTGGGCGCGGGTTGTGGGTGGGCGGCAGGGAGACCATGAGGGACTGTTTTCTTTTTTGACAGGGTCAAAAAAAAAAACATTGTGGGACCGTTTTCTTTTTTTTTTAACAGGGGCATGTGGCACACTGCAGTGGGCTCCCAGTGTGCCAACAGACTCTTTTTTTGGGGGGGGCAGCTGTAGCCGACAGGGATTGGGCACCCACGTCTGCACACAACAAAAGCGGGGGGGTGACATTATGCTGACGGGGATTGGGCACCCCCATCGGCACACAACAAAAGTGTGGGGGATGTTATATAATGCTGACAGGGAGTGGGCTCCCCCATCAGCAACATCACTCAGGCACTGAAGCCGATGGGGATTGGGGCCTCCGTCGGCAAAGAAAAACTGTTAGAGACGCGCATGATGCTGCCGAGGCCAGATGGGGCACCCCTGGCATACATTGTAAATGAGAGGGGGGTTATTATGCTGATGGGGAGTGGGCTCCCCCATCAGCATTCTGACTGGAGGTGGTGGCAGTGTTGCATGCACGTTGGGAGGCATGTTGTGGTCACACTGCATGACAGCTCCACTCTCATTGCAGCAGACCTTTTGTTAGATCTGGTGGCCACATTCCATATTGCTGATGTGGTGCCTGCATGCTGCCTGATTGGGGAATGAGGGACGCACCTACTGACACGTGCCCTGCATTCGCCCAACAGTGACCGTGCCTCCAAATCTGCTACTACCACAATATGTTGGCTGCGCATACGCGAGCCAACATAAAAATGCCAGGACCTTGAAGAAAGAGCAGTTAAGCCAGTCTTTTGAAGGAAAGTGTAAAGAAACCATAAATCTAGGCCTCCAGTTACAAAGACTGGAGGAGAGAGAGACTGACCTTGCCGACCCAGTTGTGACACAGCTGCTAGAAGTAAAGGATGCAAGGCTAGCAGATTTAGAAAAAAAATAGAGGACTAGCATCCCTGAGCAGGGAAGGATGCAGAGGAATGTTTGCAAGTCCTGACTGGCAGAATATGAAAGGGAGATTGAACATGCAAAGGCAGATAGAGTTCAGTATAGTGTTGTCAGAACTAGTTCGAGAAAGATTCGAACCCTCCTCGAACCCTGGTGTTCGAGTTCTAATTTAGAACTTGAACACTACAGGGTTCGCAAAAGGGTTCGAATCATCTAGACAAATCTCACTTCTGTCTGTGTGCTTTACGTCCTTCCCGTTCCCGATTTTGGCACCAGCTGAGTAATGCAGCTCAGTTCGTTCCCCTCATCCTCTCTGTTATTGTTGGGGAGGTAGCTGTTGTTGGTTTGTCACGCTAGTGTATCTGTATACCAACCACCTGACCAACTGCCATGCAGTCAGGTGGTGGTGGTAGAGGAACTCAAGTTAGTCTCGCGAGTAGAGGGATTGTGCTGAAGTCGTCTGCACATCTGCAGCTCCATTTGCCATTAAGACTTGTAGCGAGAAGGAGCCGCAGTGTCTGTGTGCTCTCAGTTCAGTTGTGTGTGTGATTGACACTGTTTTAGTGCACACATTCCTCTTGTCCTCTAGTTGCTTGCTGAATTAAACACATTTCTTCACAAATCACAATTGTGACTCATGGTTCCTGGCACTCTTGGGCAGGAGGGAGATCTCCATGGCTGGGGGAGAGGTGAATATATGCTTATATTATTTGGGTTTTTCCTGAGAGGGAAAAAAGAGGTTAAAACATTACTGATTGTGTGAAACCTGATGTTCTAAGCCCACAAAAAAGGAAAAAAATAATTTGGTCAAAAGATTGTCTCTCAGGCAGGACTGTGCTGGGGGGGGCTTCAGTAAACTTTCTCCCTAAAAAAACTCCTGTATTGTGTTTGTCTCCACTGCATCTTCTGTGAGGTGGCCAGCAAGTCACCCTGCTGCTGTCTGTGCCATTTGACTGCACTTACCCGGCTATTACCCAGTGTGTGTTATCGTGTGAAGCCCAGTTGTGTGTGTAACTCCGTCTCTTGTGGTCAGCCCTTAAATACATGACAGAAGCCTAAAAATATATTTCCCTGTTGGGAGGAGAGATAGAAAAATCTCTTTCTTCGGTTTGTGTGTGTAACTCCGTCTCTTGTGGTCAGCCCATCACCCTACTGCTGTGCACCCCTTGACTGCACTGTACCTTACCCAGTGTGGGTTACCTTGAGAAGCCCAGTAGCCAGTTGTGTGGTGGTTCAGCTGGATTCTGAATTGCAATTATTGACCTTAATCCTTGCCCAGCCTGCTATGCGTATGCCTATGTCCAGTGGTTCAATCATTCTGTAAGCCTTGAACCTGGCATCGTTTAGTTGCAAACCGTCATATTCGTCAATTACTTTCAGTCCACTGTATCACAGTGTCATACAGCCAAAACCAAATTTTGGAGTTGTATCCAGCGATCACAGATCACATTGCTTTCTTACACAGGAATTGTGTGGGTGTGGATGTGTTCACTGCAGTATACTGGTACTGTTATGGCTGACACCAACATAGATGAAGCATCTGGTGCTGGTGGTGAAGCAGGTGTTGGTGGTAGTGGTAATCCCGGTGCTAGCAAAAATAACCAAAATGTTTCACGTGATCAAAATTCAACAAACAGCAAAAGAGCAACAACAAAATGTAGTAAAGGGGGACCTTTTAAGAAAACTTGTGCCGCTGCAGGGGTCACATGGAAAGGCACCATGAGGTATGCTGATCATGTTGTTAAAATCCCTGTGACTAGCAGTAATAATGCAAGTGACAGTGAGTCCCTCTCTGACTCAAACAGTAGCTCTTTGTCTCAGTCTGACACTGTTGTGTCTGGTGACATATCATTACTTCCTCAACAAAGTGAAATGAGCAAGTCTGCTGACAATGAATCAGGTAGTGCACTTGCAAATAGAACCAGCACTGTTGGCAATGAAAAGGACATATCCATTGAATCCACCACTTCTATATCGGCCAATAATGAAAACCCATCAAAGTCCCCTGCCCACTCTTCTAGCACCAAGGAGCATGTTCTGGGTTCTATTAGGACAGATGAAAAGACACAAACAGTCTTTAGCTGTCTTCCTAGCACTCAAACAAAAGCTGTCACATCTTATCTGGAATTATTTCTCTGTCAGTAAAACTGATCCATGCAGAGCAATTTGTTCCCTGTGTAAACAGAGTGTAAGCTGTGGTAAAGTTGCGTCATGCCTTGGCACTACAGCTCTTCAACGCCATCTGAAAAAGCATTCGCTTTTGCTTGATCGTCCAAAACCCATGTCCTCCATCTTCCAGAGCACACATGAGAAGGGTTAGGAATCTGAAATGGATACATTATTGTCTGAACTTGATGCGGACAAAACCACTGCCAGCCCTAGAATCACCATTACCATCAACACCAGCACCATTAGTACCAGTTGCACATCCAGTGATGGTACTGAATGTATAAGTCCTAGTCCACCATCCCAGCGTCCATCTGCCCATCGAAGCTTGGTGTATAATAAACCAGCAGGGACATGCTGTAAACAGCTAACACTATCTCAGCCTTTTGAAAAGAAGAATACTTTTACTAAAAATCATCCAAAGTCCCTTCATCTTAATCACAGAATTGGTGAACTGCTAGCTGGAGCCCTTCTCCCATACTCTTTGGTAGATCATGAGGATTTTAGGGAGCTAATGAAACTTGCACAGCCTCATTGCAATGTTCCTCATCGAAGGTACTTTTCCTGTGTTGAAATACCGAACATTTATCAGGCTTTAAAAGCGACAGTGATGCTTGCACTTAAAACTGCAGAGGGTGGGGTTATTTATGTCAAAACAGATATGTGGACCAGCAATCAAAACATAGATGACATGTCCCTTACCACTCATTGGGTCACATTTCTTGTGCTTCTTCAAAAACAAAGACACCCCAAAAGATGGCGCTGCTGCATATAAAGAAGTTTGGACAAAGTCATACAGCTGCAAATATCTTGCAGGAACTAAATGACCTCCTTGATGAATGGGTTTATTCTCATAGTCTAAAATGTGGCTTCATAGTAAGTGACAATGGAGCCAACATCTTGACGGCAGTACAGGATGGAGGATTTCGGCATGCTTCTTGCTTTGCACATTGCTTACATTTAATTGTCATGGGGTTTCTCAGCAATGAAACACAAGTGGATGGTATGATTGCTGTTTGCAAAACAATTGTGACTCACTTTTCACATTCAACCAAGGCTATACGGACATTGTCCGAACTGCAAAAAAAACACAAGCTGCCCCAGCAAAAGCTGATTCAAAATGTTTGCATTCATTGGAACTCCACGCTTTAAATGCTGCAGCACCTCTTGGAGCAAAAACAAGCTCTACATGAGTACTGCTCCAGTTACATTATTGGAGATGGCATTATGCTGTCTGTGCTGCAGTGGAAATTAATGGAGATAGTGTGCTGCATCCTAGCTCCTTTTGAGACAGCTACAAAGGACATGTCTTCTGAAGGTGCATCTGTGAGTCAGGTTATCCCACTCATAATGCTGATTTCACATCATCTTAGTGTTCTAAATCTACAGATAGAAAAAGACAGATCTGAAGCTCAGACAACATGTAGGCTGTATCATGGGAGTCTCGTAAAGAGAATGAGCGAGTGCTTCAAAACCAATGACAAATTAGTTACAATGATGAAATCAAAACACTACATCCTTGCAACTCTCTTAGATCCCAGGTTCAAGGCTATACATCTTCCAAAAACAGATGATATAGAGCAGTACAAATGTCTGTTGCTAGATGAGTTGCAGCACTCACATGAATCAAACACAGACATGCACAGTACCCTCAGGTTGTCATCACCACAACATGCAGGTTCATCTTCACAAAGGGATACAGAACTGGAAAAGTCATCAAACATTAACAGTAGTTGTTCCACAACTGCCACTTCTTCAACCCTTAGTAGCAAGCTAAATCTGTGGCAAAACCTTTCCAAAATTGCTGCCATACCAGCTTATGCTGATTCCTCTTCTGAGCGGTCTCTGTTCATCATGGTAGACAGTTACCTGCAAGAACTGCCTATTCCTATTGATGTATGCCCTTTTGATTACTGGAAATCAAAAAGGTCGATTTGGACAGAGCTGTATGATGAAGCCTGTAAATATCTTGGTTGTCCTGCAACAAATGTCTCTTCAGAACGCATATTTAGTACAGCTGGCAATATTGTAACAGACACCAGAAATAGGTTGCTGCCAGAAAATGTACACACGTTAACTTTTATTAAAGTTAATAAGTCAACATTTTCGTATCCCTACAAGAGTATACAAACTGATCCTGAAGTGATAGATGTTGTGGATGTTGATGGTGATGACAACTCAGATGGTGGTGGCTGGTAAATATTGTGTGGGACAGAGTCTCTCTGCACGAAAAAGGAAACTTTTACAGACTGTGATGACTTGGGTTAACTCTCTCCTTTCTCAATCTACTACCTTGGACTACACCCCCCAAACTTTCACCATTTCATGGCAAACTGCTTTGTAGCTAGGGTCTAAAGTCAGCAAGTTTTATATACAGGGCAATTTTAACATCCATGGGAACATGCCCAAATTTGGCATAAAAGGGACACTGTCATGTCAGTCATTTCTGTATCATATTATTTATAGTTAAAGTGCAAACATATATTTTTGGATTTACCTTCTGTGACTTTGTGGTGCATCAGTATGGGCTGGGACCGAGGGTGGTCTATGTTTCAATTTTAAAGAGGACAAAACAATGAGTTCTAATTGGTAGCTGTTTATTATTTTTTCAATTACAGAAATGTTTGCCATAAACCAAACTGATCCTTATGTAACTTATCTTACTGAATAAAAAGTGATGGGAAAAACTGTATTTTGTATTGTTATGTTTCTGTGGGCAGCATTCTGTTACAAGTCTCTTCTGGAGTTTTACCCATGTCATGGTTGAGCACATATCATTCTGTAAGCATAGGTCTCATACCACAATAGCTCATGTTTAACATTCTGCTGTACACAAACCATGGCATAATAGCAACAACTCTCAAATTACTGGTTCCATGAAGAGGAGTGTACAGAATGTTGTTCATAAGAAGAAAGCAATTGAAAAGACCGTTCTTCACATAAATGTTGTTTATTAAGTAACAGTTCAGTATGGCTCATTTGGAGGCAAGAGTTTAATTTTTCTTGAGTAAGCATGGGGTAGTTTTAACATTTGAGAGGGGGAGGAGGGTAGAATGGGTGCTGGAGGGTAGGAAAGGGCTGGAGGTTGGTTTTAACATGGATGTAAGTGGGAGAACGATGGCATGGATGCTAGTGCATGGGTGAGGGTTGGGGCTGGTTTTAACATGGATGCAGGAGGGAAAAACACGGTATAGTTGTTAGTACATGGGTGATGGTTGGGGGAGTGGGTTTTAACATGGGTACGGGAGGGAGAAGGATAACATGAATGGTGGTTCATGACTAAACCTGGGGATAGTTTAAACATTTGGGTGAGGGAGGAGGGTGGAATATGTGCTTGAGGGTGGGTGAGGGTTGGAGGTTGGTTTTAACATGGGTGTAAGGGTGGCATTGGTGCTACTGCATGGATGAGGGAAGAAAAGTGGAATGGGTGCTGGGGTGAAATGTATAGAAACATAGAAACATAAAAGTTGATGGCAGATAAGGACCACAAGGCCCATCCAGTCTGCCCATTTCTTTTTCTACCTTATAAATGTGCCATCGGCCTTTGCTCTGTCAGTGGCCTATCTACTCATAGTCATTTGTATTGCTCCCTTATGCCTATCCCATGCCTGTTTGAAGCCCTGCACTGTATTCATAGCCACCACTTCTTGTGGTAAGCCATTCCATGCATCCACCACCCTTTCTGTGAAAAATAATTTCCTTCCATTCCCCCTTAATCGGCCCCCCTCTAATCTCATGCTGTGTCCTCTTATCCTGCTATTTTTCTTATATTTAAACATGTTAGACTCTTTCACCTTGTTAATGCCCTTAAGGTGTTTGAATGCCTCGATCATATCACCTCTCTCCCTTCTTTGCTCAAGGGTATACATATTGAGCTCTGTTAATCTGTCCTCATATGTCTTCTGATGCAGTCCCTGCACCATTATGGTTGCCCTTCTCTGGACTGCCTCAATTTGGTTAATGTCCTTGTGAAGGTGTGGCCTCCAAATCTGCATGCAGTACTCCAGATGGGGCCTAACCAGTGCCTTGTAAAGAGGGATTATTACCTCCCTCTTATGACTTGTGATACCCCTACTAATACACCCTAACACCCCCACTAGCCTTACCTACTGCTTTAGAGGTCTGCTTGGATGATTTCAGGTCATCAGTGATGATGATGATGCCCAAGTATCTTTCTTCCTTTGTGACTGCTATCTTGGGCAGATTTCGGTCCACTGAACCATCAGGGCTAAAAGAGTAGCCCACGATCGGGTGGACAGCGTTCCAGTGGACCACCAGGGATATCGGATTAATTTTTTTATTCACACCGAAGCCCGTGATCGGGCGGGCAGCAGTCCACTGGACCACCAGGGATATCGGATTAATCTGTTTTACTGAAGCCCGCGATCGGGCGGGCAGCGGTCCACTGGACCTCCAGGAATATGGGATTCTATTTCTCTTTTTACTGCAGCCCACGATCGGGCTGTGGGGCAGATTGCTGCACTGCAGGGTGGCGTCGGTCCCGATGGTGCTGCCTGGCAGGCGCTAGGCTGGGGTTATCGAGGATCGGTGCACCTGCATGCAAATGGAGCCATAATGACATGCAAATGGCCCATTTGCACCTTACCTACATTATGGCTCCATTTGCATGTCAGCTTTTGAATACTGCGGTTGTTGCTCCTAAGCGCAATGGAACTTGCTAAGCGCATCCCATGCTCCACTCTGGCCACTGGCGCTGGCACAGTGCCACTGCACCATGCGCACTGCAGGTGGCCAGGGTGCAATATTCAATGATGCTGAGCCATGGCGCAGCTCCGTTGAATATCGTCCAGTCCACGTCCCTGCACAGCCAAGTTGAGCTGTGCCCAAGCTTGCGCCACAGCCTGGCGCAGTTTGAATATCTGGGACAATATGTTCTGGAACAGTTCCACATGCTGCGG
Organism: Neoceratodus forsteri; assembly: GCA_016271365.2. Taxonomy (NCBI): domain Eukaryota; kingdom Metazoa; phylum Chordata; order Ceratodontiformes; family Ceratodontidae; genus Neoceratodus; species Neoceratodus forsteri. Next base: position 1,454,248,883 of record CM028132.1, on the reverse strand, counting down.
CTGCAGTACCTTGACTTGACTTTGTTATAAAAGCTTTCTTTGAAACATAGCAACTTTTGATTTACTGATTTAAAACAGAAAACAGCAAATAGCTGAGATTAGGTAATATCAGTTATTTTTTCTCATAATTCATGACGATGAATATATATAACTGAGTACATAAATGGCTAATGTGCCTCTTTCTTCACTAAGGAACTATGATGCAACTGCAGCAGGAAAACCTTTAACATATGGGTGGGTGGGTGGGCCTGTTCGTAAGTTGCTGCCTTTAGTAAACAGAAGAAACCACAGATAAACCTAGTTGTATTCCTACCAATGTCACACATGATAATTTCTCTCCCCTCTTATACCGAACAGTTTTTCCTTCACATGTATTTTATTACTATCTTCATTACTGGTAGCACAATTAAACAAGCATTTGTCAATGCCGAATGTTGATTGAGTTGGTCTGTTGAGCTCGCGCAGTGGCCCTCTGTCACTGGCTCAGTCTGTTTGTCCCGGTGCTGCAGGCTGCTCTTTTGTACTGGGCAGCTTTGTGCATTAGCACCTTGTTTTACTGAGGAAGAAATATGCAGCTGTCCCGACAGAGCTCCATTGAGGTGACTCACTCCCCCTCTCTCACTCGCTCATTCTGTTTCTCCTGGCGCTGCAGGCTGCCCTTTTGTACTGGGCTCCTGCCTCTGTTGGTGGCTTTTTCTACCCACAAAGAAATCCACAGCTGTCCTGACAGAGCTCTGTTGAGGTCGCTCAGTCCGCCTGTCTCACTCACTCATTCTGGTTCTCCTGGTGCTGCAGGCTGCCCTTTTCTACTGGGATCCTGGCTGCGTTGCTGCCTTCTTATGCCCACAAAGAAATTTGCAGCAGTTACAATACAGCTCTGTTGAGCTCACTCACTCGTTCATTCTGGTTTTCCTGCCACTGCTGGCTGCCCATTTGTACTGGGCCCCTGCATGCATTGCTGCCTTTTTCTTCCCACAAACAAATCTGCAGCAGTCTCAACAAAGTCCCGTTGAGCTCACTGACTGCCCCTCCCTCACTCGCTCGTTCTGTGTCTCCTGGCGCTGCAGGCTATCCTTTTGTACTGGGCTCCTGCCTGCATTGGCGGCTTTTTCTGGTCAGAAAGAAATCTGAAACAGTCTCGACACAGCTCCACTGAGCTCGATCACTGCCCGTCTGTCACTCTCGCATTCCGTTTATGCCGGCGCTGCAAGCTGGCCTTTTGTACTGGGCTCCTGCCTGTGTTGCCACATTTTCTGCCTACAAAGAAATCTGCAGCAGTCACATTAGAGCTCCACTGAGCTCGCTCACTACCGCTCTGTCACTCACTCATTCTGTTTATCTTGGCGCCGCAGACTGCGCTTTTGTATGGGGCTCCTGGCTGCATTGGCACCTTTGTCTGTCCGCAAAGAAATCCACAGCTGTCCTGACAGAGCTCCATTGAGGTTGCTCAGTCTCCCTCTCTCATCGCTCATTCTGTTTGTCCTGGCACTGCAAGTTGCCCTGTTCTACGGGGTCTCTGCCTGCATTGGTGCCTTTTTCTGCCCACAAAGCAATCCCAGCAGTCCTGACAGAGCTCCGTTGAACTCACTAAGTCCCCTTGTCTCACTCGCTCATACTGTTTGTCCCACACTGCAGGTTGCCCTTTTGTACTGGGCTCCTGGCTGTATTGATGCCTTTTTCTGCCCACAAAGAAATCATAACAGTCCTGACAGTGCTTTAGGTGATCGCTCCTCCCCACTCCTCACTCGCTCTATTGTTCTGTTTCTCCCAGTGCTGCAGGCTGTCCTTTTGTACTGGGCTCTTGTGTTGGGGCCTTTGTCTGCCCACAAACAAATCCGCAGCAGTCCTGACATAGCTCAGTTGAGCTCAGTCACTCCCCCCTCTCACTTGGTCGATCTTAATCTGTCCCAAACACTGATTTCCCAGAGTGACTATGCTATTGTCTGGCAGGAGTGCAAAAACATATTTTAGCCAGGATTTGAAAACTGACAGCTGTAGTGTTAAGTGAGGTTGTGAAAAAATGCCATTGTTGAAAATGTGGCGTGACAGTATTACAAATTTGCAAAGTTACAAGGGTGCATGGAAACAGTTCAATGCGCTTGTAGACACTATCATCATTATGGCAGTCCTGACAAAGCTCCGTTGAATAGCTCCTCCCTTCTCTCCTCCTCATTCTGTTCTGCGGCGCTGCAGGCTGCCCTTTCTACTGGGCTCCTGGCTGTGTTGCTGCCTTCTTATGCCCACAAAGAAATTTGCAGCAATTACAATACAGCTCTGTTGAGCTCACTCACTCACTCATTCTGGTTTTCTTGCCACTGCAGGCTGCCCTTTTGTACTGGGCCCCTGCATGCATTGCTGCCTTTTTCTGCCCACAAACAAATCTGCAGCAGTCCCAACAATGTCCCATTGAGCTCACTGACTCCCCCTCCCTCACTCGCTCATTCTGCGTCTCCTGGTGCTGCAGGCTGCCCTTTTGTACTGGGCTCCTGCCTGCATTGGTGGCTTTTTCTGGCCAGAACGAAATCTGAAGCAGTCCCGACACAGCTCCACTGAGCTCACTCACTCCCTCTCTGTCACTCTCACATTCTGTTTCTGCCGGCAGTGCAAGCTGGCCATTGTACTGGGCTCCTGCCTGGTGCTACATTTCTGCCTACAAAGAAATCTGCAGCAGTCTCACTAGAGCTCCATTGAGCTTGTTCACTACTGCTCTGTCACTAGCTGGCTCTGTTTCTCTGGCGCCACAGACTGTTATGCCCACAAAGAAATTTGCAGCAGTTACAATACAGCTCTGTTGAGCTCACTCACTGTTCATTCTGGTTTTCCTGCCACTGCTGGCTGCCCATTTGTACTGGGCCCCTGCATGCATTGCTGCCTTTTCTTCCCACAAACAAATCTGCAGCAGTCTCAACAAAGTCCTGTTGAGCTCACTGACTGCCCCTCCCTCACTGCTCGTTCTGTGTCTCCTGGCGCTGCAGGCTATCCTTTTGTACTGGGCTCCTGCCTGCATTGGCGGCTTTTTCTGGTCAGAAAGAAATCTGAAACAGTCTCGACACAGCTCCACTGAGCTCGATCACTGCCCGTCTGTCACTCTCGCATTCCGTTTATGCCGGCGCTGCAAGCTGGCCTTTTGTACTGGGCTCCTGCCTGTGTTGCCACATTTTCTGCCTACAAAGAAATCTGCAGCAGTCACATTAGAGCTCCACTGAGCTCGCTCACTACCGCTCTGTCACTCACTCATTCTGTTTATCTTGGCGCCGCAGACTGCGCTTTTGTATGGGGCTCCTGGCTGCATTGGCACCTTTGTCTGTCCGCAAAGAAATCCACAGCTGTCCTGACAGAGCTCCATTGAGGTTGCTCAGTCTCCCTCTCTCATCGCTCATTCTGTTTGTCCTGGCACTGCAAGTTGCCCTGTTCTACGGGGTCTCTGCCTGCATTGGTGCCTTTTTCTGCCCACAAAGCAATCCCAGCAGTCCTGACAGAGCTCCGTTGAACTCACTAAGTCCCCTTGTCTCACTCGCTCATACTGTTTGTCCCACCGCTGCAGGTTGCCCTTTTGTACTGGGCTCCTGGCTGTATTGATGCCTTTTTCTGCCCACAAAGAAATCCGCAGCAGTCCTGACAGTGCTTTGGTGTGTTCGCTCACTCCCCCTCCCTCACTCGCTCTATTGTTCTGTTTCTCCCAGTGCTGCAGGCTGTCCTTTTGTACTGGGCTCTTGTGTTGGGGCCTTTGTCTGCCCACAAACAAATCCGCAGCAGTCCTGACATAGCTCAGTTGAGCTCAGTCACTCCCCCCTCTCACTTGGTCGATCTTAATCTGTCCCAAACACTGATTTCCCAGAGTGACTATGCTATTGTCTGGCAGGAGTGCAAAAACATATTTTAGCCAGGATTTGAAAACTGACAGCTGTAGTGTTCGTAAGGAGTTGTGAAAAAATGCCATTGTTGAAAATGTGGCGTGACAGTATTACAAATTTGCAAAGTTACAAGGGTGCATGGAAACAGTTCAATGCACGCTTGTAACACTGTCATGTTATGGCAGTCCTGACAAAGCTCCGTTGAGCTCGCTCACTCCCCTTCTCTCACTCACTCATTCTGTTCTGCCGGCGCTGCAGGCTGCCCTTTCTACTGGGCTCCTGGCTGTGTTGCTGCCTTCTTATGCCCACAAAGAAATTTGCAGCAATTACAATACAGCTCTGTTGAGCTCACTCACTCACTCATTCTGGTTTTCTTGCCACTGCAGGCTGCCCTTTTGTACTGGGCCCCTGCATGCATTGCTGCCTTTTTCTGCCCACAAACAAATCTGCAGCAGTCCCAACAATGTCCCATTGAGCTCACTGACTCCCCCTTCCTCACTCGCTCATTCTGCGTCTCCTGGTGCTGCAGGCTGCCCTTTTGTACTGGGCTCCTGCCTGCATTGGTGGCTTTTTCTGGCCAGAACGAAATCTGAAGCAGTCCCGACACAGCTCCACTGAGCTCACTCACTCCCTCTCTGTCACTCTCACATTCTGTTTCTGCCGGCAGTGCAAGCTGGCCATTTGTACTGGGCTCCTGCCTGCGTTGCTACATTTTCTGCCTACAAAGAAATCTGCAGCAGTCACACTAGAGCTCCATTGAGCTTGTTCACTACTGCTCTGTCACTAGCTGGCTCTGTTTCTCTTGGCGCCACAGACTGCACTTTTGTATGGGGCTCTGGCTGCATTGGCACCTTTGTCTGTCCACAAAGAAATCCACAGCTGTCCTGACAGAGCTCCGTTGAGGTTGCACAGTCTCCCTCTCTCATCGTTCATTCTGTTTGTCCTGGCGCCGCAAGCTGCCCTTTTGTACGGGGCTCCTGCCTGCATTGGTGCCTTTTTCTGCCCACAAAGAAATCCCAGCAGTCCTGACAGAGCTCTGTTGAGCTCACTAAGTCCCCTTGTCCTACTCGCTCGTACTGTTTCTCCCACCGCTGCAGGCTGGCCTTTTATACTGGGCCCCTGCCTTTATTGATGCCTTTTTCTGCCCACAAAGAAATCTGCAGCAGTCCTGACAGCACTTCGGTGAGTTCGCTCACTCCCCCTCCCTCACTCGCTCTCTTGTTCTGTTTCTCCCAGTGCTGCAGGCTGTCCTTTTGTACTGGTATTTTGTGTTGGGGCCTTTGACTGCCACAAACAAATCCACAGCAGTCCCAACAGAGCTCAGTTGAGCTCGGTCACTCCCCCCTCTCACTCGGTCAATCTTAATCTGTCCCAGACACTGATTTCCCACAGTGACTGTGCTATTGTCCGCAGGAGTGCAAGAACATATTGTAGCCAGGATGTGAAAAATGACAGCTGTAGTGTTCATAAGGAGTTGTGAAAAATGCCACTGTTGAAAATGTGGCGTGACAGTATTACAAATTTGTGAAGTTACAAGGGTGCATGGAAACAATTCAACGCACGCTTGTAACACAGTCATGTTATGGAGTTTCATCACCAGATTTTCAACATAGGGATTTTTGGATCTCTGCTCATGAACAGTGCCACTGTAATTTTCTTAATCTGTCCCAAACACTGATTTCCCACAGTGACCACGTTATTCTGCGCCAGAACTGTGAAAACACACTTTGGTCAGGATGTGAAAAATGACAGCTGTACTGCTTATAAGGAGGTGTGAAAAAATGGCACTGTTGAAAATCTGGTGTGACAATATTACAAATCTGCAAAGTTACAAAGGTGCGTGGAAAGTGCTCAACGCACACTTGTAACACAGTCAATTGATGGGCTATCATCACCAAATTTTCAATATATGCATTTTAGGATCTCTGCTCATGAACAGTATCATTGTCATTTTCTTAATCTGTCGGAACAGTGATTTCCACAGCGACCACTCTATTCTACGCCGGAAGTGCGAAAACACATTTTGGCCAGGATGAGAAAAATGACAGCTGTACTGTTCATAAGTAGGTCTGGGAAAATGGCAAAGTTGAAAATCTGGAGTGAAAATATTAGAAATTCGCAAACTTATGAGCATGCGTGCCAACTGCGCAATGCACACTCGTAACACAGTCATTTTATGGAGTATCGTTACCAAATTTTCAACATAGGAATTTTAGGACCTCTACTCATGAACAGTGTCACTGTCATTTTCTTAATCTGTCCTGAACACTGATTTCCTACAGCAACTGTGCTATTCTGCACCGGAAGTGCGAAAACACATTTCAGCCAGGATGTAAACAATGACAGCTATACTGCTCACAAGGAGGTGTGACAAAATACCAGTGTTGAAAATCTGGCATGAAAATATTGTAAATTTGGAAGTAATGGAGCGTATATACTAACTGCACAACGCCATAAAACAGTCATTTTTGATTTTTCCACCAAATTGCGAACATAAGCTTTTGAGAGCCCACCTTATGAACACTGGCACTGTCATTTCATTAATCAGCCCTGAAAGGTGATTCCACAGAGTGACTGCAAAACCACCTTTCGGGGCCGATTAATGCCATGACAGTTCAAGAATTCATGAGGAGGGGTCCCAAAAACACCATGTTGAAAATTTGGTGAAAGAATTCCCAAAAATGCCCTAGATATGCACTAAAGTTGGAAAAACCCTGTTTATTACATTATACAGCTTACCGGCATTTCCTCAGTTCAGGGTCGGCTTTGAAGAGTGCAGACGTGTTCCCGGTCCAGCGAAGATCATCACGCCGAGCTCCGGAGGTAAGTATGGGGTATGGGGGTGTGCGGGCGGGGTGTGCAGTGGGTGGGTGCAGGTTGTGGGGGGCAGGGAAACTACGAGGGCCGTTCCTTTTTCTGGTACAAAAACAAAAAGACTTTGCAGGACCATTTTCATTTACTGGGGCATGTGGCATGCTGGGGTGGGCTCCCAGCATGCCACCAGGCTCTTTTGGGGGCAGCTGTAGCTGATGGGGGATTAGGCACCCCATCGGCAAACAATAAAGGGGCATGTGGCAGCTGGGGTGGGCTCCCAGCGTGCCACAGAGTGTTTTGGAGGGGCAGCTATGGCCGATGGGGATTGAGCACCCCTGTCGGCAAACAACAAAAGGGGGATGGGGAATTCATTTCTGATGACGGGGATTGGGCCCCACGTTGGCAGGCAATAAAACTGGGGGGGTTACATTATGTCGACGGGGCGTGGGCTTCCCCGTCAGCAAATAAACATGGGGGGAGTAAATATTGTTTGTGAACATGGCAGCAAGCTGCCGCCATGTTCACAAACAATATCACAGATCCTACATCCCGGAGTCAAGTGATGCTAGCTCCCTGAATGGCTGTGCTGTCTCTGGGCTCCTACCACCCATCAGCCTTAACCTCTAACTACAGCGGTTCTAGACGACCAACTCTGGTAATTTCTACATCAAGTTATTACTTAACCTCTGCCTATCGGCCCCTGGGCGTTCTTTCACTGCATCCTGATATCGCAAAGAAGGATGGAGGCAGAGATGAAACAGGCCGCGATGTGGCATACACCTCCTACCACGCCAGAAAAGGTACCCAAAAAGGCGAGAAGCCAGCTCAACAACAATTCGGGCAAGACAGGCAGTGCTGCTTCCTCGGCGAGCCCTCTCATCGAAGAAAAATTCCTGCAAGAAATCACATCACTAAGAGAAGTACTGAATGATATCACGACTGAGCTAAAGTCCATCAGGGGAGACCTTTCCTCCCTCACAACAAGGGTAACTGACTCCGAAGCCAGGATCCAATCCCAGGAAAAATGGAGAAACACAATTGACCCTGAAATCGTTGCCTTAAAACAACAGGTGAAGAAACTGCAACTCAAAACCGAAGATCTGGAGGGCCGTAGTAGGCGAAACAACCTACTAATACTGGGTCTGCCCGAGCTTGAAGAAGGCGCAGACTCCATTGCCTTCCTCCAGAAATTTCTGGCAAAAATCGTCGGCCCCTCGCCTCTTAACCCTCACTATCATCTGGAAAGAGCCCATAGGTCTCTGAGGCCAAGGCCCCCACTGGACTCTCCCCCCCGGCCAATGATAGTCAAATTTCTCAGCTATATTGAAAAACAACATGTTCTCATGAAAGCTAGTGAGCTGCAAGCTATTATGTGGGGCCCTGCTAAACTTCGATTGCCCAAGACCTTCCAGCGGAGACCAGACAGAAGAGGACGGTGTTTCACCCTGTAGTGCAGAAACTATCGCGGCAGGTGTTCCCTTCAGGATGCTATACCCTGCCACCCTTAAGGTCACGATTGATGGCTCTCCTTCGACCTATGATTCACCTGATCTTGCCACCAAAGACTTGAGCTCTAAGCTGCCCAATCTGTTTAAGAACAAATGACTGGTCTACCACTAATTTAGTGATCAGGCTCGTTGCCTATGCTCTGGTTTTACTTGTTGTTTATGCCTGTAATCCTTATTTACCTGTGGTAGTTGATGTCTATCTCTCGTTCTGGAAAGATGGGGTATTCCGGGGAATTCGGCGTCAGTTGAGGTAGGCCGCTGTACCTTCGGTCCCTGTAACTGTTCCGGAACCATTGGGAGGTTGCCCTATTGCTCTGCCTGACTGATTTGGAGGCGGACCGGTTTTGGTCCCACTGCATAATCGGTCCCTTGGGGAACAGCATTAAAATCAGCCTCGTAATCCTGTCCTCCTCCTCTTTCATTTCGAGCACTCAACCTCTCGTGGCCTGCAGTTGCTTTCATAAGGGAGTAAGTCTGCTATTGGGTTCTCTTCTCGCAGCTGATCTGGCGGCCACCTCTTACAGAGATTTCTCCTTGGGAGTTAATTTTCTCTCCATTCCTGTGGTACCCACTGACACTCAAACCCGCTGTCTGACTGTGGCCTAATGAAAAGGGCTGATGGAGGGGAGGAGGGGGGTTCCTGGAGATACTCAGGGCTGTAGGAGGTTGCCTCACGAGCTTATAGAGGGGGGATACGTAAACCCCGAATCCTTTGACTGGGGTTCTCTTGCCAATTCTGGCTGGCATTTACCTGTCTGTAATTCATACCCATGCCCCTTGAGAACCTTTAACGGTCCTGGTCATCGGGATATGATAGCCCTGGGGTTTGCCACTGGGTCCTGGTTTCCAGGCTCTTGTCACTGGATTTCCCATTCCCTTACCGGACACGCCTGGTACCAGGTTGTACATAGTTCGTTAGTTTTCTATGGGGGGAACAGTGGGGGGGGGGCTCGGTGTGGCTGGACTGTCCAATACTTCAGATGTTTTATCCTAATACCGATTTTTACTGTTGGTTTGTTATACATCAGTATTCTGAACTGGGTTTCTGGCAGTTTCTAGCCGAACTGGGAGGGTGGGTAAGGGTGTGCTTTTTTCTCTCCGATTATTGTCAGAGGTTTTACTGTGTCTCTAAATATCTTACTGTTTTTGAAATGGCTATAAACTCAGTTAAATTGGCCACCTGGAATGTGCGTGGGCTCAGGGAAAGAACCAAGAGGATTCAGGTGTTTAATCACTGTGATTTAATCAAAGTTGAGATACTTATGCTACAGGAAACCCACTTACTTAAGAATGAATAAAAATGGCTGGTTAGATCTGGCTTCTCTCAAGTTTTCATAGCGAGTGGGTCAGGATCCAGCAGGGGGGTTGCCAACCTTATTAAAAATTACGTTATCTTCCTGGCAGAGGAGACTCTGACCGATCCAGACAGTAGATTCGTCCTGGTTAAAGGTTCCCTCAACAACTGTAAAGTAGTCCTTGGTTCCATTTATGGTCCAGTAGGTGGAAGCTCTGAGTTTTTTATGACTCTAGCGAACAAACTAGGTGCCCTCCTACCCTCACAACTTATCTTGGGAGAGGACTGGAATGTCCCACCATGCCACTCCCTGGACAGGTCTCCAGACTCTAACCGCTCAGTAACTCCGGTCCAAAAGTCCTTAGCGGACTTTATACAGTTATTAGGGTTATGTGATCCTTGGCGTCTCACTAACCCCTCCCTTTGATCTTTCTCCTTTTTTTCCCAAGCTCATCACTTCTGGTCCAGAATAGACTATATTTTGATTAGTAAAGCTCTCCTCCCTGGCCTTCTCCAGACCGGCATTGAGCCGATTGTGCTGTCCGACCATGCCATAGTTTGGATGAAGATCTCCCCAGATCCCAACTTTCAGCGTGACACGGTCTGGAAACTCAACACCCACCTCCTTAAAGAACCCCAGACCGTTGCCCACATAAAAACTCTCAACATTAATTTTCTCGAGATCAACATGAATTCCATCCCGAGGATCGATATCATCTGGTGCTCCCTGAAATGCTACCTCAGAGGAGAATTAATTAAGTTGGCCTCGGTAAGGAAAAAAAACAGGCAGGCTCATGCATCCCTATTATTGACCAGAATTAAGGAGCTGGAGAGCTCCTACTTCCCCTCCTCTCCCCTGGCCTCTCTTGAATCCCTTTTAACAGCAAAGAACGAGTATGCTGACCTGCTTAAGGAGAGAGCTGAGTATAGCTTAATAAAAACTCAATCTAAATATATCGAGCAAGGCGAAAAAGCCGGCAGGCTTTTGGCCTTAAGATTACGCACGATAGAGAGCTCTAGACTAATCCTGGCTTTGCAAACCCCTGAGGGCCTAACTAAAACAACCCCAAGAGAAATCGCACAGATCTTTGAGGACTTTTATAACAACCTTTATAGCAATCCCTCCCCTCCGGTGTCTCCTCTGGACATAGAGACTTATCTAGTAGACCTCAGCCTTCCCCACCTCTCAGTACTCCACAAAAACACCCTGGCTTCTCCTATTACCCTTTCTGAAATAGAGGAGGCTATTATCTCTCTTGCTCTGGACAAGGCACCTGGCCCGGATGGCTACCCCTCAAACTTTTACAAAACTTTCTCTAAAGAACTTGCCCCATTAATCCTTAAATTGTATAATTATATGTTCAATGCTAAGACAATGGACCCCACTTTACTTGAGGCTACTATTGTCTTAATCCTTAAGCCCAATAAATCACCAAAAGACCCTGTGAGCTACCGTCCCATCTCTCTCCTAAACTGCAACATGAAGATTCTATCTAGGATCCTAGCCGAGAGGATCAAGAAGGTCTGGATTCACCTCCTCAGCCCAGAACAAGTTAGGTTTGTCCAATCCCGTTCCCCAGTAGATCACCTCAGAACCCTTTCTCACATCTCTCATGCTGCCCAACTATCCCACACCCCAATGGCCTTGATTTCCTTAGACACGGAGAAAGCGTTAGACAGAGTCAACTGGACTTTCCTCTGGGCAACTCTGGCCAAAATGGACTTTCCACCCACCTTCCTCAAGTGGATCCAGGCCTTATATAAGTCCCCCTCGGCTAGGATCTACTGCAACGGTGTCTTTTCCTCAATCTTCTACCTCCACACTGGCACCAGACAAGGCTGCTCGCTCTCACCCTTTCTGTTTAACCTGTACTTAGAGCCTCTTCTTCTCAAACTTAAATGCTCCCCATCCATCCACGGTTGCCCGATACAGCAACAGGAGCTGGTCCTATCTGTCTACGCAGATGATATCTTGCTTCATGTTGCCCATCCTGCCACATCATTAGGGCACGCACTTCAAATTATAACCCAATACGGCCGCCTTGCTCATTACAAGTTGAGCGTATCAAAATCAGAAATATTCCCACTGAATTCCTTTACGCATAAACAAGACCTCACTAAGTTTGGTATGAGACGGTCCCCCAAGTTAATCAAATATTTAGGCATTCACTTTACCTCAGATCCAACTCTGCTTAAGAAGCTCAACTTAGATAACCTTAAGGCCAATATCCAGCTTGACTTGCAAAGATGGTCTAAACTTCCTATCTCACTTTGGGGCAGGATTAACATTATCAAGATGAACGTCCTTCCCCGTATCTTTTACCCTCTCAACTTATTAGGCCTCTGGCTGCCGCCCTCTTACCTACGTCAATTTCACTCTATCTTCTCACAATTTATCTGGCAAAAAAAAGTGGTCAGACGCTCCTTCTCTAAACTATGCCTCCCTAAGGACAAGGGTGGTCTTCGCCTCCCCAATCTAATATTCTATCACTGGGCTGCCCACCTTTCCAAGCTGGGCAGATGGTTCTTAGCCTCAACTGATGCTCCTTTTCCACTCTGGCTTCAGATCGAGAGGCAAATTCTCTTAGAGGCCAAAATAGGCCCCCAATCAATCTTTTTCATTCCCATCTCAGTGCTCACACATTGGATCTCTAACCCAACCATTATCACATCTCTTAAATCCCTCTCCCAATGTCTTTATTTCCTCAAAATCTCACCCAAAACGGACTTAGCACAACCCCTTATCCTCAACCCCAATATTAGATTGGGTAGCTCATTAATCGCTCCCGAGTGGCTCCCACAAGTCAATGAAACAACAATAGGAAACTACTACTACTCCCAAGGCTCCCTTCCTTCTTCTCCTGGCATACTAGCTAAATTTGATCTTCCTAACAACATGATTTTCAAGATATACCAACTGTGTCATCTCATTAATGCTAACTTCGGACCGGTTTCTCGTGAGTCAAAGGTTAATCCCTTTCTTTCTCAAATCGATATTTTAGCTCCCAGATCCCATGCCATTTCATTAATATACTCCTACCTGCTGGACCATAAATTCCCGAACCCGCTTGAAGGCTCTTGTATTTGGCTCTCTCTGCTACCAGACTCCACTCCCAACTGGTCCCGTCTATGGAAGAACCTGCACAAATACCATAGCCAGGGCAGATTCAGACTTACCCAATATCACATACTAAACAATATGTACTACACCCCAGTCAAACTTTTCCGTCTTAAAAAATTATCCCTTCCCCTTTGCTCCAGATGTTCACAAGCTGAGGGGAATTCATTTCATATTTTCTGTCAATGTGTCAAAGTAGCCCCCTTGTGGTGCTCTATTCAGGACAACCTAGACCCTCTTTTAGGCCTTAGTAACCTTTTCACGGCTGATATCTGCATCCTAGGCAATTATGCCACCATAGACTGTCAGGGACATAGGTATCACATTGCCTTAATCTCGATGGTGGTCAAAAGGCTTATCCTCAAGCATTGGACTGATCAATTAACCTTAACCTACACTGAGTGGTTAAAAGACTTATCAATGTGCTTTAACATGGAGAGGCTCGCAGCTAGCTCTCGTAACCGTATGGACTTGTTTCACAAAAAATGGGACAAGTTATATGCGCTCTTGATCTTGGTTCGAGCTCTGATACCCAATTTTGCTCCCACCTCTTCCTTTACTTCTCTTTCTTCCAACTTCAAGCCTAACCTAGGGTATCAATTCCGACCTGACATTATAGCCTAGCCTACAAATGTAAAGCACACCGGGGTTAGGGTGGGTATCAATAAATGTAGTTCTGCTGTTATAGAACCCTAAATGTTGTAGAGGGTTGTCTTGTGGGAGGGGGGTTCAGTGGGGGGGAGGTTTGTGGTTTCTCCCTTTTTTTTTGCTTTTTCCTAGAAGTTGCTAATTGTGTTGTTTCCCTCCTTCCTTTCCATGTACAATTCTGTGTGGACCCATTGTATCATGATATTTGCTAAAACTAATAAAGTTGAATTTCAAAAAAAAGATCCTACATCCCACCCTTCAATGACGGTTCGCTCCCTCATTGCAGCGGATGGCTGACGCTGCAATGACGAAGGCGCCCCTGATTGCAGCGGCTAATTTTTTAGAAAGTTTTGGCACGCTGGCTGAACTAGTGTCAGCAGCAGCATGCCACGGCATTGGGGGACAGGGGACAAGCCTTTGCAGGCCATGGGGCCATTGGGCACAACAGTGCCACGCCTCCCCAACCTGCTTGTGGAGAAAGCTGACGCAACATGTTTCTTGCGCATGCGTGCAATCAACATAAAAATAGGGTTCGAGTTCTAAAAAAGATTAGAACCCTATAACTTTTTCAAAGGTTCTAGACTAGAACTAGAACCCAGAACTTCAGAGGGTTCTGACAACCATAGTTCAGTAGGAAGCTATAGAACAGAAACTGCTCAAGCTAGTAGAAGACTCACCAGCTGTTAGTGAGGAAAGAGCAGACTCTTAGCCATGAGTGTCCAACAGGAATCATATAAACAGTTAGGTAGCCACAGACAGAATTTGCTTGAGCAGGTGTCAATCCTCCAGCAAGGAAAGGAAAAGGCATACTTAGAAACAATGCATCAAAAGAAACTGCTGGCATAGAAAGAACAGGAGGGGCATGACCAAAACAGGAGAATTAGAAATTGCGCAAAATCAGATCCATAGACTTAGTCTGCAGTTAGAGACTAAGGAAAAGATATAAGATGCCTTGAAGCATAGAATGCTAACTATGTACCCCAAATGTACTAGAACTCAGACTTGGACCTGGTTCATTCACAAAAGGAAGTGAACCAGTTCAAGCAGGCTCCTGGAAGTTTAAAGTATGAAACTACTAGGAGTCACACCCCTAGGCAGGAACAACTATAATTTGTCCAACCAAACTGGGAGCAGACTGTTAAGGGCACCCCTTTTCTCTCATCAGTTACCTCCTGTCAGACTGGCCCCTGAGGGGCACAAGGAAACCAAAAGATTTCCCAGGCTGGGGAAGAGGGAGGCAAGCAATAACCTTCTCATCAGGATGTTCAGTCTGCCATGTGGGTGAATTAAGGGGGGACAGACAACCAGCTGGGTTAGGCATGTCTACAGCACAGCCCATGGGCCAAAGCACACCAACCCTCAAAGGGAGCACTTCAGTCCCTGCTGTTCTGCTCCTACCGAGCACCAGTGGCAGGATGCTCCAGTAAGCAGTCCATCATATAGAACAGATGTAGCTCTCTCCCAACATTCCAGCCAGGATATACCCCCAGTCGGGGTTGACAACCATCTTCTCCCTACAAACAGGAAGATATCATGCAGCAAGAAAGAACAATGTTGCAAAACAACAGTTCAAAGATTTGATCCTAGTAAGAAAGAATCTAATAGACTAGACACCTATTTAACAGCACTCAGGTCCTATATAAGGACTATGGGTTGTTTGTGTCTTACCGAGCAAGAGAAATTATTCTCCATACAGCTGACAGCTATTAATGCAATAGCATATTGGATGGACGAATTACCCCCTGAGAGCAAAGACACTTTCAAGAATTTATGTGCAGGCAGTATAGGTGATACAGCACACCCCTCACTGCTAAAGATGGAGCCCTGAAATTGAAACGGAGACCCAGTCAAGATCCTCATGAATTCTTTAGAAAGTTTAAACAGACATGCCAGTATAGACAGCTCTGAGATCAGAGGACATTTTGTCAGTGGGTTGTTGAAAAAAATTCAGAATGTTCTGATGGGATTTGTGACTGAAAATCAGCTTATATAGGAGGTCCTGGATAAGGCATTTTCTTTCTGGAATGCAGTGCTGGAAAATAAGATTTTAATATTTAATATTTTGTCTGCACTTCAATTGTCTATTGTCCTTTGTTTATTTGCACTTTTTGATTGTTAATTGCTTTATATGCTAAATCTGAAGAAGTGTCTACACACACTTCTTTTGTACTTGTTCTTGTTAAGTGTCTGCGTACACTTCCTTTTGCTCCCCTCGTTACTCCACCCCTGGGTCGCCCCTGAAAAAGGGATCTTGTCTCAGTGGGCCCACCTGGTTTCAAAATTTCAAACAAAAAATAATCACTACAATAGCCCTTCTTCTGGCAATGTGACTGTTGTTAGCCAGACCAGCTCTGAAGTAAAACCTGAAGGGACCGTCTCCCTCTGTGGAGAGGAAAGTTCATTTTTCCAATAAGTTAGAAGAGACCCCCACTCCCTCAGGAAGAGATTTTATTTCTTCGGGAGGAAGTGATAATTATGAGAATCACTGAGGGTCCTGGCATAGGCGGTGTGGTGGCCGTAGGGGCAGCTTCTGAGTTCACTGGAGTCAGAATGAAGGTCCTGATGATGATGTTGCATCCTGGAAAGAAAAGTGTATCTCACTGCAGAAGCAGTTCAGTGAAAATAAACCGCCTCTTGCACTGCAAGCAGGAAATGTTTCTCCCCCTGATGTGCCACAGGGAAACAACAAAGGCACAGACACATAGCAGCTGACTAGAGCTGAAAGGGCATCCCCAAACCTCCCCAGTGACTGAGGACTCTAGTCTGGAAGGAGGGAGTCAGACACAAGATCCTCCAGTAGGTCTGGGCTTCCCGTAGACTGCCACATCAAACCCTGACCCCTTGCTGCTAGGAAGATTAGTCTGTCAACGGGGCAGAAGTAGACCATATGTGAAAGTGATTGTAGAAAATGCTTTGCCTTTCTGTACTCTAATAGATACATGAGCTGAAATGTCACCGGCCTCTTGACCTGTGTTGAATAAACCCCAGCAGTTAGTGCCGGGGGACTGCCCCGGTCTTAAAGTAGAACTGCAAACAATCACAGTATTCAACAGTGACAAATCCCTGTTTAAATCTTTGGGAAAATGTATGTGGGACTTAGACTTTGCTGGAAATGATGCTCTGCATCCATTATATATTTATGAACGTTCAAAAAGATGCTTCTTACTGGGAAAGGATCATTTACAGAGGAATAGGGCATGCATGTGCTTGTCAGAGACTGTACTGAGGTCCACTGTTATGGAACCTGAACCTTGCCAAGAGATTCATGAGTGTGCACTGTGCCCATTCTCCAATTCTCCCCTCCAAGAAACCCAAGCCTGGGGAGGGGGGGAGCACTTCTGGTGAGAATAGTCTCACAGCCCCTCTGCATGAAGAATTTAAAGGTAGGAGACTTACACCACTCTCTTCTCTTAGAGCTGAAGTCATGGAGGAGACACCTCCTGCGCTCGACTCTCGATGTCCTGGAGAAGCTCCTGATGGCAGTGATAACAAGCAGCTGGTATGGACCAATGCAAGAGCGGAAACGGAGGCAGATTTATTGTGCAGTTTGCAATTCACAACTGATAACAGCCTGACCATGGCAGTGACAGTGCATGGCAAAGAAGTGTCAGGAGCAAGCCTTTGTCTGACTTATGAATTGTCACTAATTAGCGATTGGATGTTCAGAGAATTGGAATGCACCAACTCTAACTAGATGGTCAAATGCCACTGTAAACTAGACAGTGTCTCTTCAGGAGATGGTGACTAAAGTTGAAGGATACTGTACCATTGAATTTCACAGCGGCAGACCTTACAATCTGCCACTACATATATATAGTGCAAGGAATGGAAAAACTCATACCGCAGGGCTGATTTTTATTTAGGGTTGCTGCCACATGTCCATTTGACTTTGACTAACCTGTGTTGTGAACCAGTCTCAACAGAATACCTTAGCTGTAAGTAAACAGAGTGCTATCATACCAGGCAGGTTATGGAGCTTACCTTTAAAACTGAATGCTAAAAAGGAACAGAGACTGAATGAACAGAGAGCCTTTTCCCACCCCACCAGACAGTTGTTTGAGTTAGGATTAACTCTTAATGTGGAGGGTCACAGCCACCTGCTTGATTTTAGAGGAAAAACTGCTTGTCTCTTAGTGGACAACCCTGGGACTGAACCTAGGTCACTAAAGCCACACACCAGTGACGGTGTAGTGGTGGGCTTGACTTTCGATGACTTTAGACCCACCATTTTGGTTGCTGGATTGATGCCCAGAATGGAGAGGGGGACATGGAAAGGGAATATGTTACCATGCCAACAGGTCAAATCGTGACCTGACAAGAACCTTCCACACCGAAAGAACATGAGTTTACCTACGGAATCAAGGAAAACTACTTGGTCTTGTTAGAACTGCTCCCCCTAGAGGAGGAGCAGGTCAGGAAGGAGGTTGCCTCTTTAGGACAAGCAGATTTGTCTGACGAGATAAAAGAAAAGGTGGAAAGAGGAAAAGCTGAGCCACATCTTGAATTTTCTGAGCAAGTGAAGTCCCAGACAACAATGGCTAGTGCTGTGCCTGAACTGGCCACAGTCATCCATGAGTTTCCCAATCTATTCTCTAAAGACATGTTGGATTGTAGGAAAACTACCATCCACACAGGCAGGATAGAGATACAGTGTAATAGGTAACCAGTGTACATCAGATAATATTGTGACAGGGTGAGCCCTGTCTGTGGTGAATGCCCATGTGTGGGGTGTCTGGGCCCCCCCCCCCCCATTCCTTTCGCTCTTTGTTTCTGTGCGAGGGCCACTTATGCTGGGAATGAAAATGAAATACATTTATTTTTTTTTTTATTTTATTTTATTTAAACAGCAGTTTGGAAAACCTTTGAGCCATAGGCTCATTTACAAAGGTACCTTTGTCACAGTAAGACAAACCAAAATACACAATATAGCAGTACAACACATAAGTATAACAGTAAATTAAGACATAGATACAAACAAGCTGGTACAGGTAGGATGGATGCAAACAATACCAGAGTTATAGTTGTCCTTAGCAGCTTAGTAATAAGCTTTGTCATAAGTATTGAGTACGGCTTTGACTAGTGGCAGTTACAGCATCGGGTGTTAATAAGGTGGTTACGTAAGGAAGTTTTGAAGCACAATATAGTTGGAGCTTCGGAGATGGAGGGGGGCAGTGTGTTGAACCAGGAGGGGGCCCTAAAGCCGAAGGCTCTTTGGCCGTGAGAGGTCCTAGCTCTAGGGACAACAAGAGAGGTTTTCCCAGAGGTCCGAGCATGAACTAGTGGGACAGAGCGGCATATGGTGGTGGTCAATCCTGGTGGGGATAGCCCAAGGAGGGTCTTTTTTGTAAGGGTACAGGTCAGATATTTGAGGCACTCGTTGAGATCAAGTACCAGTGCTTTAGCATACAGTAGACAGGTGTGTGTCATCCTAGGTGCTCCAGTAATTAACCTGCAGGCCTTATTCAGAGTAGTGTGAATTTTATGGAGTGCAGTCTGATCAACAACTACATACACTGGCAGTCCATAGTCCACTAGGGACAGGATAGAGGAGGTGACTGCAGTCAAGAGCCTCCGGGAGGTGTGTTTATACCGTGTAAGATGCTCAATCGGATATTAGTGGCAGTGGCTAGGGCAGCTGTGTCCATGGAAGGAGAGGGAGGGGTCAAAATGGATCCCTAGGTATTTATAGGAGCAAACTTGTTCGAGTGGGAAAGAGGACCCAGAGTGAATGAGGAGTTTGAAGTTGCAGGACTTGTTTTGGGGATGAGTGAAGAACATGGTTTTGTTTTTAAGATTTATCACCAATCTATGTTCCTTGAACCAGCCTCGGCTTCAGTGAAGGACTTCTGCAGCGAGTCCTGAGGGCAATAGGGTTACGACTTGAGGCAAAGATGACTGCATCATCAGCGTACAATAGAATGTTCCCCGAGCAAGAGCGTGGAAGGGTGTTAAGGTAAAGGGAGAATAGTAAGGGGCCCAGAATGGAGCCCTGGGGAACCCCAGAAAAGATGGGACAGATGTCTGAGTAGGTCCCATTAATTTTTACAGGCTGTGAGCGGTCAGACAGATAACTGGTGCACCAGGAGATAGGCCCAGCAGCAAAACCAGAGAGACTAAGGGCATCAAGAAGGAGGGGGTGGGAGACAGTGTTGAAAGCTTTCGAGAGGTCAATGAAGACAGCACCAGCTGGAGAACCAGTGTCTAAGGAGGAGTGGAGAAAGTTGGAGAACTCTAGGAGGGCTGTGTTGGTACTGTGGCCCGCTCGGAAGCCATGCTGCTCAGGACAAAGGACATTGTAGGTGGAGAGGTAGTTGCTGTATGCTTGTCTGTTTTAGGGTGTCACATTTAATGATTTAATGGAAATAAAAAGGAAAAGATATGATGAGTTCCAAGGGTTGGCAGGAGAAAAGGAGCATGCCCTCATTTTCCCATTCCTCTTGCAAACCCATTGGAACCTTAAGCATGGGTGCCCATGGTGCCATTCCTCTTGGTTGCCTTTTGCCTTCATTCCCAGTGCTTTTACCATCCTTCCTCATCCTCTCCCACCCCTCCAGCTCCCCTATAGCTGGCTCATCATCCACTGTCTCCAGTATTTTGTTAGCTTTCTCCACCAGGTCCATGACTATTCTCACTGCTTTCTCTGAATTTTTCCTTCCTCTGGTTGCCATTGTCATATCGGCCTTGTTCACTGTAAAACAATGTAAATTCTTATTAATCACTGCCCCCTTATTCCAAAACCAAATGTGTGGTAAGAGCCTCCTGTAACACCCCCAATCAATTACCAAACTCTGCCTTTTCTTGTCCCCTTATCCCCACCCTCTTTTTTTAATTTTTAGTCCCATGAGGCCTGGTGCTAAATGTCATCAGCTCTTAAGTTCTAAAGTTTTTATAGCCCATCTATTGACCATAACTCCTTGTCCCTTGAAATGCTCCCCTCTTTATTTATTTACCTAATTTGAGCCCCTTGTGGCTTAATGCCCTTGGGGGTCTTTGCAGAGAAATCCAAGTTAAAATGGCGGCCAACCATACGTGCCAGATGCCCTCAAAATGGCAGCTGCTCCAGGTCCCCCTGCCACTAAGATGGCATCCGCCTTGCAGGTTTTGACAGAGACCCTTTTCTTTCTCTCCTTTTTTTTATTATAAACAACGGCCTCTCCCCATGCCTTTTGCAATGCCAGCTGCCCCAAAAGTGACTCAGTCTCACTTCTGTGGTCCACTGGTGGCCCAAACTATTGTACCCTTCATCCCTCATTGCCCCTTTGCAAGTGCCTGGGCCTATACCTTGCTCCATTATTGCCATATCCCTGAAACAAAACCCTTTTTTTTAATAATCCCATTGCTCCTCCATCTGCTTGTCTTTTTGATCCCGTGCAGCAAACCCCACACCTAGGACTCAAAGTGCACCATGCTGTCTCCTTAAGATGGCAGACTTCCACGTGGCTCAGACTCTACCCAAAATGGCAGACTGCCATGTGGCTCCAGCCCTCACTGAGCGATCTGCTGCCAAACTGCACGTTTTTCAATTTGTAGCTCTAAATCAACCCCCAAATACCCACGCAGAACAGGCTCTTCTGTTTTTTATCAAACAAGTACTGCTGTTGCTCCAGGTTTGTTCCCTTCTCCCCGTCTGGCTTGCCGCCCACAGCCATGGCTGACTGCTTCCTTCCTCACTAGCTCTCCCAGATGTCTAGACCAACAACGGAGCATGTTTCTCCTCAAACAATGTTAAAGAATTAGACCACCAAAAATGGAACTTCCTTCCCTCATTATTGGGATGGCACCCCACTAAAACTCTCTTTCTGCAGCCACCCTGGGTTCGGGCCCATCTGTGGGCCAAGTTCAAATACACGCTGAGCCCAAACTGGTTCAATAAACTGTAAGTCCATCTCAGGCCTGCACCCAGCGGATGAAAAACCCAGGCTCTCTTATATAAAACAGAGGCTTGTACCCTACTTCTCTAATCAAGCATGACAAAACTACAGCACTAGGAATGATTTTCCTAACCTACAACATTAACTATGTTTTCTAACCAATACCTGAACAAAATGTATCAGCAACATTTTCCATTAACCAATGTAATTTTCTTTTTTTTGCAAAGACCTTGGCAAGGCACAGCACAGCCCCTGAAAGCACATTTTTCATTTCAGTATCTGTACATACTCACAACATGAATACAATCTCCAGTTTCCCATTTTTCACAAATCCCTTTGGAACAAATACTTACCTAAAAAGACTGCAAGATTATACTTATAACCTTCTCTGTAGATCACAAACACCGACTGAAGTGCTGACCAGTGAAAATGTACCGGCTAGCAATAGAAAAGAAGGGCTGCCAGCTACCGTGCAGCATCTTTTAAACTCCCCTCCCAACTCTCTCTCTTTTTACCACACAATCTCCTTGCTGGATTTTCTTCTTTCCTCTCCACCCCCTTCTACATCACCCCCCTGGCCCTGTCCCCTTATTCTCCCTCCCACACATAAACACACTTTTCCATACCTGACTGAGCTTTTCCTTCATTGGTCAGGTGCCCAGGACTAAGGGGTCAGGCAACCCTTCTTGGGAATAGATCTCCCTGTTTTTTTTAGTGCAGCTACTCCATGCAGCCAGCAGTGAGTTGACCTGTTTGGGAATAAATCTCCCTGTGTTTTCATTACTTAAACTACTTGCCTCAATGTGCTAACACTGCTGAACTGACCTCTTTAGGAATAAATATCGCTGTGTTTTTGTAGCAGGCTGGAAGGCTTCCTAACAATTTTAGGACCGGCCAGATGAATCTGGAAGGAGAGGCAGGAAGCTTACTCAGTAACCAAGATGAAAGAGGTTTTTGTCACCAGGGACAATAAAAACAAGATAACAGTTTTTTAAAACACTATAGGGTAATGAAATAAACAATGAAACAATAGGAACAGAACCAGCCATTGGTCAAACCATGAACAGGGGGTTAACCCCTTTTAGTTCAAGTCCTACATGCACTTGGCCGAGATAATGAAACAACTGACGGATCAAGCTTGGGCTTTCCCGTGCGTCGGCTGATCAGCAGGTGGGCATTGACCCCACAAAGTGCTTTTATAAACAGGCCATAATGGGGAAAACCCTGACTGAACAAAACATAGAGAGGAACACTGCTAGCTGGACCATGAAGAACATGGCGATCCGCCGTGGCTCTGGGTGTCAGCATGGCTCAGTTGGTAGCACATCCACCTCTGGACCAGAAGGTCATGGGTTCTCGTCCCACACCGGGATTGGACTTGCACCTAAAAATCGCTGGCATCCGAGTGCAGTACTGGGGGGTGCTGTACTGCTAGGGTGTGCCGACCTTCAGATGAGATGTTAAACCGAGATCCTTTCTGCCCATCCTGGTGTTGTCCTGGTGGGTGTCCAGGTGGAAGTAAAAGAACTCAGGGCACTCTTCGCAAAGAGCAAGGAGCATTCCCGGTGTCCTGGCCAACATCCCCCTTCCCATAAAACCAGTTCATGCAATTATCCAGGCTGTGTGTGGGTGATGATGTGCGATATGGCAACCACACATTCAGTCACTTCACTACCAGTCTAGCATTGCTTGTAAAGAGCTTTGGGATACTGTGTATGAAAAGCGCTATATAAATGCTGATTCTTCTTCTTGGACAAGAAGCTGAAGACTTTTGGTCAGCAGATGGTTCTCTGGACAATCCACAGCAATACGAAAATATGAAATTGCCAGCAGATACGGGCCATTCAGTCTATCTAGTCTGCTCAAGTGTGCAGCACTTCAGTCCATTAGACTGCAGCTGCCCCACCTCCCTCATGTGCCCTCCCCCCATCTCATGCCCCCCTCCCAGTTTGTACCCTCCCCTGAATCTGTCCCACCCTCTTGAAACCCCAACACTCTGCAGCGATACGACTTCCTCTGGCAGAGCTTATACCCTGCCACCACCCTTTCTGTGAAATAGTGCCTCCTCTTTCCCTCTTGAACCTGCCCCCTTCCAACTTCATAGAGTGTCCCCTGGTTTCCCTTCCACCTTTCAGAGTGAACATACATCTGGTGTCTACTCTGTTCATACCCTTCAAGTACTTGAAGGTCTCAATCATATCTCCTCTCTCCCTTCTTTCCTCCAGGGCATATATATTGAGCTCTTTCAGTCTCTTTCCTCGAATGGTCTGTTCCCCAACCCCAGAATCAGTTTTGTTGCCCTGCGCTGTACCCCCTCCAGTAGTTTGATGTCCCTTTTCAAGTAGAGGCACCAGAATTACACATAGTATTCTAGGTGTGGTCTCACTGGGGATTTGTACAGAGGCAAGATGACCTCACCACTCCGAGAAGTAATCCCCCTTGCTATTCACCCTAGCATCCTGTTTGCCTTTGCTGTTGCCTTCCTGCACTGAGCAGTGGTTTATCTCCCTGGTTACCAGCACTCCCAGATCTTTCTCCTCAGATTTTGTTAACGGGACACTCTCCAGCCAGTAACTGTGTCCTGGGTTCTTGCCTCCTAAATGTATCACTTTGCACTTCTTGGCATTGAAACCAAGCTGCCAAGTGTGAGACCACTGACAATGACCACTGGCAGGTCCCTGGCACCCAGATGGCATCCCAGCAAGAAGACTACTGGTGGTACGATTTTTGGGCGCCTCCTTGGAGTGACACGGGTACGTGCACACTTACGGCCAGCCGACAAAATAAGAAAAGGGTATGCACAACGTTAAAAACTTGAATCCCTCATGCTTCAGCCGGGCTGCTGCTAAGCTGACTCACTACTGGATACCTCACTAGCAGCTCTCTACCACTTACAGTCGCCAGACTTATGCTTGAACACTTGTGGTGGGACTTTGGAATATGTTGACATCACTGGAGGTGGTTCTGCTGCAGATGGCGGATGGACCGGGGACCTTCCTGGGTCAGCATCAGGCTCTGATGATGCTGGTCTGAGCAAGAAAAGTGAAGCTGGACGTCAAATACACAAAGATGCAATTTTATCACACAGTTCAGAGACATGCCAACAGTTCCGATTGTTAAGCAGACAGTTCAGGTTGTGAGCACACAGTTCAATCTTTAGGGGTGCCAGGTAGGCTACAGCTTTGTATGGTCAAGGGGCTTAAAATACCTCCACGAACTCCATGGGCAGCTCAGACCATAGGGCCATTTCCATTCCCTTTCCCGCGGTACTGCACCTTTAAGGATCCCCTGTGTCAGGCTGCCTCTTGGGAGCCCAACCCCTTTATTAATATTAATAGCCACCCCTATGCTTGGGCTTGTGGGACTCCCAGACCTGAGCCCACCCTCTTCATGAATTTTAACTGCGTTGCTACCCTCGTGCAGGGCTTTGTCCAGACCTCCCCGCTATCTACTATGCTTGAGGGCCTGGACACTGGACCCTCACAGCTAGCCCCTCAGCACAAACTGGCACCAAAGCACAACAAAGGGACTGTCAGCCCACTCTGGAAGCCCCCTACGCTCCTCTTGCCAATCTGTGCTCTGGCCCTTTAGGTTTTTTGTTTTGATTCTTTTTTTCCTCCCCACTTTTGGGAGCTCGGCCCCCCACTCCTTAATTCTCCCCTCTCGGGGCTGGCAGTTTACCCAAGGAGCCAACTGCGACCCCCTTTTGATTACTAGGGCACTGGCCCTTCAGGTTTCTCTTTTCTGAACATTCTGCCTGCTGCCCCTTTCTACACTTTCGTACTCCAGCCCTCTAATTTTCCCTTTCTCCTCCCCCTGCCCAGTGCCTATGGCGTGACTTTAAATAGAAGATCTGACACACGACCCACTCACCACCATGGTCGGGACGTTTACTGCTGCTGGGTGGGTTGGAAGGGTGGCTGGGGAGTCGCGCTCCCACCCGGCTTTAGTACTGCTGCTTTGGTGGCTGACAATGGAACCAAAAGGCCTGGGACACATTTTCCACCCAGACCACCTTCTTGCTGCACCTTATTGGTCCCTAGCAGAAATGGTTCCCACCGCCACAGCCGAGGACTGAGGGTCTGCATCGGAGAGCCACAGCATCTACTCAACCACCGCTGCTTCTGCTCTAGGCCCACCTGTCTTTACTTGGAGGGAGTGACGCCGGAGGAGCCATGGATGCCACTCAGGTATGCTTTTGCATCCATGCTCTCCATGTCCTCCACCCTCCTCACTCTGCTGCAGACTACCCCCTCTGGCCACTCCATGGCCCTTTTGTATGGTGAGGGAGGTCCTGGCTTTTGGCAAGGGGATTGGGCATGACAAGCCCTGCAGGGAAGGTCTCCTGCCCACGACCCCTCTTCTCAGCACCGAACAGCATGAAATGAAACAAAGGGGAATGGGCGTGGGGTCTGCGAGGCTTCAGGGAAGGGAGTGGGGGATGAAGGAAGATGGAGGGAAATGAGAAAAAAAAAAGAAAATATTTATGTTGGGGAGGGGGTCCCTGTTTTTCTGGTAGCACCCCCTTTCTTTGGGGTACTACAATTTGTCCCCCCTTAAACATACATGTCCCCATGTATGGGATCAGTTATTGCTCTGCGTTTTAAAACACAGACAACATTTTAGTACTCTTAACTGTTTACCTAGTTTACTTGACACAGTAATTCTTACCTAGCGTACTGTAACATTTTTAAAGTATTAAACCAAAATGAACCAAGAAGAGGGGTGGACGGCCTCAAGGTGCCTTCCGGGAGTGGTTCCTGCCTCTCCTTCTCAATCTATCCATCCATCTTGACAGAGCCCTGGCAGGACTGTAGCTCAATTCGGTGGATTAACTTTTGGGTTCCATCCAAAGCTTGGACCTGGTAGGCATTCCATCCTGGCCATGGGTTGTTATCCACGATGACGTATGGGTCAGGCTTCCAAGTCCCGCCATGCCACTCTGACTTTACCAGCACTCGCTTTCCTATCTGCAGTGGTGTTTTCTTATCATAGGCATCATCAGACACTTTTCTGCTGTCTTTGTTGGTACACATATTTTGGCTGGCTGGTGACTTAGGTTCTGCTGAAGGAGGGGTCCCTTTTTCCTTTTGGTGGTGCACTTCAACTGCCAGGGCTGACCTCTGGATGGAGGGTGCGGCCTGCATGTTCTGACAAAAGGTATCAGTCACTGTGGCTCCAGCTGGATCTGGTTCAGCTTTGGGTGCCATGTGTAATGTCCCAAAGTATGAGGGCACTACAGCAATGAGGTGCTTGTTGTCAGGTAGGGTGCCCTGGGGTTCCCCGTTGTGTTGTGGGGCTTTCGGGGTGCAGTAAAGGGGCCCTTGTGAGTGATTCCCCCTCACTATAGTCAGGTATTGAACAACAAAAGAGAAAAATAGAAGAAATATTTTTTCTCTCTGCTGCCAGCTCTGCTCTGTTCCAAACCACCCCCCTCCCCAATCAGGCAGCACGAGAGTGGGCACCCACACACTGTGACTGCTGCCCTTGTCCAGCGCGTTGTGTCCATTTCAAAATTCTTGCCATTGGCTGAGGCACGGGCTCGGGGATCAAGAATTAGAACCCCGAGTGCTTTTTGAGAAGAGAAACAGACTGTTTTTCAGTTTGTTCGGGGTGGTCGTGGAGTAGAGAGGACACGGGAGTGCAGTGGGGACTTGGCTTACCTTGAGTTGTTGAAGAGGTCCCGTCGACTCCTCCGGTGTCTCTCCTCCAACCAGCAAAGAGGTCTGCAGTGTTGTGGTGCTCCGGTCCTGGGAGCGGCATCAGTCCGACGGTCAGGAGACAAGAAAAAAAAAAAACCATTCCCCACACTGGTGAGTGCTCTGAGTGCCCTTTTTTTTTTTATTTAGTTGTTTAACCAGGTATAGCACACTAAGCTGAAAGCTTTTTTACAGGAGTGACCTGGGAGCACAAGGAGGTTAAGTGACTTGCTCAGGGTCACACAGTATGCAAGTGGAAGCTGTGGGATTCAAACCCAGGTCTGGTCTGCTGGATACCACCAGATTTGCAGCTCAGAGCCTTAGACCACTGCGCTATACTGCCTCCAAAAATTAAAATATAAAATAAGCACTCTGGTTCCTCATCAGTGGTATTGCCAGAGCCGCAATGCTGGTAGAAGCTGTTGGCTCTCCAGAGGCCCGTTATCACCCGCCTCAGTGCCTGGCTTGATCCCTCCCTCTGCCGGCAAGAACCTCCGTCCTGATCACAGCTGCTTTACCCAGGGCAGGGTTGGTGAGTCAGCAGCAGCACGTTGAAGAGCGCTGGACACCCTAACTTTTAAACAGAAAAAATATTTAATTATTTAAAGTGCTGAGGCGCCATCATGGGACCGGGAGGGAAGGGACCTACTAAATTAATTATTCTGGGACTAGCGGCACCCACAGGGAGGGGCCTGCCCATTGTCCTCAAGAGGTTCCTTCACAAAAGAAAGGGTCATACAAAAGCTCGATAAGCTCAGGATGGACAAGACAATGGGACCTGATGGCATACATCCCAGGGTACTAAAGAAGCTAAGGGTGGAACTAGCAGAGCCATTATCAGAACTCTTTAGTGAGTCTCTGAGCACAGGAGAGATCCCAGAAGACTGGAAAAGGGCTCATGTGAACCCGCTCTACAAGAGTGGTAGCAGGGAGGAGGCAGGGAACTACAGCCCAGTCAGTCTTACCTCAGTAGTGGGCAAGATTATGGAGGCACTCCTTAAGGAAAGGATAGTGCAACACCTGGAATCCATAGGAGCACAGGATCCAAGACAGCATGGGTTTACAAAAGGAAGGTCCTGTCAAACTAATCTCATAGATTTCTTTGACTGGGTAACCAGAGTGGTGGACCAAGGAGGAGCAGCTGATGTCGCCTTCCTTGACTTCAGCAAAGCCTTCGATACTGTTCCACATAGAAGATTGATTAATAAGATGTGTAGGCTTGGGGTGGGTCAAAAGTTGGTCAACTAGGTGGCAAACTGGTTGATGGGCAGAAAACAGAAAGTGGTGGTAAACAGCATACCGTTGGAAGAGATGCAAGTCACAAGTGGGGTACCTCAGGGATCCATCCTGGGGCCAGTCCTTGTCAATATCTTCATCAGTGACATTGCAGATGGACTGGAGGGTAAGGTTTGTCTGTTTACAGATGACACCAAGATCTGCAACAGAGTAGATGATCCAGGTGGGGTGGGCAGAATGACAAGAGATCTGGATAAACTGGCAAAATGGTCGGAAGAGTGGCAAATGGGATTTAATGCAAAGAAGTGCAAGATCATGCACATAGGGAAGAGAAATCCTGAAGCCACCTATAGGCCGGGAGAGGATTTGCTGGAAGTCACAAGGGAAGAAAGAGACTTGGACATCATCATCACAGATGACCTGAAATCATCCAAGCTGGCCACTAAAGCAGTAGGTAAGGCTAGGGGGATGTTGAGGTGTATTAGTAGGAGTATCACAAGTCGGAAGAGGGAGGTAATAATCCCTCTTTACAAGACACTGGTTAGGCCACATCTGGAGTACTGTGTGCAGTACTGGAGGCCACACCTTCACAAGGACATTAACAAAATTGAGGCAGTCCAGAGAAGGGCAACCAAAATAGTGCAGGGACTGCATCAGAAAACATATGAGGACAGATAAGCGGAGCTCAATATGTGTACCCTGGAGCAAAGGAGGGAGAGAAGTGATATGATCGAAACATTCAAACACCTTAAGGGCATTAACAAGATGAAAAAGTCCAACATGTTTCAATATAAGAAAAATAGCAGGATAAGAGGACACAGCATGAGATTAGAGGGAGGTCAATTAAGGTGTGATGTGAGGAAGTTCTTTTTCACAGAAAGGGTGGTGGATGCAGGCAACAACCTACCTCAGCAAGCTGCGGATATGAATACAGTGCAGGGCTTCAAACAGGCATGGGATAGGCATAAGGGAGCAATACAGATGAGTATGAATAGATAGGCCATTGACAGAGCAAAGGCCAATGGCACATTCATAAGGTAGAAAAAGAAATGGGCAGACTGCATGGGCCTTGCGGTTCTTATCTGCCATCAACATCTATGTTTCTATGTTTCTATGGAAAGAGATAACTATTCATAGATGGGCTGATTTACGGAGGGACAAGCCTTGTGTGACTGGCAGCTATGCCAAAGTCAGGTCAGCAGCTTTAAAAGGGCAGTAAGGCCCAAGGATTTCAAAGGGGCCCAGTACTTAAAGGGGCAGCATAGGCCCAAATATTTCAAGGAGGTCCAGAATAGAAGGCCCACACAGGGGTTTTTAAGGGCAGCTTAGACCCACAGTTAAAGGGGCAACGTTGGGCCCAGTATAAAGGGAAAGGGGATCCTAGTGAGAAGAGGGCAGTTACTCTGAGTGTTGCCAGGGGTAGCCAGATCCTAGTGCAGAGGGACTCAGAAGTATGAGGGGTCCAACCCAGAGGTGCTTAGCACACAATCTGCTATTGAATGACTGTCAGCTGATGAACTGTATATATGAACTATATATTATTCCAGCATTTGAAATATTGTGTTGATTGCAAAAGCCCCAAGACTGTATTGTACTGGGATTGTGGTTATTTGCCCCTGCTGTGAACAATCACCCTGGACTTTGAACAATTGCCTTGCATTTCTGCAATTTGGCCCATCTCCAGGCAAATTGCCCCTGCAATGAACAATTGCTTGGATTTCTGCAATTTGCCATATTCCAGGCAAATTGCCCCTGCAACAAATAATTGTCCCTGCAACTACTGAATTTCAATTTTTAGTGCAAAGTGCAAGTACCAGTGTTCAGTGCAAAGTATGTAGACTCAATCTTCTGCCGCAGTTGATTCTTCACTGAAGCAGTCTTCAGCCAGCCAAGAACGTCACAGCATCTCCTTCCCTGTTGTCCATTGTAAGTCAAAATTGACATTCTCTAGTGTGAGTCGCAACTGTCAGTTTCTGGTTCACCTTGTGGTTCAGTCAGCTTGGAAGTGAAATGCCTTGGAAGAAGCCTCGACTGGCACTCCAAGTCATTCACCGAAAGTCCATCGTGGCCAAGGTGTGTTCTCATCTGCTGGTTTATTGTTTTTTTGGTCTTGAACTTGTGGAATCCAGATTTTGACCCCATAGGCTATTCTTCTTGCTTGTTTCATAATGCATGCACCATGTGGTCTTCTGGGATCCAGCTCGATTTTGGTGGTCCTCCAGATGGATCCTTAACCAAAGAAGCTTCAGCACATCTTCATCCTTGACAACCTTTGCAAGTGGATTCTTTGCCAAGTCTTGTGTTCTTTGCCTTTGGCAGCCCTGGTTGAAGGTTGGCACCAGGAAACTTCAGCAGTTCATTTTCTTCATCCTTGGCAGCCCTGGTTGAGGGTTTGTGCCAGGGGAAACGGCAGCAGAATCTTCACTCTTGGCAATCCTTTCAGGTGGATTCTTCACCAAGTCTTGTGTTCTTCATCCTTGGCTGCCCTGGTCAAGGGTTTGTGCCAATGAAGAGCTCAGTAAGGTTTGGTCCTTTTGCGTCACAAGTATTCCAGCAACCCTGGAGAGTGGGTTGGCCGAAGAACCAGGGTCTGTTTAAAAATCTCTCCACTTCCCTTTCCAAACTCTCCTAGGTCTCCACTGGTGTAGCTTGGCGCCAAGCAAGATTCCTGCTTTCCCCATTGCTTCATCATCCTTCAGCTGTGCCCACGAAGACAACAAGAGAATTGAACTTCCTTTGATCCTATAGGCTATTGAGAGGTTTATGCCACATAATCTCCCAGGATAATCCCTGGTGTTCCTTGTGCACTGTAAAATTGTCTCATCCCTTGATAAAGTTGTAGATGCTTGCATTTGTTCTTAGGCCTTCTAGAGAAGCATATCATAGCGTAACGTAAGTAGTGGCCTTAAGCCAAGGTGCACCTTTTAGAGTTAGTAGAGAATATCACTTACTGTTCTTCTGAGGTTTGGTTCCCTTCTTCCCTTGTTACCGTGTCTACCTTCCCCTGTGGTATGAATAAAACCCGTCGGGCATCAAACTTATTACGTATTAATTAATTAATTAATTTATTTATTTATTAGAATTTCTGATAAATACCTTTGAGCCAATGGCTCTTTTACAAAGGTTCCACATCAGTATACAAAGAATAGAAGTACAATTTGTGTGAGGTTAGCAGGCAAGCAGTTGAAATACAAAATTCAGTACAGGGTATACATGGTCCAAAAGCTACAGGTATTATATTTAACAGTTAGAACAACACAACCAAGCATACATTTAAGAATGATGAGTCACAGCAAACAATGTTTACATGAATTAAAGCTGCCAGAAGGGCATTGTCAAAGGGAAAGGTGGAGTGGAAAAATTGAGTTGCTGCCAATAGTGCCAGGTGGCATAGGAAAATGGGAAGAGAGAGAGAGGCTATAGAGGGGTAAGCGGGAGGGAGGTAGAAGGAGAGGTGGGTGGAAGGCAAGGATCAAGGAACTTGTGCAATATTGGGTGGGGCAAGCAGATTAGAAAAGGGAGAGGGTAAGGGAGTTGAAGGAGAGTAAGAGAAGAAGGTGGTGGACCAGAGCTAGGGAGAGAGGCAGGGGTATAGAGGGGGGAAGAGTGGTGGCAGGCAGAGGTGGGGATAGTAGAGAGGTGTGAAGAACAGGAGCGACTGCCAGGGAGGTTAGGAGAAACAGTCACAGGTGGCTCTGTACACAAGCGTTTGATGTAGCTTGTGTTTGAACAAGCAGAGGGTGCCTAAGTTGGTGAGTTCGCTGCCAAGGGAGTTAAACATCTTAGGGGCTCTACCTGCAAAGGACCACTGACCTTGGGTGGTGTGACAGCGGGGACAGATAAAGAATAGTTGTCAGAGCTTCTTGTGTAACAGAAGCAGTTGGCTGGGCTTAAGAGAGACTGAACCCCAGGGGGCAAGAGTCCCATCAATGACTTTTTTGCTAGTAGGCAGGTTTGGAAAGTAATCCTTCCTTGAAGTTGTTGCCAGTTTGACTGTTCATAGAGGTCACAGGTATGCGTGTGGTGGGAAGCACCAGAAAGGAGTCTGCAGGCCCTATTCAATGCTGTAATGATTCTCCGTAGTGCTGTAGCTGTTGCTACTCCATAGATAACAGGCCCATAGTCAATGATGGAGACAACAGAGCTGTGTATTGCTAGTTTAAGGGCATCAGGTATCAGGCAGTGTCTATGTTTATAAAGAAGGCCTATACGGATATTTATGGATTTCACAACTGAATCGATATGACTGAGGACAGAGTAGGGTCCACGGTTACACCAAGGTATTTGAAAGTCTGCGTCTGGTCTGGGGTTACACCCGAGCTGTTTTTGATAGCCAGCTGTTGGTGTTTATGTTTGTTATGTGTGCCGTGGAATAGCATAGTCTTTGTTTTTTTGTAATTTAGCACTAGTTTCTGCGAGATGAACCAGGCCTCAACTTGCGTGAAACTTTCCTGCAGTTGTTTCTCCAAGAGGGAGAGGTCAGAGTTCTTAGAGAAAATCACTGCGTTGTCAGCATACAGGAGAATGTTTTTATCACAGGCAGAAGGGAGATTGTTCATGAAGATGCTGAAAAGAAGGGGTCCCAATATTGACCCTTGGGGAACACCAGCCCGCACAGGTAGTTTGGAGGAGATGGAGTCACCAATCTTAACTTGTTGTGTCCGGTTGGAGAGATAACTTTTGAACCATTGTAGAATATCATGGAAGAGCCCTAAGTTGCCAAGTTGTTCCAGTAGTAATGGATGGTTGACTGTATCGAAGGCCTTCGAGAGGTCTATAAAGGTGGCACCGGCAAGTTGTCCTTAGTTTAGTGCTACATGAATGTGGCCTGTAAATTCAAGGAGGGCAGAGGTGGTGCTATGTCCTTTGAGAAAGCCATGTTGCTGTGGGCATTGTAAGTTGTATTTCTCCAAGTACTCCACCAATTGGTCTACGATGATTTTTTCAAGAGCTTTGGATAAGGGGGGTAGGATGGAGATGGACCTGTAGTTACAGTGTAATGCCCTATCCCACACTTGTGTATTGGGGTCACCAGGGCAGATTTCCACTGAGTGGGAACTGGGAGAGCTTGAGGGGCTGGTTAATAATCTTGGTAAGAGGGTGTAGGACATTGTCAAGGGTGAGGGCGATGAGCTTCAAGTCAAGTGTGTCCCCACTTGATCTGGATTTTCTGAGCACCTTGAGGAGGTATTTTTGGGCATCCCTTTCAGTAACTGCCTTGAAATAGAAATGTGGATGATTTGTATCCTGATCCTGTTGATATTGGGAGGCCGTGGTTTGGCTGATGTCAAAGAAGTTAGAGGGAAGCACAAGGCTGATCTATCAGTTCCCTAATATAGACTAAATTCTGGGAGATGTTTCTGCCAGGAACAGCACAAGTTTGCATGGAAATTAACAGTTTGTTAGCAATCTTAGAGAGATGGTGAGTTAAAATATTAGCCAGAATTTTATAGTCTGAGGTTAACAAACTCAACGGTCTCCAATTTTGTAAGAAAACAGGATTCCGTCTTTTATATAAAAAAATCAGTACACCATTAGTCATACTAATAGTAAGTCTTTGTTCTGCCCAAACAGCTTGAAAAACTAAAAGTAACCATGGTGAGAGAATATCTACATATGTTTTGTAGAATTCACTCGGCAGGCCATCTATCCCAGGTTTAGTGCATGTAGACAAATGGCCTATGGCTTGAGTAATTTCGTCTAAAGAAATAGAGGACTCAAGTGCCTCAATTTCTAGAGGTGAAAGTGACGGAATTGCAAGACGGTGATAAAAAGGATGGAAAGAATCATAATTGGGCTTTTTAAAAGTCTGAAAAACATAGGACTGAAGTACAGTCCATAAACCTCTAGTATCGCAGACTAATGGCCCATCAGAAGCCTGTAAAGTAGACATACACAATTTTGGCAGTTCCTGTTCAGAAAGATCTAATGGGTTTACCTGCTCACGAGTACCAGTAACAACATATTTCTGTTGATATCTATACCTCCGTTCTCGTGATTTGAGAAAGTCAATCATTTTGGTTTTAATAGCTAAGAACTGTTGGTGCTTAGTACCTGGTGAGGAGCATGCCTGTGACAACAATTTTAAATACTGTGCTCTATAACCCAGATAAGTAAGATAGGAATTCTGGGCTTTAGTCCGAGAGACCTGAAGAAAAAGCATCTTCAGATCATTTTTTGTGTCTTCCCACCATTCCAATGGACTATCATTCAAAAAGGCAACATCCAGTCTGATCGAAAAAAAAGAATGTATCTGTGAGGAAAGACCATCATCTTGTAATAAGGACGTATTCAATCTCCAATAAGCACATCCCATCAGAAGTTCTTGAAATAAACCAATGGTCAATTTGAGAATTAAATGATCAGAAGTCTCTAATGGTAAAGTTGTAATGGTAAAACAGGTGAGTCTCCCGGACAAAAAACAGAAATCTATCCTAGAAGAAATAGTCCCTTTAAAGAAGGTATGTTCTGGTACCTGTAGCAATTTATCATAAACATCCATTAGATTATTACTTTTTAAGACTTGCAATTAAGCATTAGTATCACAAAACAGCTTTTGAGTTTTACAAACCCAATCTCGAGCAGCTAAACCACAATTAAAATCACCGCCCCACATGACCAACTTTGAAGTATGCAAATACGGAGAGATGCGATGAAACAAAGCTGACCTGTTGGCCTTAGATTGAGGGGCATAGACATTAATAAGGTGGTATGCATAATGAGAAACAATAATATCCAAAAGCATAGCCCTACCAGGTAGAATGTCTAAGACTTGTAAAACTTGTATTGCTACATTTGAAAAAAATAATATACCCAAACCAACGCAAACATATTCTCCTAGTGACCAAAAGGAAGCACCCCGTCACCAATCTTTTTCTGCATCCTTTATGCGTTTCAGGGAGCCCAATCTGGTATCCTGTAAGAGGATGATAGAACCAGAATGCGTACTTAGGCTGGCAAAAGTAAGACGTCGTCTTAATTGAGATTTAATACTGCTTGCATTAACAGTAAGGAAGGAAATGTCTTTTGCCATAAAATTAAGAAAGGAAAGAGTCAAAGACTAGGAGAAAAAACAAGTCATTTCCTTTTCTTCCCCTTTTTTGGTTTGTTTTTTTCCTTAACCTTCGTATCAGGGGTAGGGTCTGGAAGTGAGGAGGCAACCGAGGAGAAATCAAAGTCTACCCCATCATCATCTCCCTCATGATCCAGTAAGGGGGCCAAAGGATTAGGAGCTATAACCAGATCAGTCTCTGGAAAAGAAGAAGGGGCTTCAGAACTAGTTTTTACAGACCTAGATCGAGTGACCCTTTGAAAGGGAATGTCACGCTGCACTCCTTGGTGGGGGCATACAATAAGTCTCCTGTTCTCTCATAGGCGTCCGGGGAACATCAAGTGGAGAGACTTCTCTATCAATCAAAGGAAGAGCCCCTTGTGTGGCATTTGTAGGAGGAGAAGGGGGAACAGAAATAGGTTCAGCACCCTCTCCATTAGTAGGAGGGAGAAGAGAAACCAGGGCAGTAGTATCCATATGCTCTAAGACCTGACCCTGAATCGTCTCCTCTTCAGCAGGAACTAAAGAAGAGGCAGAGGACACGTGGGAAACAGGAATAGGTAAAGCAGGGCACAGAAGTAAATCCTGCATCTTCTGATGCTCCTTTTGAGCATTAGCAACATAGACATCCTGCTCAGCATGAAGAACAGGATCAGCCTGATTATGAGAAGCCCAAGAGCAAGAGCGGAAAGTGTGGCCCTGCTCATCACAGAGGTTACACCTCATTGGACATCTGCAGTGAGCCCCTATATGGCCTAAATCCCCACAAAGCCCACACTTTTGTTGGTCACACACATTACTCAAGTGCCCCAATGCCCCACACTTATAACAGGCCCTTGGTTATTCTGGATAAAAAAGAACACCTCTGTTCCACCCTAAAAAAAAACAGTTAGGTAGGTGTTTAGTTAAGCCATTCTCCAAAAGCAAATCAATTAAATAACGCCAACCCCCTTTCCAAAGATGTTCATCATCAATAATGGGTTCATGGGGGCCTTTAACAGTACAGTGCTGCTGTAACCAGTAGGTTATATCGGCAACATTAACCCCTTCATTTCGAAACAGAATTGTAATTTTCATTGTAACAGGTTTAGTCAAGGGAATAGCTAAAAAAGGTTTCCATAAAGGAGTGCTTTTTAAAGCCTGATATTGTTTCCAAAACCTGTCCAAACCTGCAGGATGCTTGAAACTGATGTCAAAAATAGAATCCCCAGGCATATGAATTAACACATAAATTTCGTATGCATAAAACCTCATACTGGTTTTCAACAATTCCCGTCCTATGAAAAGCCTATTGGGAATATCATCCATTGATCCTCGAAATGTCAACCGCGCTGCATTAAGTCTGGCAGCAGGCTCATTCAATAAACCAAATGTAGCAGGAAACAGCTTTTCATTCACCTTGTCATGCCACACAGATGAGGCTTTTTGCTTCTCAGGTTCAGGCAACAAAGGTGCTGCAGGAGTGGACAGTTGAGATGCAAGGCCATCAGTCAAGGCTTCAGTGGGAGGGGGGGTGTCAGAAGGAAGTGGCAGGCCATCTTCTTCTAACTGCCTAATATCATCCATTAAGTCTGGACAGGGAACAAGGGAAACAGGAGCAGACTTGTAATTAGGCAACTGATCTGGAGGAAGTCCTGAGTCTGCAGCTGGGGAAGAGAGAGCTGTGCCCCCTCCATTTGGCATATTTGCATTCCATGATTTCCCATTAGGGGATTTCACCCACCCTGCAGCTTCTAAGGCTGCAGCTACCCACGTAGCAGGGGCTTTCATTTCCCCATCCAGCGATGGCCTAGGTGGTGTAAAAACAGGTGCATTCACTGATAGAGAAGGAGACACACCTCCCTTATTAACAGTCTTACTGACCCCCCCCAGCCCATGAGTGGTTGGTCTTCGGGGAGAGGCCCATAGAAAAAAGCCCCACATTTGATCCTCCAGAAGCAATAGTCGAGGTACTTGCAGCAGCAATCCCCACAGCGTCAGTAAATGGGTGCTGTAATATAGTGCTAGAAGGAACCGCAGACTCACCCCTTTCCATTCGTGGCGTGGTAGTGGAGCAGGAACGTTCTTCAGGGAACTGCTCCGCGGAGACCATAGCTGGTGCTTCAGAGAAAGGATCTGGTGCAACAGGGTTACGGGACCCTTCCTGGTCTGGAACACGGGGAACATCCATCCGAGTCTGCTGTAGTTCTGCAATCACAAGGTTCCATTGGCGGTCTAGCTCCATGAGCTGAAAACGAATGTCGTCAGCAGTAACAGCCGACAAGGACTCTCCCGCTTCCAATAGAACCCTGCAGGAGCCATCCTCAACAGGTAACTGCACACCATCAATAGAGACAGCCTGATCCATAGCCACATCCAATACCGTTCCGATCACATCGTCCATCGGGAGCTGAGGAGGTGATCTGCTCCTCAGCCTCCCACACGTCTGACTCTTCCAAAATCTCCCACACACTGAGGAGAAATCGCAAAGTCGCAGTGCGCTCTGTCACACAGAGTAGGGGAATGTTTTATTTAAAGAAAAATTAGTGCAGTACATTCAATAAACAAAATACAATGTCAGCTTTAAAGAAACTGTAAATAAGGTTTGCAAGAAAGACAAAAGGAAATCAACCCACAGATAAAACCAATAAACAAGGGTGAGGGGGAAAAAGAAAGGAGAAAGAAGTCAAAAGAAACATTTCAGTTTAAATGGAGCAAAATAAATGCTTACTAATACAGAGAGGAAAAAAGAAAAACATCTTCAGGGTACTGCAGTTTCAATCCACGCACAATTGTTCCAATATGAACTGTATACAGCAGCAGTCAACAACTTTTTTTCCGCATTTTGGATTAACACAAGGCTAGAAACAATCTGTGCAACTATTTGTGTTGCAGAAAACACTTTCTGTTGTAGGAGAAAGGCGCACCTGGCCTGCCATAAATAGTAGTGGCAGGATGCAAAGATGAGACGTAAGGTCCCTGGGTGATATTCCCGTAATCCGGGGGGTATATCCCGTACACCAGGATATTATATGTTATATTCTGAAGTGCCTTTTCTTTCCATTTATGTAAAAGGAGGGTCCAAACAACTTGACTATATGGGCAATCAGTAAAAAAATGATGTATGGTTTCCAGTACCGCTGTGCAAGAGTCTCGGGGGGGGGGGTCGTATTCGCTGTTTTACTGATTTATGTTTTAGGTTGTTCTTGACACCCAGTCTTCCATGACAAGCTAGCCAGGAGATATCCCAAAATTGTGTGGGGATCCTGGGGTCAGTTAACTGAGAGAAGGGCGTTTCTAATTCCAGAAGGGAGCCTTGTGTTGATACTATCTGTGGTAAGTCAGAAAAATGGGTATCTAAAACAAAGTTATAAAGCTGTCTCCTGGTTTTAGTCAATATATGTGCAGGGGAGAGTTTCCATTGCCGGATCTTCAGAAAAGGGGAAGAGAAGCTGGGGATACCTAGTTTTCTGAAGTTCCTAGGGATGTCATGAGGAGTTGTTGCCATATTTGGCATACCTTAATGGTAAAAGAATATATAATTAAATGCCAAAATAGGGTGGATCATGAGTAAGTGGATATCATGATTTTCTGGAATAGGCTATGAAAAATACTATCGGGTTCAGCATCCTTACCCCACCATGACAATAATCCATGTATGTGTATGATCTTTTTATGGGATTTAAACGGCTGCCCCAGAAGCCTTGAAAAAAAAATATTGTAAACTCTTGCCTCCAGAGAAAAAGGGACCAGAAACACTGATGCCACATGTAAGAAGAGGGGAAGTATTAAAGTTTTCAAAAAAAACACTCTTTTCCGTTTTGCAATGCTATGTCCTTTCCTAAAGAAAAGGGAGTGTGCTGCTCTATTTAATACTATATTCCAGTTATAGCTGGCATCATCTGAGGTAACATAATGTAATCCCAGGATTTTTATTGGAGCGATTGCCAGAGGGATATCTACAATATGTATTGGTAAGTCTATGCTGGCTGAAGCTGGCACCACTAGTGCTGTGCTTTTTGCTATATTTATTTGGGAGCTCGAAGCTGTCTCAAATGCTTTGAAAATAGGGGGAAGTACTATCTCCTGAAGATAGGGGTAGTACAAATGCACAAATCATCAGCATATGCTCATACTGGAGGTAGAGGTCTTCCAATGAGGGAAGAGATTCTAGGTAAAGATGGGTGCAGCAGTAGGGTTCGTAATAAAGGGTCCAGTTGGAAAATACATAAAAGAGGACTGTCGCACTCCTCTAAGGCATAACAAGCATTTGTCAATGCCGAATGTTCACTTGCAGGTATTTGCAGTGGTATTTGGCACTTGGACATGGCTTAAAAAAATCAGTGACAAAGAAGTAAAATGAGGGAGACAGTTTCACAAGTGGTTATATTGCCTGAAGCAGGCAGCATAACAGTATTGGTGTAAAATACTTTGTCTGCAGAAGAGCAAGTCTGTAACTCTGTTACCCACTGTTCAGTCACAGAAACAAATTGTAGGAGGGACAGAAACATGCTAAGGCAAAGTCTTGGACATCCCTGAATATACATATATATATCTCCCCCTCTCCCCCTCTCTCCCTCCCACCCCACAAACCTCTTCTACAGGTGCTTTTCAGGCTTGACGTACTCTGCCACAGGAAAGCTCAGAGTTGAAAGGCAGAGGGTAAGTGCATTAGCGCTTGGGGGAGAGTGAAGACATGGAGGATATTGGCTGCACCAGAGAGGAGTATTAAAATATAAGTAAAAACAAGCATTTGTCAGTGCTGAATGTTGCTTGCTTCTATGTGCTGTTTAGGTATTTGGAAGTCATTGGGTGCAAATATTGAAATTCGTGAACTTACTGCGTCCAAGGAACTGCATAGCCTTGCAGCTCATAAAAGCAGATCATTTTGGAATTTTTCACCAAATTTCAACATGGCCATTTTAAGACCTCTGCTCATGAACAGTGTCACTGTGATTTTCTTAATGTGTCCCTACATTGATTTCGCACACCGACTGTGCCATTGTAGCTACATGGTGAAGCACATTTGGGCAGGATGTGAAAAATGACAGCTGTACTGTTCATAAGGAGATATGGTAAATGGCAATGTTGAAAATCTGGAGTGAAAATATTGAAAATTCGTGAACTTATGAGCGTGCGTAGGAACTGCGCAATGCATGCTTGTAAAATGGTAATTTTTAGGAATTTTTCCACCAAATTTTCAAAATAGGCTTTTTGAGAGCCCACCTTATGAACACTGGCAGCGTCATTTCATTAATCATTCCGGAAAGGTGATTTCACACAGTGACTGCGAAATCACCCTTCGGGCCTGAATAATGCCATGACAGTGACAGCATTCATGAGAAGGGGTCCCAAAAACCCCATGTTGAAAATCTGGTGCAAAAATTCCCAAAATGCCTGAGATATGCAATAAAGTTGAAAAACCCTCTCTATCCCATTATACAGCTTACCGGCATTTCCTCAGTTCGCGGTCGGCTTTGAAGAGTGCAGACGTGTTCCTGGTCCACTGATGATCGTCGCGCCGAGCTCCGGAGGTAAGTATGGGGTGAGGGGTGTGGGGAGGCAGGGTACGCAGTGGGTGGGTGCGGGTTGTGGGAGGGGGTTGGGAGACAGCGATGGAACATTTTCTTATTTACAGGTTGTTTTTTTTTTTCAGACGACACGGGACGTTTGCCACGCTGGGGTGGGCTCCCAGTGTGGCAGCAGGGAAAGCTGTTTGGGGGCACGTGGAGCCGGCAGGGGACTGGGCACCCCTGTCAGCCAAAACAAGATTTGCCACGCTGGGGTGGGCTCCCAGCGTGGCATCAAAGCTTTGGGGGGGGCGTGCAGACTTGAAGCCGACAGAGATTGGGCACCCCCGTCGGCTATAACAATTCCGGCAGCTCATACAGAAGCGCTGCCAACACTGATCGCAGCGGTGGTTTTCTTTGAAGTGAAGACCACTGCTGTCATACACAGCACCCGCATCCATTGGTGCAGGACCGCCATGCCTACTCAATGGAGCAGTGGATTGCACAGGACAGTCACACCTCCAAAGTGTCCTATTCTCCCAAGACGTTCCTTGCGCATGCGCGCAAGCGAACGTAAAAAAGGGGGACGTGGAGAACCATTTATATGGGGTTGTATCCAAACAGTACTATATAAGAGTTTAAGCCAAGAGATGAATTTCTGGGGAACATGGTAGTGTGCAAGAACCTGGAACAAATAAACATGGCTGACCCAGTCAAAAGCCTTTTCTTGGTCCAATGAGAGTAACAGGGCAGGTGAAGAGGGAGTACTGTTTGAAATAATGTCTCGAATGAGGGATAGGTTGGAAAGGATAGATCTGCCGGGAAGGGCACAAGTCTGCACCTCAGAAATAATCTGAACAGCAACAGGGAGCATCCTATTGAGCAAGATGGAAGTGAGTATTTTATAGTCTACGTTTAGCAGACTTAGTGGTCTCCAGTTCCGTATATCAGCTCTGTTCCCTTTCTTGAATAATAAAATCATAATAGCATCAGAAAATCCTTTAGGAGTAGAATTAGTGCTTATGATGGTATTATATATTAACATCAGTAAGGGGGCCAAAAATAACATAAACTGTATATATAATTCTGCAGTAAGGCCATCGGATCCAGGGGAAGTGCGCTTCTTTTGGCGTTTTATAGCCTGCTGGGTTTCCTCTGGTGTTATAGGTTTAAGGAGATGTTTCAATGTGTCTTGGGATGGAGGAGGAATAGAAATACCTGAAAGGAAAGGTATGATACTATCCACAGGAGTTGTGGTGCCAAACATTGTAGCTAGATAAGAGCTGGCGATACGCTTTATGTCCAGCAAGGAATTGTGGGGAGTATTGGAAGCAGGATCAAAAAGTTCCTCTATGTAGGTTGCATTTACTCTGTCAGTGCAACTTTTATAGATATCTAAGGAGGAACTGGAGCCTTGTGTCCCATGTTGAGCTTCCATCCATAAAGAATGTGCTCGGTGATACTGGAACTGTTCCATTTCTTCCTTAATGGACTTTATTGTGTGAGAGTAGTCCATGTGATGTGAAAGAAAGAGATATGGCCTGTTGTAGTTTTTGTCTGAGAGTGAGGTATCGAAGATATGAACTCAGTGTTCTCTTCCTCCCTGTACATAGGAAGAAAATCTTGATATCACTCTTAGTGTCTTCCCACCATTGTAGAGGGGAATGATATGCTTCCAATATGGACAGCCAGGCCCTTAGAAGGTCTGTGCAATGCATTGAAATGGCCAGGTCTGTCAACAATGAACTATTCAATTTCCACCTAGAGTGGGGTTGACCAGGAAAGGAGTTCCCTGAGGGGGAGCAAACCAGAGAGATCCCCAGATGGTCTGAAGTCTCACAGGGTATGATTCTTGCCTGTGTGACTGAAATATTCTGTGAGACAAAAAGAAAATCTATCCTGGTAGCGTATGGGCCTCTGTGATAGGTTTTGGCACCTGGACCATGTAAAGCATTATGTCCATCTATGAGGGCCACAGTCTGAATAATTTTGTTCAGGGCAATTGAATCTGTGAAAAGTTTTTGGGTGGAGCCGCCCCGGTCTGAGAGAGTAAGACCACAGTTGAAATCGCCTCCCATATAGATTTGCCAGTTGGAATACAGGTATGGGTGTATTTTGTTAAATAAGTCTGTTCTGGAGGCAATGCTCTGGGGGGCATATACATTAATGAGCCTGAGTTTGTGTTGTTGGTATGTACAGTCTACAAGCATGGCTCGTCCTGGTATTATGTCTACCAACTGGGAAATTTGGAAATTAAAATTTGCAAACAAAATACCTAGGCCATCACACCTATCCTCTCCAGATGCCAACGAGTTTTAATTTGAGAAAGCTCATGAGAAGATTTCAAACGGGTGTCCTGGAGAAAACAGATGTCATGGTGTAAGTCAGAAAGGTACTGCATTGTAGAGAGTTGTTTTCTATAGGATTTAACGCTGCATGCATTTAGGGAGAAGCAGCGGAGTCCTTGGTGGTGGTTCATCCCAGAAAGTACAGCGCCATTCTGGAGGAGCTAGGGTCAGGTAACGTTAGCATGGGTCCTACCTCCATCTGCTGAAGGGGGGGATCAAGCTGGGAGTCAGAGGAGAAGTCCATATGGGAGGAAGAGGCTAGAGAAGAATCCGAGTCTCCCTCTTCCCCTTCCATGTCTCCCCATTGTCGTCTCTTGGCTAAGGCCTGAAATTTATTCCTCATGATAATTGTTCTCTTGGGGGTGGAAGCTTCTGCTTTTCATTTGCCTTTACCCTGTTTTAGAAGGGGGGATTACCACAAAGTGGTCTGAGTCCTTTGGAGGGGGCATGGTAGCCTGGGTACTAACAGGAACTGATTCAGAAGGGGGTACTGCTGCTATAGGGGTGCCAGGGGACTTGGGAATGGCCCCTTGTCAGGCTGTAGGTTCAGGCTCTTGCGGGAGAGGAGGTTCTTGTGCCAGGGTAGAAGTGGCAGGGGCCGGGGCCTCCCTGCGGTGTAAGGCCTGAGTCTGGGTATCTGTTATAAGCGCTGTCTGGTCCTGGGGAGAGCGATCGAGTCTATTATGATCCACCCAAGGGCACTGGTGATAGGAGTACCCCAGCTCGTCACACAGATTGCAGTATAGAGGGTTTGGACAACCTAAACTCACATATCCATAGGATAAGCACAAAGTACATCTGGGCTTGTTGCAAGTGCTGCTCAGGTGGGTGCGAGAACCTCACTTATGACAGGTCCAGGGTTGTCCAGGGTAAAAACATAAGCCACGATCCCTGCCTATGTGAAAGCTGCCTGGTAAATGAGAGGTACCTTTATCTGTGTTTTTAAGTTGTACCTTTACTTTCCATCCCCCAGTCCATACTAGGTCCTTGTCCAAAATAGGTCGAAGGACCTCTAGTATATCGTAGCACTGCCTGAGCCAGTACTGGATGTCTGCTATGCTCACCCCCTCCCTATGAAACAGTAAGGTAACAATTTTCACTGTTGGTTTCGTGAGGGGGATGACCATAAAGGGAGCCCAGAGTGGCAGATGCCTTACATGCTCAGATTTCTCCCAGAATTTCTCCAAAGTGCACACATTTTTAAAACTTAAGTCATACACAGATTCCCCATGCACATGAATGAAGGCAAATAATTCTGTTGCCCCTATCCCTAAAAAGTCCCGCAACATACTATGCAATACAGTTCTTCTGTCAGGGCTTGTAGCAATGTCCCCCATGAACTTCATATGTACAGCATTCCTTCGCTGTGCTGGCTCACCTAAGTTTGTGAACAGATCACTGAGTTTAAATGAGGTCGAGTTAGTGCCCTCACCTGCAGGCTGTGGAC
The DNA here is from genome assembly GCA_016271365.2 of Neoceratodus forsteri. NCBI lineage: Eukaryota > Metazoa > Chordata > Ceratodontiformes > Ceratodontidae > Neoceratodus > Neoceratodus forsteri. The sequence continues at coordinate 1,454,204,506 of CM028132.1, read as the reverse complement.
AAAATAGCTCAGATGTACCAGCTAAATTATGTTCTGAAGTCGAGGAGGATGAAGTAGATTTACATCTGGCTAAGTTGGGGCCCGTGACAGTATCTGTGACGTCAGGTGTTGTTCAGGAGATAGCAGGTGTGCTTGAAGCATTACTAGGGAAAGATACTGGTTCCAGAGCTGTTTTCATCAGTAATGGTGTGTCTTCTGAAGATCAGAGTTTGTTGCATGCCTCAGAGATGATTTCCTGGGCTGAAACAGCCCTTGGGGAGGTCCAGGGTGCTCCTTCTGAATGTTGCTGCCAGCCAGCAGCATGGAGCGCTGCCGTGGGTGACCAAATGCTCTCAATGTCCTCTGCGGTGTGATGACGTCCCGTAGATGCAAAGAGAGAGGAGCTCCCGATGCAGAGTTTGTGGCATTTCTGGTACTAGGAGTCATATCAGAAGTGGCTGCTGCAGAGTAAGTTGACAAAAAAGGCTGTGAGGAAAACTGTGAAACAGAGTGCATTAAACCAATAAGAAAGTCCTTGTGTGCAAAATACATGCTTCGCAGATAATTTTCTGTGTCATTAGAAGTGCTCTGAGTTCCTAAAACTGGGTAAAGTGGTTTCTGAGGCAAGTCTTCTTGATGATTGTCTGGCAATTCATTTAAAGTGATACCTTCAGTATTTCTTTCTGCAGATTGCAGCCTTGTAGGTTCTTCAGAGGTAACGTCAGGTATTCTTGACTCCATGGGTGAAGCTGTAGTCAGGTCAGAATCCAAAATATCTCCAGCAATTCCACCAGCAACCACACTGTCATCCGCCATCTTGGTACCGCAGACAAAAGGGTCCCCTCTGCTCACAGGAATCAAGGCCCCCTGCAGGCAAAGAGTAGGGGAACTTCCCCGGTGTCCTGGCCAAATTTCTCTCATTCACTAAAAATACCACCAACAGCTTAATCTGGTTCAAGGTCAGTTGGCATTCATCTGTATCCTCCTCCCCGGGTCATGCCTGAAAATAGGCAGGATTTGTCTAGTGCACTTACCTGGTCAACAAAAACTAAATAAATTAAAAAAAAAATTTGCAAATGCAGCGCGTGGCTCCCTGCATCACTGCTTGCCTGTACCTGTACAGTACAGTACCTGTACTGTGTGCTCTAAGCCTCTCCCGATATTGTCTCAGAATACTGTACATTGTTCCCCCTAACAACTCTGTGCTATGTACTGAAGTATATACTTTGCTTTCTTCCCCTGTATTAGCGTGGTGTACCTGTAGGGATGCCACCACTGCAAGCAGAACCCGGAAGTAAGTCAATAAGAAAAGTGAGCTGCAGTACTGTGAGACAGTGAGTAAATAAACTACAAGGCTAATCTAGACAAAGAAAAAATAACAGACACAACAGACACTGTATAATGATGTTTGGTAATAGTGAATTTGAAGAGTTTGACTCGCTGTCTCTCTTTCCTGAATGCTACCATAGTAGCAGTTACTGCTGACATGCACGAATGGTGCAGATTACAATCTACAGTACAGTGCTGAACGAGACAAGATTAAAACAGCAAAATTGCAACGCTGTCCATTAACAGAGGACAGCTGTACAATACATTACTGAGCCTGTATGCAAACTGCAGTAGTCTTAATGTACTGTACAGTACTGTACTATAGAAGTAGGTGAGAGACAAGATGGCGGATAGTGCTGGAATTAAAAATGCCTCATTATAGCCAGCCCGGTGGCACTGAGGGTTAAGGTGCTAGACCCCACACCTTGCGCCATGCTGGCGACCCATGTTCGGGAATGGACACAGGCCGCCGGGGGTCGGCAGGGGCAGGGAAGGATGAAGCATCCAGAAGACTGCTCTCCTTCCCTGGGGAGGGAGGTATCATGGCACCAATACCTGAGTGCCCTCTAGCGGAGGCTGGGGAGCAAGGTATACGGGCGTGCACATGGGGAAGGGTCGGGTGCAGACGTTTCGAGGGAAGCGTGCACAGGAGCGTGCGTGGGCCACCTCGGCTGATGTCATTGCATGCAACCAGCTCCGGAGGGAGTAAAGCAAGAAAATCCTGATGCAGCACTTTCATGAAGCAGCCTCACCATCTCTCATCGCTCTCAGGCTGACTCCCGTTCCTGAACTGTGTCTGTGACACTTTGGCGGGTGGCACGGCCCTGCCCTGGGAGGTAAGCCAGGGGGCAGGGAGGTCGGCTCATATGAGAGTGGGATCAGCGGGGGCCATGACTTGGTGGACAATTGGTGCTGTAGCAGGGGGGAAAAAATGCCACATTATGTACTGCACCGTAAATGCATTTGGAAATGCATTACATGACTATTGGAGAGAGAGCTGAAGTGCATTTACAGTGGCTGGAAGTGCACTGCATGTGAGCTGATGATTAGTTGAAAAAGAGTTTTCTTTTTAAGCATTTTAAATTGCCACTGCATTAGCAGCACAAAAAAACAATGCCAGAGCAGTGAGCTTGAGGAGCAGTTTAATGTGACTTGTACTGTACATCTGGGCTGTGCTGTGCTGTCCAGACAGTGAGGGCATCTAATTTTTTTGTAAGGCTGCAGATGTTGATGCTAGCTAGCGAGAGGGACCCTGTTATATGTTGCTCCCTAGGGGTAGCTAGGGGTGGTCCTGGATTGGGGTGAACATTGCCCGATATTAGCAGGAGTAGCAGTATTAGTCTTTTTAGGAGTTCCTTAAGATATCTATAGTGACTGCTACATGCACTTTTTCCCTTATACTTATTCTTAGTTGATGTCTGTAGTACCCAACTCCCGATAGAATGCACGGGGAGAAATAGTTTGATGGTAGGGTCGACCGTGGGCACAGTAGCATGTTCATGTATCCTAGTATTTGGGAGAAAAGATGAGAGCTGTTGCTGCTGAGACTACCGGTAACCATTCCACTTCTGTGCAAGGGGCTATCAACCAGGCAATCTGAGGTTGGTTGCAGTGGGCATTTAAATATATTGGTAGTGTGGGATGTCAGTAGGGTAAGGAGGAGCAGCTGCAGCAGGAATAGGTTAGGTTGCATTCTTGATGTAGTAATATTAGACCATGCAGATTTTTTTTTTTTGTAATTTAAAGAACTTTATTAAGTTTTCAACAAATTCAAGAATAAGAGCAGAAAGTGAAACATGAACAGGACAAATAAAGAAAAACAACCCCCTCCCCGACCCACTCACAAACTACCCCACTCCCTAACCCACCCACAACCCTCCCTATCCCTAGGAGTGCACTCGGTACTAAAAGCAAACTATGTCCTGAAGTAGTATAAAGCAAAGGGAAAAGGAAATAAGCAGTCATGGTAACAATGTCAAATGGGGAGAGCAAGAGAGCCAAACTGAGGGTCAGTGCAATTACAAGGCATAGAGCTTGCCCACTTTTTATTAAAGAGAGGCAATTTATGATGAGTGCTGGGAATCAGGCGTTCTGTCCTAAGACAAAAAGATAACTCATGTACCCACTCATTATAGGAGAGAACAGACTGATCCAGCCAGTGCTTAAGAACCAATTTCTTCACTGCCAGTGATATTAGGGCCATATGATATCTTCATTCTTTAATGCTGCTCTGCTCATAAGCATCAATAATACAAACCTCTGGGGAAACCTTCCAGACCTAACAGAGGGTCAATCCAAGATTCAATTAAGGACCAGAGAAAGGACACCTTTTCACAAAACCAAAAAACGTGCATATGTGTGCCCTCAGCTTTACCACATCTGGTACATATAGGAGAATTAAGGTGTCCTTCTTAAATAATTTAACTGGAGTATAATACATGTTATTTAAAATGTGAAACTGAGTGAGACGGAGACGATCTTGAGTAATGTACCTGTATAGGTCCCTCCAAACATGGTCCCAGTTGAACTTAGAATTTGGAAGCAAAGTTTCCCATATTTTGGAAGCCCCACATGAAGCAGTGGACAGCTTATCAAGGAGAAGCGAATAACACAAGGCAACACTATGGGGTTTAAATGCAAGGTCCTGCAGTAAAGTCAGTAAGTTGGTGAAATCTGAGTTTAAGAGGGAGGAACCAAACTGCTGAACTAATAGGTGTCTAAGTTGAAAATTTTTGAAGACGTGCAAGGGACCTAACTGAAAACGACGTAAAATCTCAGGGGTTGAAAGAAGGGAGCCTTGAGAGTAAAAGTCTGAAACTTTAGAATTCACTAGCTGTGGGAGCCAGAGGGGAGAGATTGTATGTCTGCCAATTTTAATATTGTTATTTGAAAAGAGTGGTTGCAAGATGTCCCTACTGGGGGAAAGTTTAAGAAAATTACAGAACTGTGAGAAAACTTTGATGGAGACCCCCACCACTGACTCACAAAGTGGATCTGGTAGGGACCTCCAAGGGGAGAATAGAAGGGCTGAACTTGAGAGACCAAATGTTGAGATGAGAGAAGACTCTATTTCAAGCCAGGAAGGCATGTAGCTACTGTCCAAGCCCATCGGAGAACTAGCCAGCCATTTACTGCTTTTGGAAAGGTGACTAGCCCAATAATATAGTAAAAAGTTAGGAAGGTGGAGCCCCCCTTCCCATTTCTTTAGTAAGACCCAACTTGGTATAAGATTGCCTAGGAGATTTATCTGAGGTTGGTAATGAGGGCATGGATCCGTTTAAAGAAAGAAATTTGGAGCCAAATATTCAGCATATTTAATGGGTAGATAATTCTGGGAAGGACATTCATTTTTACTATATTTATTCTGCCCTACAGAGAAATTTGGAGGGCTTTCCATCTAAACAGGGCTTGCTGGAGAGTATTAATCAGGTCCTTCAGACTGAGTTTTTTAATGAGGGAATGATCCTTGGAGAGAAAGATCCCTAGGTACTTAATATATCTAAGGGTCCATTTCATGCCAAAATGTTCATAATTGGCTCTAAGGGTATACCCATTAAGAGGGAAAAATCTAGGTTTTACTAAAATTAAGCTTATAATTAGAGAGCACAGTATACTTATCTATGATTTTGAGGGTCTTGGTAAGGGAGACATTAGCTTGTGCTACGTGAAGAAGAATGTCATCGGCATAGACCAAAAGGGTCTGAACAGTCCCCCCGACTGAGATACCAAAAATGGAAGGAGAAGATTTAATTTGTCTAATCAGTGGCTCAAGATAAAAATTAAATAAGAGGGGGGATAAAGGACAACCTTGTTGGGTGCCAGAGAAAAGAGGTAAACGGGAAGACAAAATACCATTACAGTAAATCCTGGCAGTAAGGGAAGAGTAAATAGCTCGGATCCACTTTAGAAAAAATAGAGGGAACCCCATACCTCATAGAGTGGTGTGTAAAAAGGACCAGTTCACTCTGTCAAAGGTCTTTTCTGCATCAAGATGAATTAGAGCCATGGGGGTAGAGAGGTCTCTAGCAGTAGCAAAAATGTGGGCTAATTTACGCAAGTGATCCACAAATGAATGGCCTGGGACAAAGCCTACTTGTTCTGGACTAAGGAGACTTGACCAAACAGAGCCTATCTGAGTGGCAAGAATTTTGGTGAGTATTTTAATGTCATAATTGAGAAGGGAAATGGGTCAGTAGCTAGCTGGGTGGGAGGGAGATTTACCTGGTTTCAAGAGAAGAGTAAATGTGGCCTCCAGAATAGAAGGGTCCAATGACTCAGCCGAGTATATGTAACAGAAGAGACGTAGTAGAAGAGGGGATAATTCTTTGGGAAAAACATTGTAAAAGTTAGAGGGATAACCATCAGGCCCAGGAGATTTATTTAATGACAGGCTGTCAATTGCCCTGGTAATCACATGGAGTGAGATGGGGCAGATAAAAGAACTTGCTGGGAATCTGAGAGACGGGGAAGAGGGATTGTATTTAAGAAGGCCACTATCTCATCTTCACTAGGAGGAGATGGCCGGGGTCCATATAGTGTGCTGTAGAAATCTCTAAATACCTGCACTCATCTCATTAGGGTGGGTCTGTAAAGAGCCATCTTGGGAGGAGATAGCAGAAATTATTCTAGAGCCTTCCAGCTTCCATAAACGAAGTGAGCGCAACCAACCTGCTTTCTTTCCTTGTTAAGTGTACTTAGACTGGGTCTTCAATATGATATATTCCACCTTATCTCTTAAAATATCAGCATATTTGTCTCTAAGGGCCAAAAGATTATTCAAAGAGTCAGGGGAGGAGGAAGGGGAGATGGAATTATCTAGTTCCTGTATACGAGTCAAAAGGGAGATAGCTTCTCTTTCACAGGCTTTCTTCCTTTTAGAAGTAAGTCTGATAAATTCCCATCTCAGGACACATTTGAGAGCACACCATTCCTGGTCTCCATGAGGGATTGAGCTTAGATTGGTTTCAGTAAAAGTCTGAATGATGGCTTTTATTCTAAAGACCACAAGCTCATCCTTGAGTAACTGCATATTTAATTTCCAGGTAGTAACTCTTCATAAATCAGACAAAGAGTTAAGCATGAGCCAAGTTACAGCATGATCAGAGCGTATCAGAGGTTCAAGGACAGTATTACACACTAACAGCAAAATGGATAGACTAGCCAGAATGTAGTCAATTCGAGATGAAGTGTGATGGACAGCAGAATGAAAAGAGAAACAATGAGCAGAAGGGTTAAAAATTTGCCAGGGATCACAGAGCCCAAGTGAGCACATTAGATCACCAAGAGCTCAGTGGGAGGGGGTTGGAGGAAGAGGGATGTATTAGAATGGTCTAGATCTTGTGTAGGAGGAATATTCCAGTCCCCCCCACCATGAATTAAAGGAGTAGGCAGGAGGGGAGCTAGTTTTGTGGCAAGGTCCATAAGAAAACAGGGATCGCCCCCCACTGGTCCATAGACACTACCGAGGATGACCTCACTTCGGCCAGGAAGCCTTTGACAAAAATGAAGTGGCCCCGGGGGTCCAAGACAACCTGATTGGCCTTGAAGGAAATAGATTTCGTAATTAAAATAGCTACCCCTCTACTTGAGGTAGAGTCCCCAGAGGCAGAAACTTGACCAATCAATTGCCTGCACCACCAGTTAGCTTCCTGGCTGAGCAGATGAGTTTCTTGTAGGAAGACAATCTTGCCCTGAAGCAGTGCAATATGTTTAATAATTTGGTACCTTTTGACTTGCTTCCTTGCTTCCCTAACATTCCATGATAGAAACTTGATCGCATTACTAGCCATAGACATAATATCTCTGGTCTTAACACTTTATAATAAGGGCACACTCCATCCACCCACCAACCCCTCCCTTCCCAAACAGGAACTGAAGACACCAGGTATTGATTTAAACAACACAAGCTGAGCCATAAGCAATGGTAACCATACCCTTTCTGAAAAGAGCACAAACAGTAAAACCCGGTGAATGAGTAGCTCAAATTGAGTGGAAATTACCCCCCCCCAATACCTTGACCTAAATTCCCTCCACCCCTCCTACCCAAAAGAGCATTCCAGTTGAAACACCAATGAGCAAAGTAACAAGAACCCCCCCACCAAATGCCCAAAAAATCAACAACCATGTACAATGATCCTCCTAGCAGCAAATGTCCAGAACCTAAACAGAAAAGGGAACCAAACCCATATAAGCCCTCTTTTGACCCACCCAAACACAGGAAACCTGAAGGGGAAGCTGGAAAATATTCACACAGTAAAACCAAGGCAAGGGATGGAAGAAGAAAAAGGAAGAGATCAAAGTATCAAAATCTCTCTGATTTCAGTTGTGCACCCCTAGTTGTCTGAAACCCCAGACTGTACTGTCTAGGGTAAGGTAAAGTAGGCTGACCCCTGAGGTATCAAAAGACAGCCAGGATCCCTCTAGCAGAACTTGGAGTCGAGCAGGATAGGCCATCCTAAATCTGATACCAGCGGCAATCAGCTTGCTAACAGTAGGATGAAAGGCCTCCCTTTTCCATCGAGTCTCAGTCGGGCAGTCTTGGGTAAAATGCAGGGGGGTTCCATCCCAGGAAACAGACTGAAGTTCTCTTGCTTTAGTGAGAACATGCTGCTTCTCCAGGTAGCTAAGGAGTTTTAAGATGATGGGTCTAGGTGGGGTGCTGTCTGGAGGTCTTGGGCAGAGGGAGTGGTGGGCCCTATTAATCTGATAAGTAGAGTTAAATGAGGAAGGACTGACTACCTTGGCAAGCAGCTTCATCACAAAGGCAATCATGGCAGGGCCCTCCTCTCATTCCAGTAAGCCAAAGATCAGAATATTGTTCCTGCGGCTGCAAACCTCTAAATCTTCATTTTTCAGCTGCAGTTTGACAATTTGTTGCCGCAGTTTAATTAACTCAGGATCAGTCCTGTCTCTCCAGTTCTCCATAGAAGCAGTACGGGCCTCCGCATCTCTGATCCTGCAGCCCAGGTCCCCCATATCAGCCCAGAGAGATTTAAGTTCCAAGGAGATAACTGCTAGGGACTCATGAAAGGGGAGCAACTCCTGAAGAAACCAATCCTCAGTCAGGGGGATTGAGGAGGTAGGCTGAGCAGATTGTCAAGGTCCTTGTGATCCTTGCACCTTAAACTTCTTGGGAGCCTTTGAAGGTGAAGTAGGAGGCATATGGTGCGGTGGGGCATGCTGCATATCGGCTTCCATCATGGCGAAAACTTGCCAATGATGATGTAAAACTCAAATTCCAGATAGCTGCAGGCAGGTGACCACTTCTGGGAGCAATATTAGTCAAAGAGAGAGTTCTCAGAGGATAAAATTCAGAGTTAGGTAGGTGGAGAGGCAGGAGCGCTGAAGCTAAGCTGCTACAGAGCCACTGACATCATGTGATCTCCCACCATGCAGATAGTTATGTTCAGGGATATGTAATATAATCTTGTCCAAGGCACCAGGAGACAAATGATGACAAATAGTCAAATCCACAGGAAATGATGAACTACTGGGGACCCAGTAAACTGTTGTAAGTGTAGCTCAAAGACCCAGAATCTGTTAAATTCCTGAAGGTGATAAACATTGACCTGGGGTATATGCAGGATGTAGAAATCCTTTGTTAGTGTCTTCCCTTTGTTCTCCCAAATGGTTGTGAATAGATCTCAAAGACAAGCACAGATCCTTTAGGAACAGGTCAGACAGAAATGTGGATTCAGTGCAGCACTCCACAACTCAGAGCTTGTAAAACCTATTTGCTGTACTTACTTTTGCTTGCGATGGCTTCCAAAAAAGTTGATTTATAATGAGAATGCGAATACCTAGTGGTGATGCTTTGCAGTTTCTTAGTCCAGGAAACTTTCATAGATGTCATGTCCAAGAATAGTCTAGTTCCTCAAAGCAGAGACACATGAAAGTCCACAAAACTAAATTACTGACAGAGGCAAATACAAACAGCTAGCCACACAGCCCAAGTTTCACCAAGAGATGAAACTTATAGATTGTCTCCTGCCTCTCCTTACCGGATGTTTCCATCCACCCAACCCCATTCAAACCACAGAGTTGTCTCACCAGTCCACCTGCTTGAGACGACGCTGGGTGTGCAGCTGGGACAGGCAATCTTCGTAGTCAGCACCCAGTTGATAAGATCATGACACTGCAAAAAAAATGTTTGGCGTAGTCGGCAGGATTAATTTTAAGGAATCCAAAGCCTGAGCTTCTAAAGTAAGATGCAAGCAGTACCAGGTTGTAGTAGTAGTGGATTGTCTGGATGGGGATAATGCATCCATTGGTAATGAAGCTATAGAGGCTGGGATGGAGGACCGAGAGAATATACATCCCTCAACCCTGACAATGCCATACTACTTTGGGGTGCCTTGGCTTCCCAATTCACAGGAGAGAAGGATGGAAGTGGGACCAGAAATTTGGGCGAGTCCCACTCTAAGATGCAGGCCATGTTCCGGCTGTATCAAGTTCCAAAGAGACAGAAAGTGAAAATATTTATTGGACAGCTAAAAGGTGCCGCTCACAGAGAAGTCCAGTCATGGCCCACAGGTGCAAAGACCACGGCTGATCAGATTTTGCAGCGATTACAGCAAATATTCGACACTCAGTACAGTATAGAGTTTAAAGATGACATTTTTCTCCCGTACCCAAAGGCCTCAAGAGACTCTCCAGGAGTGTGCCTTAAGTCTCCAAGAACTAGTGAGAGTGATTGAGAGAGTGGATGCCAGAGAGATCACAGATCCAGACCATGTTCTGATGGAAAAGTTTGTGGAGGGAGCACATAGTGAAGCCCTGAGGAGGGAACTTTGCATGTTGCAGCTCCAAGGCCCAGAAGCAGACTTCTTATTTTTCAAAGGAAAAGCCATTAAGGTGCTGGGATCAGGTCGAGCAGGAGAAGACGTAGTAACCTACCCCCAGATGGCAATGCCTCTAAGTGCAACATGGCCAGGGTATCCGATGGAAGACTCGGCACAAGAAGACCCGTGGCACAGGCAACCACTGAGCGAGGAAGTGTCCAGTAAGGAGTGGGCTTATGGTCAAGAATCAATGGGTGGGTACTCAGGTTATCTCCCAGACTCCCAACCCTTGTGTGGTCAGATGGCACAGGCACCCGTCCGTCCTATGGCAATCAACTCCAGACTGAATCCAGACTTAATGGAACAGATCGCTACCTTGATGTGAAAAATGACAGAAGTCTGTCAAGAGGTAAAAGGGCTCAAGGAGGGCTGGAGAAGAGATGCTGCCCATATACAAAATGAATGAGGGAGACAGTTCTACGAACCTCAGTACCAACCCAGAAGGGGAGAAGGAAGGGGAGAAGGAAGGTGCCCGACTGACCAATTTGATGGTCAAGGCAGACCAATTTGCTGAAGATGTGGATTCAGTGGCCATATTGAGAGGTGATGCCGGCAGCCTTCAGAACATGCGGTGATGTTAAACAGGGAGTCTTCGGGGACGGAGGATGATCCTCGAAGAATGGTCGACCAGGTCCACCCCCAGTAACAAGTTGATCCTGTTTTATTGGAAGAAGTCCAACCATTCCAGTTCTGGTGGATATAGTAGAGTTAATGGCTTTGTTGGATAAGGGTCCCAGGTTAAGACCATGCAAGGGTGATATTTCCAGCAGCATTGGAAGATGAAAGATCTTCAGCCACCTCTAAGATCTTGGATCACTTTAATTGCCAGCAATGGAGCCGAGGTTCCGTACCTTGGATATCTGGAAGTGAGCATCCAGCTGGGGAAGAACATACAAGAGTGTCAGGGAATAATTATCAGTGATACAGAGAATGACAACTTGCCACCACTCATTCCTGGGATGAACTTTCTTCAGCACTGCTTTAAAGATTTGGTGCAGATCTTACAGAATCAAGCAAAAAGGTCTCCTTGTATTGAAAAATGAGTGTTACAGCAGGCGATTCATCTTTTTCAGTGCCATCAACATTTTGCAAGTACCACTGGCGAGATTGGAAAGGTCTGAGTGTCTGACACCCGACCCATTATTTTGAAGTCCAGGATGGAGACTACCTTGTGGTGCAAGACAAAGGTAGGCCCTCATGGTCAGGACTACAATGTCCTGGTTGAACTCTGTCCTACTGAGAAAGAAGAGCCCATATTGGTGGCCAGAAGTGTGGCTATGGTCACAAAGAGGAGGATCCCTGTGCGAGTCATCAATTATGGAAACCATGATGTGCAACTCCATTGCAATCAGCCAGTTGCTCAGTTACACACTGTGACCCTGCAGGACATTTTAGAACCAGAAGATGAAATCCAGAAGGAACAATGAACACCAGACCTCATGGAAGAGAATGAAACCCCTTATGACTTCAGCTTACCAGCGTGGATATGGGAGATCAACCTGGGTAACCCTGAAACCACAGTGCAACAAAAGGCAGATGTCATCCAAGTCTTACTAAAGCATCAGGGGGCTTTCAGCCAACATCCCTTAGACTTTGGGTTGACTCGAGAGGGGCAGCATCACATCCATACCCATTGTCGTCCACCTATAACAGAGAGATTCCGACCGATTCCCCAGGCCATGTACCAGCCTGTGAAAGAGATGATTCAAGAAATGAAGGCAGCGAAGGTGATAAAAGAGAGTCACAGACCTTGGGCTGCTCCGTTTGTTCTAGTCCAAAAGAAGGATGGGAAGATTCGGTTTTGTGTGGATTATCGAAAGTTAAATAATATAACTCACAAAGATGTCTGCCCTTTACCAAGAATTGAGGAGTCTCATACAGCCCTATAGTCTGCCACAATATTCTCCACCCTTGACTTAATGAGTGGGTATTGGCAAGTGCCTATGGCTCCAGAAGACCAAAAGAAAACCACTTTCATAACATCGATGGGCCTGTTTGAATTCACCCGCATGCCCTTTGGCCTATGTAATGCCTCGGGAACTTTTCAGAGACTAGTGGAACGCTGCTTGGAAAGTTAGAACTTCGACATTCTATTGTTGTACTTGGATGACATTATCATATATTCCAAGAACCACCAAGAGCACTTGCTGCACTTAGATGAAATCTTTGCTTGACTGATCTGGTACGGTCTGAAAGTGAAACCCTCCAAATGTCACCTCCTGCAGTTTCAAGTGAATTACCTGGGCCACATAGTGTCTGCCAATGGTCTGTCGCCTGATCCTGAAAAGCTGAAAGCTGTACAAGAATGGCCAGTCCCTGTAACAGTGCAAGACGTCAGAAGATTCCTGGATTTCGTTGGTTACTACCTGCAGTTTGTTAAAGATTTCTCCAAGATAGCTTTGCCACTGAGTGAACTTCTCCGAGGAACCAAAGCAGGGCAGATACCCAAGAAATGACTGGTCAAATGGGCCACAGAACAACAAGAGGCTTTTGACAAACTGAGGCAAATTCTAACTCAAGCGCCTGTACTAACATGCCCTGACTATTCCAAACCATTTCGGCTATACACAGATGCAAGCAATAAAGGGCTGGGCACAGTGTTGGTGCAAGAGCAAGAAGGCATCGAGCATGTGATAGCACATGCAAGTTGTGGATTGAAAGGGTCTGAGTGGAATGATGCCTGCTACAGTTCATTCAAACTGGAATTTTTAGCCTTGGTCTGGGCAGTCACTAAAAAGTTCAAACACTACTTGGCCGTCATTCCCTTTACCGTTTTCACAGATAATAACCCACTGGCACATCTAAACATGGCAAGGCTGGAAGCTCTAGAAGAGAGATAGGCTTTGAGGTTAGACAATTACCAGTTCTCCATAAAGTATCGTTCAGGCAGATTTAATGTTAATGCCAATGCACTATTCAGACTACCTACTCAGACAGAGAGTGAGATGGATGATACGCTTCTAGAGAATGTGGAAATGCCACCTTTTCTTCAGGTACCAACAGAGATAGTACAGGCCTGTTGTAAAGCCAGTGCAGTTGAGGGTGCAAAACCAGAACAGGAACCAGAATGTCCAAACAAACTGGCAGAGAGAATAACTTATGGGTACAGTTGCAGGACCAAGACCCAGACCCAGTAGTCAAACAGATCAAGACATATATCTCAACAGAGCAAAGTATACCACCTCAAGAACAAAGAAAGATGGTTCAAAAAGCCATAAAGTTATGGAGACACAGAACCCATTTGACCATAAAGAATTCTAGACTTATTCGACAAACCCGAGATCTAACTACCCACTGTGAGATCTGCCAGGCCATTGTTCCCAGAGGAAGTGCACTGGTAGCACTGTGCTCCCCACAGAGAGTAGTGGTCTGTGGGGAGCTCTCGAACCCTAGAGAGGTTGGTAGTGGGGTACTGCAGGGCTCGGTCCTGGGTCCGATCCTGTTTAATGCATACATATCAGGGAGGGTATAGGGTGTGAAATGAGTCTCTTCACGGATGACTCCAAGATGGGAGCAGTAGTTGAGGGAGAAGAGGGGAGGTTGGCCCTGCAAGGGGACCTGGATACCCTGGAAAGCTGGGCTCACACATGGAAATTAAATTTCAATATCACCAAGTGCAGGTGTTGCATCTTGGTCGGAAACCCTAAACACAGGTACACCCTGGGAGGGAGGCGCTGGAGGCCTCAATAGGGAAAAGACCTAGGGGTCATGGTGGATGCATGTATGAATAACTCTGAGCAGTGCAGGAGGCGGCTAGCAAGGCAAACAGGATGTTGGGATGCATCGTGGGGATCACCTCTAGGAGCAAGGAAGTGATTCTGCCGCTGTACAATGGACTGGTTAGACCACACCTTGAGTACTGTGTACAGTACTGGAGACCACACTTGAAGAGGGACATACAGCTCCTGGAGAGGGTACAGAGGAGGCAACAAAAGATAATAGAGGGCTAGGGATTTGACGTGATGAGGACAGACTTAAGGAGCTCTGCCTGTTTTCATTGGAGGAGAGGAGAGACAGGGGTACATGATTGAGGTCTTCAAGTACCTCAAGGGAATAAATAGGGTAAACATGGAGTGGGTCTTTAGACTAAAGCAGGGAGGTATCACCAGAGGGCATGGTTTGAAGTTGGAAGGTGGAAGGGTGAGGGGAAGAGGAGGAGGTTTTTCACTGAGAGGGTGGTGGACCCTTGGAATGCACTGCCTGGTGAGCTGGTTCAGAGATCGACAGTGGAGGGCTTCAAGAGAGGGTGGGACAGACACAGAAAGTGGATGTATCAGATGATGGCCTGTCCCAGGGGGGTGGGGATGGATGATACGGGTTTCTGGAGCACAAGGGATCGGAGGGTCTCGGCACCCAACTAAGGATCTAAGGTTCGAGCAGACTCGATAGACCGTAAGGCTTAATCTGCTGGCAAATAATATGTTAGTATGTTAGTATGTTAGCACTTGAGGCCTATCATGATCACTGTGGACATTTCGGTCACACAAAGACAGAAGCCATTATTTGAAAGAGATTCTATTGGCTCAGGATGAGAGGTGACGTCATTAAATGGTGTGAAGAATGCCCGGCCTGTAGTTTGAAGCATCCTAACAAAAGCAACCAATGAGCTCCTCTCCATCCTATAGTCAGCAAGGCACCTCTAGAATTAAGTGTTTTAGATCACCTCAAGCTAGAACCCAGTGCTAATGGTCAAAGATATGTCTTGACAATGGTGGACCATTACTCCAAGTTCATGGTCGTCAGTGCTGTTAAAGATTTGTCTGCCAGAACCACAGCTGAGATGTTTTTAAAACTCTTTGTCTGTCCATATGGATATCCCACAAAGATCTTGACTGATCAGGGAACTGATTTTGAATCACAGCTCTTTAAGGAACTTTGTGCCTTGTATGGCAGTCACAAAGTAAAAACCACTGCATATCACTCTCAGTGCAATGGACTGTGTGAACGAACAAATCAAACACTTTTGGGAATGTTGAGAGCCCTTCCGGAATACAAGCGTCCGTATTAGCCAGTCTTACTCCCTGAACTCACCTATTTGTACAATAATACTGTCCACTGTTCAGCTGGATGCACCCCGCACTACCTGATGTTTGGTCACCATGGCAGACTCCCCATGGATCTAATGCTTGAAGTCCAACCAGATGAACCACCTGTTACAGATTGGGGACAAGAAGCTGCTCAGATTGTAAGTCAATGCATGGATCAGGTACAACTAAAAAGTAAAAAGTGACCTATGATGCCAAGGTCAGTGTGACCCCACTGCAGATTGGAGAATGGGTATTGTTAAAAAGGACTCAGAAATGTCACAAGTTACCAACCAGATGGGAAACAGAACCTTTCCTCATTGTTGAAATCCCCTATCCTGACCTACCCATGTACAAGATTCAAAAACAGACTTGTAGTGGCATGAAAATAGAAACATAACAGAAACATAGAAACATAGAATTTGATGGCAGACAAGGACCGCTTGGCCCACGTGGTCTGCCCATTTCCCTTCCTAATGGATAAGCTGCAGATTCTTGTTAACCAACAGCCTACTTCCTCCTACCCCCCCACTAGAATTGCCTTATGCCTGTCCCATACATTCTTGAATTCCCCCACTGTTTTTGATTCTACAACCTCCTTAGGAAGGCTGTTCCATTTATCTACAACCCTCTCTGTAAAGAAATACTTCCTCACATTACCTCTGAGCTGTCCCCTCTCTATCTTCAGATTGTGCCCCCTTGTTCTTGCACATCTCTTTTTCTGAAAGATGCTACCCTCTTGGACCTTGTTGATTCCCTTGAGGTATTTGAACGTATCTATCATGTCCCCCCTCTCCCTCCTTTCCTCGAAGCTATACATCTTAAGCTCCTTTAGTCTTTCTTCATATGTCTTTTGGTGCAGACTCTGCACCA
This sequence comes from Neoceratodus forsteri, assembly GCA_016271365.2. Classification (NCBI taxonomy): domain Eukaryota; kingdom Metazoa; phylum Chordata; order Ceratodontiformes; family Ceratodontidae; genus Neoceratodus; species Neoceratodus forsteri. Next base: position 1,454,188,461 of record CM028132.1, on the reverse strand, counting down.
TTTTGGTTGCCCTCCTCTGGACAGCATCCACCCTGTCTATGTCTTTGCGGAGATGGGGTCTCCAGAACTCTACACAGTACTCCAGATGTGGTCTTACCAACTGTCTGTACAGAGGGCCAACAATTTCCTGTTTTCTACTAGTGATGCCTCTCCCTATGCATCCCAGTATCCCCCAGCTCTCCTTACTGCCTTCTCACATTGCTGGCCCACTTTTAGGTCATCTGATGATGACTACCCCCAGGTCCCTTTCCATTTTCAGTCCTTGCTCGCATGCGCAAGGAGCGTTTTGGAGAGTAGCACACTTGGGTGTGCCTCTCCCTGGCAGTCAGTGCTCCCTTGAGCAGGCGTGGCAGTCCTGCACCAATGGGTGCAGGAGCTCTGTATATGACAGCAGTGGTCCTCTGCTTCAAAGAAAACCACCGCTGTCATACGAGGCACACAATCCGCCGCCCCTCCTCGCGTCCTGGCAGCTCCCCAGCGGCGTCCGCTGCCCCCAAGCTTTGGTGCCATGCTGGGAGCCCACCCCAGCGTGGCAAATGTTGTTGCCGAGGTGGTGCCCAATCCCCGTCGGCTCCACAGGCCCCCAAGCCATCTTTCTGCCACACTGGGGGCCCACCCCAGCGTGGCAAACCTCCCGCTTGTTTTGCCGAGGAGTGCCCAACCCCGTCAGCTCCTTGCCCCCCCAGCCATCTTCTGCCATGCTGGGAGCCTACCCCAGCGTGGCAAGTGTCCCACGTAGTCCGTTTTTTGTAAAAAAAAAAACCTGTAAAGAAAAAATGGTCCCATGTAGTCTCCCAGTCCGCCCTCCCACAACCTGCACCCACCCACTGCGCACCCAGCCTCCCCACACCCCGCTCACCCCATACTTACCTCCGGAGCTCGGCGCGACGATCATCGCTGGACCGGGAACACGTCTGCACTCTTCAAAGCTGACCGTGAACTGAGGAAATGCCGGTAAGCTGTATAATGGGCTAGATAGGGGGGTTTCAACTTTAGTGCATATCTCAGTCATTTTGTGGAATTTTTGCATCAGATTTTCAACATGGGGTTTTTGGGACCCCTTCTCATGAATGATGTCACTGTCATGGCGTTATTCGGGCCCAAAGGGTGATTTCTCAGTCACTGCGCAGTCACTGCGTGAAATCACCCTTCAGGCCCTGAATGCGCCATGGTGGCATCATTCGCGGAAGATTAAACCGTGGATGGTAAAAATTCTAAAATGTTGTTTTGACGTCGTTGCGCGGTTCTCGCGTGCTTTCGTGAGTTCATGAATTTTCAATATTTTCACTCCAGATTTTCAACATTGCCATTTTACCACACCTCCTTATGAGCAGTACAGCTGTCATTTTCACATTCTGCCCAAAAGCGTGTTTCCGCCCATGTAGCGCACAATGGTGCAGTCGTTGTCTTGAAATCAATGTATGGGACACATTAACAAAATCACAGTGACACTGTTCATGAGCAGAGGTCTTAAAATGCCCATGTTGAAAATCGTCAAAAATTCCAAAAAATGACTGTTTCTGGCAGTGCATTGCACAGTTCCTCATGCGCTCGTGGGTTTGCAATTTCAATATTTCCACTCCAGATTTTCAACATTGCCATTTTACCACACCTTCTTATGAGTAGTACAGCTGTCATTTTTCACATCTCACCCAAAACGTGTTTCCGCCCATTTAGCACACAATGGCGCAGTCGGTGTGCGAAATCAATGTATGGGACACATTAACAAAATCACAGTGACACTGTTCATGAGCAGAGGTCTTAAAATGCCCATGTTGAAAATTTAAATGAAAAATTCCTAAAAGTGACTGTTTGATGGCGTCCGTTGCGCAGTTCTGCTGCGCTCATACGTTCTTAATTTTCAATATTTGCACTCCAGATTTTCAACATTGCCATTTTACCACCTCCTCCTTGAGCAGAACAGCTGTCATTTTTCACATCCTGCCCAAAACGTGTTTCCGCCCATGTAGCGCACAATGGTGCAGTCGGTGTGCGAACTCAATGTATGGGGCACATTAAGAAAATCACAGTGACACTGATCATGAGCAGAGGTCTTAAAATTGCTGTGTTGAAAATTTGGTGAAAAAATTCCTAAAAATGACTGTTTTACGAGTCTGCGTTGCGCAGTTCCTACGCACGCTCGTAAGTTTGCGCATTTTTTATATTTTCACTCCAGATTTTCAACATTGCCATTTTACCACACCTCCTCATGAGAAGTACAGCTGTCATTTTTCACATCCTGCCCAAAATGTGTTTCCGCCCATGTAGCGCACAATGGCGCACTCCGTGTCCAAACTCAATGTATGGGACACATTAAGAAACTCACAGTGACACTGTTCATGAGCAGAGGTCTTAAAATGGCTGTGTTGAAAATTTGGTGACAAAATTCCTAAAAATTACTGTTTTTCGAGTGCTCATTGCGCAGTCCCTATGCAGGCTCGTAAATTTGCGAATTTTCAATATTTTCACTCCACATTTTCAACATTGCCATTTTACCACACCTCCTTATGAGCAGTGCAGCTGTCATTTTTCACATCTTGCCCAAAACGTGTTTCCGCCCATGTAGCGTACAATGGCACAGTCGCTGTGTGAACTCAGTGTATGGGACACATTAAGAAAATCAGTGTCACTGTTCATGAGCAGAGATCTTAAAATCACTATGTTGAAAATTTGATGAACAAATTCCTAAAAATAACTGTTTTACGAGCGTGCGTTGTGCAGTTCCTACGCACGTTCGTAAGTTTGCGAATCTTCTATATTTTCACTCCAGATTTTCAACATTGCCATTTTACCACACCTCCTTATGAGCAGTACAGCTGTCATTTTTCACATCCTGCCCAAAACATGTTTCCGCCCATGTAGTGCACAATGGCGCAGTCGGTGTACAAAATCAATGTATGGCACACAGTAAGACAATCACAGTGACACTGTTCATTAGCAGAGGTTTTAAAATGCCAATGTTGACAATTTGGTGAAAAAATTCCTGACAATGACTGTTTTACGAGCGTGCATTGCACAGTTCCCACGCACGCTTGTAGGTTTGAGAATTTTAAATATTTCCACTCCAGATTTTCAACATTGCCATTTTACCACACTTCCTTATGAGCAGTAGAGTTGTCATTTTTCACATCCTGCCCAAAATGTGTTTCCGCCTATGTAGCGCACAATGGGGGTAACAAAAAGGTCATGCTGAAAATTTATTGTGCAAATACCAGCAATCGCACAGGGCATTAGGGTAAAGCACCATACATGCCAAACACCACTGCAAATACCTGCAAGCGAACGTTCGGCATTGACAAATGCTTGTTGTTGTCAGTATCTCACCCTCAATTGTGTACTCTTCTCCTGGGTTTTTGTTTTCCAGGTGCATTACTTTGCACTTCTTTGCATTGAATCTAAGCTGCCATACATTTGACCATTCCTTCAACCTTGCCAAGTCCCTTTTCGTCCTTTCCACCCCACCTTGCATATCAACCCTGTTGCAGATCTTTGTGTCATCTGCAAAGAGACATACTTTCCCTTCCAGTCCCTCTGCAATGTCACTTATAAAGACATTAAAAAGGACCGGCCCCAGTACTGAACCCTGCAGTACCCCACTAGTAACCCCTTCTTCACTGTGGACTCCACTTACTATTACCCACTGTGTCCTGTTGTCCAGCCAGTGTTTTACCCAGGCTACCACCCTGGGACCCACTCCCAGGCTGGCTAATTTGTTTATTAATCTTTTGTGCGGGACTGTGTCAAATGCCTTGCTAAAGTCTAGGTAGGCCATGTCCACAGCCCTTCCCTGGTCTACTACTTTGGTTACCCAGTCAAAGAAATAAATTAGATTTGTCTGACATGACCTTCCTGCTGTGAATCCATGCTACCTTGGGTCCTGTGCCCCACTGGCCTCTAGGTACTAAACAATTCTTTCCTTCAGAAGTGATTCCATCATTTTCCCTGCCACTGAGGTCAAACTGACAGGTCTGTAGTTTCCTGCCTCTGTCTTGCTCCCACTTTTGTGAAGGGGAATCACATCCGCTCTCCTCCAGTCCTCAGGTACCACACCATCCTCCCATGATTAATCAAAAAGGGTAGTCAGTGGCATTACTAGTTCTTCCCTTAGTTCTTTTAGGATTCTGGGGTGAATCCCCATGAGGCCCCATTGCTTTATCCACCTTCAGTTTTAAGAGTTCTTTCAGAACCCTTTCATCTGTGAAAGGACTAATATCAACCCCTATCCAGAATGTCTTTATTGACTGGATTAGGTATCTCTCCCTGCTTTTCCACTGTGAATACGGAGCAGAAGTATTTGTTCAGTATCCCTGCTTTTTCACTGCCACTCTCTGCCCAACCACCTTCCTCTTTATTCAGCCTCAGTATCCCTGCCTTAGTCCTTCTTTGCTCCCTAATGTAGCTATAAAACGTTTTATCCCCCTTCTTAACCGAGTTGGCTATCTTTTCCTCGGTTTGGGCCTTTGCTATTCTGACTGGCTTCCCCGCTTCCTTTTGCTTTAACTGGTACAGTTCTCTGTCCTGCTCCTTCTGTGTTTCCTTATACTTCTTGAATGCTATCTTTTTCTCCCTTACCTTTTCCGCCACTTCTTTTGAGAACCATAGTGTTTTTTTCTTTCGTTTTGATTTGTTTATTTGCTTCACACAAATGCTTGTTGCCTCTGTGATGGCGGTTTTAATGTTTCCCCATTGTTGCTCCACCCCACATTCTTGCCTGTTAGCTAGTGCTTTTCTGATGCACTCTACCATTTTGACAAAATCAGCCCTCCTGAAGTCCAGTACATTCACTTTTGTATGGCTTGACTCTACAGCTAAGTTTGTCGTGAACCACACTGTTTGGTGGTTGCTTGTTCCCAGATGGCTACTCACTTCAAGATCGGAGATCCTCTCTCCATCCCCATGTGAGAGTACCAAGTCTAAGATTGCTCCCTCCTGAGTGGGTTTCAAAACTAGTTGTCTGAGGCATGCCCCCTGTAGGGCATCGAGAATGGCCCTGCTCTTGGATGTGGCTGCAGCAAAGGTGCTCCATTTAACATCTGGCATATTCAGGTCCCCCATCAACAATATCTCCCCTTTCTCTGCCATCCCAAGGATGCCTTCTGTCATTTCCTTGTCCATTTCCTCCCCCTTAGACATCCCTAGTGCATGAAAATCTTCTTAAACCTTGTACCTTCAGAGACAGTGCTCTAACTGACACTACAAGGAAAGCTACGCCAGAGAAGAGGCAGAAGGACCCTACCTGCAAGGTGATGAATCTGGATTCACCAACAAAATGGTGTATAGATCCTTGGGTTAGGTATTCCCATGTACTCTCAGTTAATCACCCTTTAGCTGAACCAGTACCAACACCAGAACCTCTTGAATTACCAGAACCAGCAGTTAGTCCTTTAGAGCCAGAGCGTATTCCTATAGAACCAGTAGCTTTTCAGCCTCATGTATCACAGAGATCCAATTTTGATATCCCTCCTAGGAGATACATATTAGAATCCTTTCAAATGACACCCTTCTTTTATGAATAGTCCTGTTAAGAGTAATCCCCAAACATGGTCACTTAGCTCAGTGAATGAGAAAGTTTTGCAGAAAGTTATAGATGTTTTAAGAACGTTTTAACTAGTGTAGAGAGGAATTTAAGTAAAGAGTTAAAGTGTTAAGAAATGTTATAAACACCTATAGAAGTGACAGTTAAATGTTTTATAGAATGTTTAGAAAGGAATACATGGGGACATGTATTTTTAGGTGGGTCTGAATCTGTAATGCCCCAAAGTATGGGGCACTAGAGAAATGGGGTGCTTGTTGTCAGGCAGGGTGCCCTTGGGTTCCCCATTGTGTTGTGGGGCTAGCAGGGTGCAGTAAAGGGGTCCTTGTGAGTGGTTCCCTCTCACTATAGCCAGGTAGGGCACAACAAAAGAGAAAAATAAAAGAAAAAAGTTTTTCTCTCTGCTGCCTACTCTGCTCCGTTCCAAA